>CM076581.1:1025819575-1025950791 GCA_034641835.2 Pinus albicaulis
TGTTAAATTTGGACAACTAGGTCCAAACTCCATATTAAGATGCTCAGATTAAGAGGCTAATATTTTTTTTGGATTCCTCTTTCTGAGAGGTGTAAAATCCATATAAAATATGTCTTAATCCGATGAGAAGAACTTATATTTTGAATTTATTATTTTCAATAAATTATATGTGCAAGGTCGGCCAGTTTTGTAATGTAGGCTCGCATGCCCAACAGATGTGTCACACACCCTCATGATGGATATATATACAGGAAAAGTTGGAGAGATTTTCATCATCATCACAACTCTCATATTCCTCTCTCATCTTAGAGTACGAGCTACCAAGAAGGACGAGTTTCAGCCACACGTGTGAAGGACGAAGAGGACAAACTGTACGGCTAAGCTGAAGTACGGATTTGCTGCTGCTAGGGTTTCGCAGAAACTTTGACCAGCGTTGACTTTGGTCAACGCTTGGTCCAAACGAGCTGAAATTTGGTGGAAGGTTCGATTTATGAAGGCCGTACTACCTGGCACAAAAATCGAGGTCAAAGGGTTGACCGTTTTGCTGCTGCGTTGACTTTTAGCTTGCTGCCCCTGCGTTGACTTTTTAGGACAGCGTTGACTTTTGCAGAGTTGACTTGGGTTGACTCATCTACAGATTGGAGGGTTGTTGTGACACATGCTGGGCTGGCTGACCAAAGGAGACTTTGCTGGTTGAAGCATCCTGTTGACCGCCGAAACGAATACGCACATTTTTCCTGTTTCTGATTTGTCTTCTGTAAGATCTACTTATATGTTCTATCTGCATTTTGCTTAACTACTTGTATGATTGCTGAATGAAAAGTGAAATTGCTACTAGCATAGAACATCTACAAAACTTTACATGGTATCGGAGCTGAGGTGAAGACAAACTCTATCTATAGCAATCATCATCGAAGGAAATGGGTTCCACTAGTCTTGAATTCAGGGAGAATGACAAGCTGACTGGAAGTGATGACTTCCATGCCTGGAAGATGATATTAGACTCAAATTGGAAGATCATGATCTCCTGGATCATGTGACAGGGAAGATTCAAGAACCTCCATCAAATGCCTCTGCTGCTGTTAGAAACAAGTATAAGAAGGGTGAAATCAGAGCAAAGCTGCTGATCAGGGAATCCATAAATAAGAGTCTGGTTGCCTACATATCTGAACTAGGCACATCCAAGGAGATGTATGACAAACTGTTACTTATGTTCCAAGTAAACAATGTGAACCAAGTGCTATTCCTCAAGAACAAGTTGAAGAATATGAAGAAGGGCCGAGACGAGTCTATTCAAACTTTCTTTATGAAGTTGACCGAAACCAGGAACAATCTGCTAGCTATTGGGGAGATAATAGCTGATCGTGAGATGGTTCTCACCGCACTTGGAGGAATTCCATATGAATGGCAAGTATTCACAACTACCATTCTCAACAATAATACCATTCCTAAATTTGATGAGCTTCTGTCAAGATGTATGCAAGAAGAAACAAGGATGAAGGAATTTGATAATGAAAGAAATGCTGCCTATGGTGCTCATTCCCGAAAGAAGAACTCTGGTGGTTCTAAGGACAAAAGAAGGACTAAGACTCAAGAGAAGAAGGGTAAATGTTTCACCTGCCATAGGACTGGACACTATGCTAGAGAATGCCCATTCAAGAAGGATTCTCCAGATAGTGACGATAACAACAACAACCGAAGGAATGGGAATCTAAGAAATGACAAATCCAAAGGAAAGAGGAAGGCTCACTTTGGAGGAAACAATCAACCTTCTAAAAGGACCAGAAATACCAGGTATGAGGAGTCTAATGTTGTTGATAAAAGAAATGAGTATATTCTAGTATCTGCTCTTTCAGCTGCCTCTCCGCCCGACACTATGGATGTCTGGCTAATTGATAGTGGTGCCTCAAGACACATCACCGGATTCAAGGAAGCACTTTCTGACATGGTTGAAAGGGATACTAATCTAGAAATTATCCTTGGGGATAATGCCACTTATCCTGTAAAAGGGACCGGGACTGTGACCCTTCACTTGTCTCAAGGACAAGTCCTCCGTCTACAAGATGTACTCTATGTACCCAAATTGAAGAAGAACCTCGTGTCTGTATCTGCCATGGAAGACAAAGGATTCAATGTAACTTTCTCTGATGGAAAGGTGCTCATGTGGAAGAAGAGCTTCAAGGAAGCTATCTCAATTAGTTTTAGAGTTGGTACACTGGTCCAACCCCCCGATAAGTCTCTATCAAACTCTCCAAATTACGCAAAACAATTTGGAGACAATTTCGACTAAAGGTAGTTACTTGGGGTTCCACCTTAAACCCAATGATTATAGGAAACAGGATTGGAGTTGGTTGCTGGAAAAGCTGGATAAGAGGTTAAGAGTATGGTGTCATAAATGGCTGTCTAGAGCTGGGCGCTTAACTCTTGTTAAGTCGGTTTTAGAGGCTGTCCCGGTATACTGGCTGTCCCTCTCTTGGATCCCAAAAGGTATTTTGGAGGCAGCCAGGAGGACTTGCTTTCGTTTCCTTTGGAGTGGGAAGCAGGATACTTTGGTGACCCCTTGGGTTCGGTGGGAGAAAATTGCTGTCCCTAAAGGTTTGGGTGGTTGGGGACTGAAAAACATTTTTCTCTTTGCACAGGCTCTAGCCGCTAAGGGTGGTTGGAGGCTCATTAATGTTGACGGCCTTTGGTCTCAGGTGATTTTTCAGAAATATATTGCCCCTTTGACTATTGTTGATTGGATTAGGAATCCAAGGAAAACTTCTGCAGGTGGTTCTGTGATTTGGAAGGCTCTCGTTAATTCCTTTCACATTTTGGAAACAAGTTTCGCTTGGGAAGTGGGTAGTGGCAGGAAGCTTCGGGTTGGTGAGGACCCTTGGATGGGAAGTGAACTTCAGCATCTTCTACCTGGGCGAACGGTTGGGGCCTTAAGGCAGAGGGGGATTACTTTTCTTGCTCAACTTGCTGATCCTGTTCGGAGAAGATTGGGCATTCAGTCTTGGGTTTTGGCCTCTTCTTTGGGTCTGGAGATTGATGATGAGAGGGCTCTGGATGACTACATTAGGGCGTTAAAACAGGCTCACATTCTGCTCCAGGAACGGGAGGATATGATTGTCTGGGATTTTGATCCGTCGGGGATCTATTCTCCTCGGGCTGGCTATAAAAAACTTAGTGTTGGGGCTGCCTTGGGTGATGAGCGGTGGTGGTGGAAGAAACTTTGGAAACTACATTGCCCCCCCAAGACTCGCATATTTATGTGGTGTGTCCTTGAAAACAAAGTCCCCACTTGGGACGTGCTGCAACACAGAAATTTTCAGGGTCCGGGATGGTGCGTTTTGTGTAGTGCTGCTGATGAGTCGGTCAATCACCTTTTCCTTAGCTGTCCCTTCATTAAAGGGGTGTGGATGGAATGCTCCAGGCTGTTGGGTCTTCTTTGTCGTTGGGAGGGCTTAACCGTGTCGCAGGCTTGGGATGTTTGGTGGGCATCTCATTCTGATCCGCATTCAAAAGCTCTGCCTCTTCTTGTGATCTGGGGTGTTTGGTTGGCCCGTAACCGTTTACTCTTTGATGGGGTGGTCAGTACACCCGTGGTCATCGGTGCCATGACTATAGGTCTGCACTCTGCTCTTCCTACACATGTCCGTGTCGCCAATCAGAGGGAGGTGCTGATGCTGGACATAGATAGAAGAATTCCGTGGGGTTTCTTTGATGGGGCGATGCAACAAAATATATGTGGTGGGGGGGCTCTGTTGTTTCTCTCTGAAGCTCATTGGTTTGAAATCTCAGTGGGGCTTGGGGAAGGATTGAACAAAAATGCTGAACTGTTGAGCCTTAAGATCCTTCTGCTGTTTGCAGTGGAGAAAGGTTGTAGAAGGTTAAACTTTTATGGTGACTCCTTGAATGTGATTAACTGGATAAAAGGTTATCAGCATTGCAGAGTGCTCCACTTACAGCATTTGCTTCGCTCTGTCAGGGAGATCCTATCCTCTCTCGAATCTTTCTCCTGTCAACATATTTATCGTGAAAACAATGACTTGGCAGATCGCGCTTCTAAGAGGGGGATCCAGCAGGTTGGGGGCCTATGGCGGATAAGAGAACATCTTGGTGGTGATATCTCTGAATACTTCCATCAATCCTTATTTGAATGAGGGGCTCCTGTGTGTCTTCTTTGCAGCCTTGATTCCTTTTCATTAAGCCTTTCAATCCATTGTTTGCTGCTAAGTTTCACTAAAAGATGTCAGTATTCGGAGAAAATTTCGAAGCCTCTGTCACAAATGTTTATGGGGTGATGTCCGGATTTGCTGCCTTTTTGTCTTGGCCGTTTCCCATCTCCTACAGCTGCACTGAAGCAGTGCAAGTCTCGGTGCCTGGTTACAGTTTTGTCTCCTTTCAGTTCATTATGGGGGACTTGCTTTTTTTTTTTCTTCAGGATGATAAATTCGATTGCATGCTGAGGGCCGATTTTGTATACCTGGATGGCTGTTGCTGTTGGTTACGGGCTGCCACTCCTGTAGATCGTTTTCAATGTTTTTAGATGATGAAGCCTGTTTAAATCTCTGTCTTCCTCGACGGTTTTCTCATTGGAGGGCTTCATCAGCGGGTTGAGCACTTGTTTTATCAATTTACAGCGTTTCTGGATTCCCTGAGGCGGTGGCAGGTTCCGATATGGATCGGGTGAAGGTCTGTACAGGTGCCAGCGCTTTCTTATGAGTGGTTTAATTTATTTATGGGCAGTGGACTTGGTCTGTGCTTTAGTAGAGCAGATTTTTAGCTTTGTTGTGACATGATATTCTCAAAGGGTCTCATTGACAGACTTGAACTTTTGAACAGTTTGAACAGCTTGTATAAGCCTGATCTATGGATCTGCATAGGCTTTGTTAGATTCAGATCCTGTCTTTTGTAAACAACCTTTGGGGTTTGGTTATTTCTGAACACACATCTTGTGTTTTTTAATGTAATTTTGTACACATCTGCTGAATAAAATTACGCTTTTTTCTCGAGGAAAAAAAAAATAATTATATACAAAAATCTCATCAAGAGGAAGAAGAGGTCATATATTAATAAAAGACAAGAGCATCTTCTCCACCATTCTAAAGTCACGCCCAAAATTTTTTGGCTGAATGTGCTTGTTTGTAAAACCGAAGATAATCATTATATCCCATTAGAAAATTGGGACAACTATCTTAAGAAGTTGTATGACTCTCCAGACACTATGGGAACCACCTTAAATGCTCCTATTAATTAGGATGTATTCTCTCTAGATGACATTGAGTCTCAAATTAATAAGCTCACTAATGGGAAAACTAAAGATATTGAAGGGTACCAAACTGGGATCTTTAAAATGGGTATATCTATCCTCTTTCCTCATCTCCATAAGCTTATCAATTTGGCTGTAAAGCATGGATTCCCTTAGCTTTGGATGCAAAGCCTTATTGTGCTTATCTTTAAAAATGGGGACAAAAGCATTCCTTCTAACTACAAGACCATTATGATTAGCCACATCCTTGCTAAGCTTTATGTGCTTTTTTTGGAAAAGAAGCTCAACCTTTGGCTTGAAATCCAGGGCAAAAGAGCTAAAGGGAAAGCTGGTTTTAGGAGACATCACTTGATTATCGATAATCATGTCACTCTCAGAATAATTGCATAGGAATGTGGCAATAGTAAAGTCGATCTCTTTTTTTTTGTGGACTTCAGAAAATCTCTCGACAATGTTCCTCGAGATAAGCTTTGGGAGAGACTTGAAGTGCTAGGTCCCTATAATACTAGTGTATCCCCTTATTTTTATGGTTTGTGTAGTCCCCTTATTGTTATTATTGTGCCCATGTAGTCCCCATATTGTTATTATTGTTCCCCATAGAACCCCACTATTGTTATTGTTGTGCCCATGTAGTCCCCATATTGTTATTATTGTGCCAAATATAAGCCCACTATTGTTATTGTTGTGCCCTTACATTGTTATTGTTATGTCAGATAGGATTATCATTTGTGACCCCTTGGACTCCTATATATAGAAAGGAGGTTCTTTCATTTGTATCATCCAAGAATTGTTCATTATGTAATGTAAAGGAGGTTTCTCCCTCAAAGAGGCTTATTTCTAAGTTGTTGATCTATCTTTTCTTCTATTTTGTGATTTGGTTTCATAGCATTTGGTATCAGAGCTTTGGATTCTAGGGTTTCACTACAAAAAACAAGTCATGGTCACATTTTCGCTATAACTTCGTTTCTACGAGGGTTCAGATGATGAAAAAAACCATTTGCACCGAAATATTGAGGAACTTCGTGTAAAATATTCAGATCTTGGTTCAATATATGTTTAGAGATATGATCTGAGAAATTTAGGGTTTTTTCAGGCTCCATAATTTCATCTCAAATAGGTGGCCGAGAGAAAATAGTCATAATTTTTGTTTCCGACACCGGATTGGAATTCTGTAAAAAGTGGCTGAAATTGCACGGACTTTATTTTCTTTTGTATCGATTTTAGAGCCTAAGGATGCAATAGTGACACATGGCACATCTTATAATTTCAATCTATGGAAATAGTCCATAATTAGGTAATTGTGGAAGATCAGGCATAACTTTACCTTGAAGAATCAAAGTTAGGTTTGAATTGCGGAATTGGAAAGAAGACTCAGAGGGATACTACAGGACCTAAGATCAAATATTGGGGATCCAAATTTATATAAATACATCTGTTTTAATATCGAGCTCCTCTAAAGCAAGAAAAAGGTGTGTATTTGTTATTAAAAATTGCATAATTCGTGTTTGAAAAATTAATTTGAAGTGATTCCAAGGACATATTGAAGCATAGATATCAGTATTGGATTTTAAAATTCCCCAAAAAAATAATTCCACGCCCATTAAGCCCTCAGAAGGCTCTACTATGACTCCTGAAGAGGAAGAAGTGCAACATGATATATCAAAATTACAAGACCAAGTGCAAAAAATTTCGTTATCACAAAGAGTAACAAAAAATGAAATGGAAGCTAAGATGGATGGTTTGAAGAAATACATGGATGGATTGAAGAAAGGAAAGGAAGATAATATGTATGGTTTGAAGAATGGTGTAGAAGCTAAGATCGATGCTATAGAAGAAAAACTAAAAGGAAACATGGAAGACATGAAGAATGGTCTAAAAGAAGACATGGAAAGTTTAAAGGGAGGTTTGAAAAAGCTACTACAAGAAATGAATCCTAATGGAGAAATGGTAGTAGATGAAACTCATGATGAGAACAAAAGAAATGTTAGTCATGATTTCATAGACTCTAATGTTGTATCTAAGACCCACCTTATTCCAAAGATCGATATGAGGAAGTTTGATGGCAAGGATCCGGTAACATGGATACTACAGATGGAGCAATATTTTGATCTCCATAATGTGAAAAATACACAAAAGGTACAAATTGCAACTTTATATTTAGAAAAAAATACATTTGTATGGTATCGATGGTTTTTCTCTCATCAAAACATTGTCACTTTGTCAATTTTTACGAAGGAAATGATAACACACTATGAGGATACAAAGAGCAACACCTTCTTTAGTCAATTGATAAATCTCAAACAAAAGGGTTTAATGGTGGAGCACATTGAGGACTTCCAAAAATTGAATATAAGGGTAACTGATATTCTGAAGGAACACAATATTTATGGCTTCATAGGGACTTTAAAGGATAACATCCAACATGAGGTTCGCCTTTGGGAACTTGATTCATTGGAGAAGGCATTTAGGTTGGCAAGAAAAAATGATAGCAAAATTATGGTGACAAGGAAGCCTACCACTCAAAACTATAAATATGGAAGTGTTGCTACTCCTAGACTTCCACAAACTACAAGGTTGACACCACAACAATCGAAAGAAAAAAGTGAAAAAGGGCTTTACTACAATTGTGTTAGAAAATACACTAAAGGTCAGAAGTGTGCAGAGAAGAAATTATTTTACATATATTGTGAAGAGGAGGAAGAAAAGGAACAAGAAACTTCAAAAGAAGAGGATATACACCAGGAACCAACCCTAGAGGAAGAAGAAATCAATCTAACCATATCTTGTAATGCATTGGCTGGAATTAACACTCCTCAAACTCTCAAGATAGAAGGACATATCAAGAAGAAAAATATAATTGTGCTGAATGATTTGGTTAGTACCCATACTTTTATTCATTGTAAGGTATCTAAGGAATTGGATTGCTTCCTATACCCAACACTAGAGTGTCAAGTGATGGCTGCAAATGGAGGAACTATAAATTTCTCTAGAAAGTGCCATAATATCAAACTAAGCATGGGGGAATATGTATTTAATAGTACAATGATCTCCATCCCAATGGGTGGTGTTGATGTTGTACTAGGAGTACAATGGTTACAATCTTCAGGGATGATAGCTTTTATTTTTCAAGAACTTTTCTTGAATTTTTTTTCTGAAGGAAACAAAGTTGAATTACGGGGTATCACAAGGAATCCATGAAATATGATCAGCTGTAATGTCATGACAAAGCTTCTGAAGAAAGAAAAATGAATCTTAATTTCACAGTTATGCTGACTACAGGTTCAAACATCAAAATCATCTATTTCTCTAGATCTCCAAAAATTCTTGGACAATCATTCCAAAGTATTTGAGACTCACAAAGGACTCCCACCTATTCGTGATCATGATCATGATATTCATTTGATTCTAGGAATTTTTCCTCCAAACATCAGGCCTTACAGATATCCTTATGCCCAAAAGAGTGAGATTGAACGTATGGTTGTAGAAATTCTAGAGGCTGGTATAATTCAACCTAGTAGAAGTTCTTTCTCTACCCTAATAGTCTTGTTGCGCAAGAAGGATGGATCATGGCGTATGTGTCTGAATTACGGGAAGCTCAACAACCTCACTATTAAATAAAAATTTCCTATCCCCGTCATTGATGAATTATTGGATGAATTACATGGAGCAATTTACTTCACCAAGTTGGATCTTCGCTCTGGATATCATCAAATTAGAATGAAGAATGAAGACACTCTAAAAATAGCATTCAAAACTCATGAGGGTCATTATGAATTTTTGGTCATGCCTTTTGGCATTACTAATGCACCTTCAACATTTGAATATTTGATGAATTCCATTTTTAAACCCTTCCTTAGAAAATTTGTGTTAGTATTTTTTGATGATATACTAATCTACAACAAATCTTGGAAGGATCATGTTCAACATGTTGACATGGTGCTCAAACTCTTGGAGGAGAAACAATTATATGCAAAAACCTCCAAATTTTTCTTTGGAGTACAGGAGGTGGAATATTTGGGTCATATTGTATCTCATGAGGGTGTTAAGGTAGACCCTAAAAAAATTAAATCCATTAAGGATTGGAAAATCCCTACAACCATAAAGCATCTTCGAGGATTTCTGGAGTTAATAGGGTATTATCACAAGTTTGTTAGGAATTATGGGAACATATCGACACCTTTAACATCATTACTGAAGAAATATGCATTTTTTTTTACTCGAGAAGCAACGAAGGCCTTTCAACATCTTAAAGAGGAAATGTGCCAATCACCGGTCTTAGTTACGCCAAACTTCACAAAAAGAATTATTTTGGAATGTGGTGCCTCATGAAATCGAATTGGTGTGGTTTTACGACAAGAAGGAAGATCCATTTCTTTTGAAAGTCGTCCAATCAAAGGAAAGTAAGTATTGAAACCTATCTATGAGAAGGAAATGTTGGCAATACTACATGCACTAAAGCAATGGTGACCTTACCTAATGGGAAGACACTTCAAGGTAAAAATAGATCATGATAGTCTTAAATAATTTTTGGAACAAAGATTATCTTCAGAAGAGGAGAAAAAATGAGTCACAAAGATGTTGGGTTATGACTTTGAAATCATCTACAAAAAATGGAAGCAAAATTTTGTTACAGATGCACTCTCAAGAAAGGATGAGGATGTGGAAGCATTGATTTTTTCCATTTCTATTATCCAACCTAAGTGGATAACTGAAGCAAGGGATGAATGGAAGAATGATGAAGAGGTGTGGACACTTATTCAAAAGTTACAGTAATATTCCAGTCCATCTGAAACATTTATATGGAAAAATGATTCATTATGGTACACAGATCGCTTATATCTTTGTAAGAATTCCCAACTCAAACAAAATATTATTTTGGAATTGCACACCTCTCCCTTAGGAGGGCACTCAGGATTTTTAAAAACTTACCACATGGTCAAGAAGGATTTTTTGGGATGGACTTAAATCTAATATTCAAAATCTTGTGGCAGAATGTTTGGTTTTCCAACAAAATAAAGTTGAGACAAGTAAGACCCCATGTATGTTACAACCTTTATCCATTCCAAGTCAACATTGGGAGGAGGTTTCAATGGATTTTATCATAGGTTTATTCAATTTCAAAGGAAAGATTATCATTATGGTGGTAGGCAATAGACTTACCAAGTATGAACACTTTTGTGCATTATATCATCCATTTAAGGCCAATACAATTGCTACTGCATTTATGGAAACAATTCAAAAGCTACATGGAAACCCAAATATTATTGTAAGTGACAGAGATCCCATTTTTACCGAAAATTTTTGGACGGAATTATTTTCTTGTTTGAGTACTCAATTAGCTCATAGCTCATCATATTATCCTAAATCTGATGGGCAAGCTGAGATAGTGAACAAATTTCTGGAAGGCTATCTCCGTTGCTTTGTATATGATAAACAAACACAATGGGTCAAGTGGTCACCTCTAGCTAAATGGTGGTACAACACTTCCTTCCATACTGCAACAAAAATGACCCCATTTATGGCACTTTATAGATATCATCCACCCTCCATCACATCATATTTAAGAGAAAATTATAAGGTTCAAGCAATGGAAGATCACATCGAGCATCAACAACAAGTTCTCCAACTCTTAAAGGATAACCTCACCTTGGCGCAGAATTGAATGAAACAACAAGTATATCAACATCGCAGCGAAAGACGTTTTGATGTAGGCGACTGGGTATTTTTACGACTACAACTATACAAAAAAATGTCCCTCAAGCAAGCTAAGAAGGATAATATATTATCACTAAATTATTATGGTCCCTACAAAGTGTTGCAAAATATTGGTACTATGGCCTACAAATTGGAGCTTCCTGCATCTTCCCAAGTGCACCCAGTTTTCCATGTTTCATCTTCAAGAAGGTTATAGGTGACAAGCTCCCAATAGAAACAATATTTCTAGAACTTGACAAAGAAGGAAAAATCATATTGGAACCTTAAACAGTCATGGAAACAATAACTCGACAGATACGAAATCGATCAATTTCACAGTATCTCATTAAGTGGAAGAACTTACCCGCTGAATATTTGACATGGGAGGATGAAAATTTTATACAAAATCATCCAAAAATACTCAAGCATTGAGGATAACACTTTTCTGAAGGAGAGGGGCATGCTAGGTCCCTATAATACTAATGCTTATTGTTATTGTTAGTGTAGCCCCCTTATTGTTATTTTTGTGCCCATGTAGTACCCATATTTTTATTATTGTGCCTCATAGAATCCCACTATTGTTATTGTTGTGCCCTCACATTTTTATTGTTATGTCGACTAGGATTATATTATGACCCCTTGGACTCCTATATATAGAAAGGAGATTTTTTCATTTGCATCATCCAAGAATTGTTCATTTATTTAATGTAAAGGAGGTTTCCCCCTCGAAGAGGCTTATTTATAAGTCGTTGATCTATAATTTATTCTATTTTGTGAGTTGGTCTCATAACATGAAGAGATCGTGGTTCCTACTGAGCTAAGAATTGTTGTGATCCACCTCTACGATACTATCACTGCTAAGCTTAAGACCAATGAAGGGTAGTCTAAAGACATTAAATGAAATATCACAGTTAAGCAAGGGTGTCACCTATCCCCTACCCTTTTTGGCACATACATCGATAAGCTAGAGGAATTTCTGGAAACTGCGGGATGTAAGGGCACCAATCTTGCTGATATAATCATGAATCTTCTCCTTTATGTTGATGATATCTTTCTTATGGCAAAAAAACCATGATGACCTTGACAAGCAACTCAAGACTCATTTTTATTGCTTCAATATGGGTATGACTGTTAATACCAATAAGACTAAATTCATGATCATTAAATCCAAAATTATCACCCATGGTAGTTTTGTTTACAATAATCGGTGCTTAGAGCAGGTCTCTTCTAATAAATATTTAGGTATTGACTTTCCTCATCAACTCAAATAGAACTATTGCATCTATAAAAGGATTATTGGGGGTTGGAAAGCTTATTATGAGCTTGAAAACAATTTTAAGTTAGTTGATCTTCACATTTGGAGTAAAAGGAGGTTCCTCTTTGAGACTCTCGTCACCCCTATTGTCTTATACGGATGTGAAGTTTGGGGTTGTAGTATATCAAAAGAGCGTTGGAGGAAGATTGACATGATTCAAAAACAATTCATAACCTACAACCTAAATATCGAGGGAAATACCCCCTATCCTATCCTCTTGATCGAAACTGGTATGTCCCCCATTGAAAGTATGACTATGTTTAGATATCTGATGTATAAGAATAAGCTTTACAACATAGAATCCAAAAGGCTCCCAAAAATTGTTTCTAACTTTAGTCAAAACCCCCACCTTCACCTCAAGTGAGGGTGGAATAAGGATGCCCATTCTTGGCTCAACCATTGGGGAATTAAGGAGGAGATCAGTATGGGAAACAAAGATAGCGTCAGGGATATTATTACCTCCAAGTTTGAGGACAGGTTGTGGGAGGATAAGGAGCTGGAGGATTAAATGAAGCTAAGATACTATAAGGAGGTGATCAACCCCACCCTTGATAACAAAAACTCTCTCTTTTTGTTGATTAACACTAAGAAAAAAATTAACATCACTAGGATCAGAATTAATTCTCATGAGCTTCAAAGTGAGACCGTGCGATGGTCTATTATAATTCCCAAGGATCTTTGGAACGATAGGATCTGTCAGATTTTCGATATTAAGAAGGTGGAAGATTAAAAGCACTTCCTTTTAGATTACTCGACTCTTACTCACATCTGCTCTCAATTCCTTAACATCTACCACACTTCCAATCTTCTTGACTTACTAAGCCAACCCCTCTATAGCGATCTTGGAGCGCTTCTTTCCCTTCTCATGGATCATAGAAACAAGATTATGAAGAATCCCACGTAGATTCTTTTTCTTTTTAATTTTTGGAGGTCCGATAGGCCGCATTGGTCTTAGTGGACGTTAATCATCATCATCATCATTAATTTTTTATTTTTTATTTTTATGTAATTTGATTTAGTCAAAATTTTAAACATTGCATCACAACATCTCTACCATGAGTTATGGCTTTTTGGGCATGTGATATTGATAAGTCATGGTATTTTCCCATGGTAACAAAGTATATTTATAGATTAAAAATCTCCATGATAAAGCTAGGATGAATCTGCACTATTAAGTCTCATTACATGCTTTCTTAAAATGCATGTTGTTTAATTTGTATATTAATTTTTGTTATCAATAATACTAATAATAAAGTCAGAATTTACTTAATTATTATCATTTTCTTAATTTTAGCAACTTAAGATGTATGATGAATATGCATTTTGATGATTATTATGGATTAATGTCAATTGAAATTTACCAGTCATTTAATTTATATCATTGTGTACATCTTAATAATTAATAATTTTTAGTTTACCATAAACTACAACTACCATAGCCATATAAATTAAATGGTTAGAAAATATATCCAATTTGACACTTTATTTATTTAATTATTTTGAGTTAAATTATTTAAAGGAGCATAACTTTCTTTATTTAAGTAATTTGAGATAAATTTTTATCTATGTATACCACTATAAATATTCCAGCATATTCTATGCAGGTTAAATCTCCACCATCCACCTAACAATTAGTAATAATTATGATGCAGGAGCATCAAAGCTACATTTTCATTATTCAATTATGTAATTAGGGGGGTGATGGTTTTTTGTTATTTTATTAATTAATTTGTTCATTTTTAATAAATTAGGAGAGAAAATATAAATGTGAGGATTATTGTAAATATTCCTTAAATAATTAAGGATATGAGTGGAGTTGAATTAGGTAGATAATCTAGGGATGAGGAATTCCATAAACGAGACTTAGTTGGGTCCAAAAAAAGATAAATCTAAATTAGATTTTAAGTTGAGATTTGTGTGGAGGAAATTATGGAGTGGAATACATTCATATTTATGTATAAATATGTAGCTTGGGAGAATGTGAAAAGACACGGAGAGAAGTGAGGAAGTGAGGAATACACAGAGAGTGATAAATGGGTTGAAGGGTTTTTATGTTTTATATCAATATTTTATTTGTATGGCTCTCTTTCCTTCATATGTATTGGTTGAACTGAATATGATGTGGTTTTAACAAAGAATTATAATTTGGATTGGAAGCACATGAGTTTTTTTTATATGCTAGGATATGTTTAACCTAGTACCCTGGCATCATTTGGTATCGGAGAAAAATGTGGTCTTGGTCTTGAATATTTCAAGAGGGACGAGAGAGTAAATCTATTACTATTGTGATTTTTTTTTGTTTTTATGCATCGATTGAATCGACGCACCACAAATTTGGTGGAAGCATGCGCATTAAATCCTTCCTCTGATCTATGTGTTGTTGATCTTGTCTAAGATCTATGCGTTATGCATTGTAATTTTTTCCTCAAATATATGCGTTGTGGATCACGACTTAGATATCTAAATTAGCTGCAATCTTGTATATGGCTATTCGTTGGAGCATGTGAATGCAAGAGGGTGGACGTATTGGAGCACGAATACCAGTGGTCGAGTGTTGTCGACAACGTGAATGTGTGGGGAGCATCGACGTGGCAGCAAGGAGCCATCACAACTTTGGAAAAGCACAAATCGGAAGCCTGTGGCAAAGGCAAAGCTACACTACGGTGAGGCCTTAACGCATTGGCTAAAGAGGCATCACGATAATGACACATGATCAAGAATTCGCGCTGCATGCGTTAATACGTGGGAGCCGCGGTGTGGGCAACTCACGCCTCCAAGAACAAACCTGTAATAACAGATTATGCCACGGGTTGGATGCTTCATCTTGGCCATCATTGGGTGGAAGAGCGATGGTAAATGTCGTGAATGGCTTGACGACTTCCGTGTCAGATTTATGTGAGATGAGTGTTGGCTCAATGCTCAGTTGAATGATTTTTTTTTAGGGATTCCAAACACAGTTTGTGTTGAATCACGTTATTATTATATACATTAACAATGGTTCATAGATGTACAGTAATGTGAACCTGAAATTTAAGTCTGCAAGCGTGAGAGGAAGTCTACAAACGTTGAGGTAAGTCTGCAAAGCGATGAAGGAGATATGTTGTGCGACCAACATAAATTGAGTTGATACAACCCAGTCTCTACAGAATCAGGGAGGAAATTAAGCATGACAGTGTGTGGTTTTTATTTTTTGGAGTCTGCGTGAAGCAACAACGTAGGTGAAAGAGTGGCATGGCTGTTGAGTGTAAAGGCCGCAACTATGTGTAAATGTAGTTACTGTGGAAATCGTGAGTCTACAAGACGAAATTATCGCATTTGGCAGTGGAGATGTTAATGTGTTTGAGGACATATCACATGGGATGACAAGCCACGGTTGAAATTATAGTTTGCAACAATTGTGAGGTCGACTAGTGAAAGTCTTGACACATGTGATGACATGGCATGTGACTAATGTCTCAAGCCACTGTGACATATAATGCACACAGAGCGAAGTATGGTCATTGTAATACCACAGAGCGTGGTAAGTAGCACACTTGACACATCACTGCAGGCGGAGTCATGGTGTGAAGTTCGTGAGAGCAGTTGTAATGTGTCACTACACGCAATGGAAGCGTGGCGTCGTCATCACAAGAACAGGCCGTGATACGTAACCGCGCATAACAAACTGTGCCACAAGTAAAATTTGCATTTTTTTCACAAATGCTGAAAGACGGATGGTATTGATTGTAGACTTGTTATTTACGTGTTTGGTGTGGGTTCTACTCTGTGTATTTGGTTGTTGAGAAGGTGATTGTCACCACCAAATACAATGACAATGATTAGTATATTGGAAATCTCAAGTGATGGATCGTTTACTGTCTCTCGAAAGTTGGAGAGGATATATTTGATGAGCATGAGATGAAAGCCAAAATCGACGGTGGAGATTGGAAGAAGAGCCTCGAGATATGTGTGGCCTATTGATTGTGAAATCGTTGGATTGATGGATTGGTAAGTCATAAAGTGTTATGTTGACTTTATAACATAAAATTTGGGTTAAATGAAATCCAGTAACAGATTGTGATGTGATATGGGCTAGAAATAAAGTGGAGAAATGAGTTTAACCTAAAATATGGTGAATGTTTGGGTTTTAATTTATGAAGTCTGAATTTATAAATGTAATGCCGAGAAATGCCAAAGGTTTATGGTAAGGTTTATTGAAAAATTTCACTTGGCTTAAGTAACAAAAGGGTATTAAACCTTGATATAAAGAGAAACATTCATTTTTAGGTGAGAGGGTTTATTATGCATAATGTGGATTCTTCACAGTTTTGGTTAAGTCATTTTGGACCAAAGCTTGTAGTTGGAAAAAGAAGAATTCTTTTGATTGGTGATTGATAACATAATTGTTTGATGTTGTAAAATCTTTGTTTTACCATCATGTGGAGGCATCCGAGAGGTGTCATTTAGAATGAAGGTGATGTATGGGTTGTACATCGAAGAGGTTGAAATATGAATAGTTTGTTCTTTATACACAGATGAAGAAATGTGAATTGATGTGTATGGTGCGTGAAAGAGCGGGAAAAATGTTTGCACTAAAATGATGAGAAAATTGAATGAAGGACATGTGAGTATTTACAGTGACAAAGATGACACAGAAGAGTGGAAACTAGAGAATTGAGATTGCAGAAAAGAAGGTTCATTAATAACCTTAACAGTCCGCATGAGGTATGATAATTCAGGATGGTATTTTTGAACATTGAAGATTGAATGGTTTATTTATTTTCACCTTAAAATAAATCTTGAAAAACCTGAATTGCATTTCGACTAAAGACTTCAGTATCATATGAAATGATAAGGGCAACTGATGATTTTTCATAAGAATGAAGTATGAAAGAGAGTGAAGATTTTACATCCTAAAAATGTATTAGGGGTGTATGTTTGTTGGAGGATTGTATAACTTGAATTAAGTCAAAATATCCACTATCATTATTATTGGGGCAAAGCTTGAAGTAAAAACAGATGTTAGAGTCAAATGAAAGTTTGGACAGTTTGAGTTAAGATTGAGTATTTTCATCCAAGATGAAGAATTGGTGTAAGTATGAAGTCAAAGAGTTGTAAGCTAAGTAAAAAGTCTGAATGTAATGGGGTGCATGATCGACAGGGCCCGACACCCAAAGAGTTGGTCATTTTAACACATGAGTTACTAAAGTGTTTTTTGTAGCAAAGTGAAGCAAGAGGGTTGCCAGAGATTAATTCCAAGACAGAGAAGCCAAGTGCAAGAGGAGAACTTGCATTTTTTAAGAACAACAAGTGTGAAGGATTGCTAAAAGGTGGATTAAATGAAATCCACACGTGAACAGATGAAGTTCACAAAGGAAGAGAAGATGACTGGTGTCAGTCATTTCAAGAGAACTGATGAAGACCACAGCAGAAGGGAGAAAAATGAAAATGCCAAAGTAAGTGGCATATGTGAGTAGTTGACAGATGAAGATTATGAGCGAGAGAAGGCTGAGATAACAATTCACCTTGAATTTTTAATGGCATTTTTGCAGGAAAATGTGAAAGACCAGACACATGGTTGGACCATGAGAAAGAAGGTAAAGTGGCAGAGACTACACGAAAAGAGGGAAAAGAAGGTAAAAATACAGTTGACGGAAGAGCTGAGGAAGCTCGAGCAGATGTTGAGGTGTGAAGAACTCAGAGAGGCTGAGCTAAAAATGGACGTTTCCATCTGTGGCCCAGAACAGGGTGAAATTTTGGGTGAAGAGATCAATGAGGAAGATCTCATGAACTATTGGGATAGTTCAGAAGAATCTGAAGATGTTTTGGCGAGAGAAGCAGATGAGGCTATGAAGCCTTGCATTTTTAAATCTCACGATTTATGTATGTTTGCAGGATGTGCGAAAGATGGTGGACAGTCTAATGAAACTGTCACAGAGAAGAATGAAACTTTTGAGGTGAAGTCTAGTGGAGAATGCCTTTCAGAGGAGGAAGGTACTGATTTGTTGCAGCAGGAAGAAATCATAAATGAATTCTTGTTTGGTGTGAAACAACAAGTTGAAGTTGTTATGGAGTAGGAGCATAGTGGAAATGCCGAAGATATATTCCAAGGAGGTAAACAAATGTATTTGTTTGATGAATTTGCTGACAAAATTTTACAATGTGATGGAATAGAAACCAGGACAACTCAAGAATATTTCCATAAGAAGGATGAAGTTGGGAATGAAGGTTGTGATAAAGTGCTGAAAATATTTCATAGGGAAATCGAGTTCTTGGAACGATGGCTTAAGGAACCTCATGGAGAAGTAAAACTTGCAAAACCTGATCCAGAAGAAATTATAGTTACTATGCATGATAGAGATGAAATGTTTATAGAGTTGAATGAATGTTATGACTTTTCAGATAATGATGTAAGTGTATGTACAGAAAGCGACATTAACAGATATGATGTCGAAGTCAGAGAAGTTGAGCGGAAATTATTTGGAGTTGATATGAAAGATCAGGAGCAGCAAGGGAGTTGTGTCTGTAGAGACAAAAAGGAGAAAAAAATATTGATCCAGTAGGATGAAAATGGAAGCAGCCAGCAGTTCGAAACAGAATCTATTGAAGTCCAGAAAGTCGATGATGGGAGATTGATGCCTTAAGCATCAAAAGAGACCGAAAGGTCTTACCTTTTTAAAACTAAAAATTTGTTGGTGAATGCAGGTACAACACCAGATGAGAGAGTTGTTGCTATAAAAGAAATCAAAGACTATAGTTGTAATCAGGAAAGAGTTCTTAATTATTCTCCATTGCAGGAAGTTGAGAGTTCAGCTCAGTTGGAAACGAAAGAATTCGACAAAGAGGAATTACTCCGAGGAATTGGCAGAAGAAATTGTTGGAAAGGCCGATGGAATTTGATCGACAGAGTGAGTGATGAGTTACCAAATCAAGTTGATACTTTGAAGGACCAGCAACAGAACAAAGTTTGGAATCCTGGAGGGAGCAAGTCATCAGGACTTGTGGCTGTCGCATTGTTAAAGAAAATCAACAGACCTCATAGACAGGATTTTATGGAAAGTTCTCTACACGGGGAGTCTAATGCAGGAGCATCAAAGCTACATTTTCATTATTCAATTATGTAATTAGGGGGGCGATGGTTTTTTATTATTTTATTAATTAAGGATATGAGTGGAGTTGAATTAGGTAGATAATCTAGGGATGAGGAATTCCATAAATGAGACTTAGTTGGGTCCAAAGAAAGATAAATCTAAATTAGATTTTAAGTTGAGATTTGTGTGGAGGAAATTATGGAGTGGAATAAATTCATATTTATGTATAAATATGTAGCTTGGGAGAATGTGAAAAGACACGGAGATAAGTGAGGAAGTGAGGAATAAAGAGAGAGTGAGAAATGGGTTGAAGGGCCGAGAGCCAAGAGGCTGCCCATTGTAATATTTGGCCGAAGGGTTTTTATGTTTTATATCAGTATTTTATTTGTATGGCTCTCTTTCCTTCATATATATTGGTTGAACTGAATATGATGTGGTTTTAACAAAGAATCATAATTTGGATTCGAAGCACATGAGTTTTTTTTTATATGCTAGGATCTGTTTAACCCAGTACCCTGGCATCAACTTAAATTAGCCTCGAGGGTTAGCTCAATTGGTCAAGTCCTATTGTTAAAACACATTTTCTATTGACGACCGCATGTTCATTCTTTCAATACTCTTGGGTTCAGGCAAGGAGGAAGTGATCCCTTCTATGGGTGTGTCTGGTACAAATATTTCATTGATGTAGGGGTTACTGATCTACATTTTCTATTGATGGGTCACGGGTTCATTCTCTCAAAATTATTTTCTATTGATGGGTCAGGTTCATTCTCTCGAGACACTTGGGTTTAGAATGGAATCCAAAAAAATACTAATTAAATTAAAATTCTAGAAAACCTATTTTGAAACAAACATACCTATAAACATCTCTAACACTAACATCATTTTATTTAACCATAATTTCTTTTATTATCAACTCCTTATAATACCTTAAAATTCTATAAAACAAGATTTCAATTCTTTCATTTAAAACAATATTTCAATTCTTGCCTTTGTTAAATTGATTGTACTTTCCTTTTTCATTCATATTCATATATGCATGACAACTATCAACAAACTGCAAATGAGAAACCTTTCATCCATTATTACTTCACTTCGAGGCACGTGAGTAGTTTATATATATATATATATATATATATATATATATATATATATATATATATATTTTGCAGAGGTATATAGGCACATCTTTTTATCTATATGAGGGAAAATGCATTATTGCTGGTTGCATAAAGTCTGGAAATTATGCATGCCTACAAAAATAAAAAAAATTTGGCTGGCTTGTTTGAGGAATATGATCCTTTGTTAGGAAAATAAGTGGAAGAAGGGCTTTGTTGGGCTAGGGAGATGCTCTATGTGTGAAGTGGATTCGGAAAGCGCACTGCATCTTCTCTTTGAATGCCCTTGCGCCATCACTGGACGTGGGTTTTGCTGAGCTTGAAGATACATGCAAAGTAGGACTTTACATCCATGGAATCTTGCTTCACTTGGTGGATGACACACTTATTGGTTTATTTGACTACTTCAGTTTTCATACTATGGGGAATATAGACTGGAAGGAATCACTTAATTTTTTAGGATAGCCGCTTAACATGGACCACATTATTGATTCCATTTGAGCCATTTTCTGTGCATGTGACCTGTTAGGGATTTTCCCACAGATTTGCCCATGTCAGACAAGAAAGAATTAATTAATTTTTTCTTTCCATATATGTGAAATTGTATTATTGTTAAAAATAACAACAAAATATTAATAATGTGATTTATCATAAAAACATTTATCAATTCTGTAGCTATGATGAAAATACTCCCTTATACACTTAGGATTTCGAGGTGCAAATACCAACATAAGGTTATGACAGGTGTTGCATGGGATCGATAGACCGGTAATTTACACGACGTCATTTCTATTTAATGGATTGAACCAGAACCTAACAATTCAAGATATAAGCACATTTCAACCACATTCAAATTTTACATAAATGCATACTATAATTAAAGAGTAAATTTCATATAATACAGTTCACCATACTTCCAAACTATAGTGGATAAATGAAATAATCTAGAAAATATAATAATAAGCCGCTAAGGGTCGACATTTAAATCTTAGCATATAATTTTTAATATGATAGAAAATAATTTTATTGTTAAAAACACCATCTCGTTTATTAACCTAGCTAGTTATCAATCATGAAGGTGTAAATTTGTTCGCAAATCTATATTGTAACCAGTTAATAACTACTAAATTTCAAAATCCTACGGAAAACCATTTCAACAATGAGCCATGGTTGAACTTCAACTAATATTTTTACACACAAAATGTCCAATGGTACAATAATTTATAATTTATAATGTGTTTTTTAAGTTCAAACTTCATAGAAAGACTAAATAAAAGCCATTTTGAAGAATCAAACTATCGCAAAAAAAAATGTCGAGAATCTAACCTCACACAATATCAGTTCATATCAGTTCAGTGAATTGATTATATCAGTTCAGTTCAGTTCAGTGAATTAATTGAATAAATGCAATAACTACTTTACAGTTTCACGAGTTCCGTTTTCTTAACAAAATTTCAGAGCATGAACGAAGCTTTCAACATTCTTATTTTCACAATATCGAGTTAGGTCTAGAACTTAATAATTTTAAAACTAAATTTCACTTCTAAAGCAGTCTCTGAATATTACGTATGAGTTATCAAAGAATTAAATATATATTTTGTTGATCAAGTTTATATTTAACCGGACTTATTAATTGATTTATTTATTTATGATATGAATTATAAAGAATTTATAGGGTTATAAAATCATAATTAGATGATGATGATAGACTAATCTTTTGGTCTATCAAATCTAAAGAAAAGAGTTATTTAATTTGATTTAAAATTTTATCTCTATGCTCAAAAAACTTGGAGAGAGGCCTCCCAACATATTTGTAAATACTAATTAAATATGTTTTAATATTCTTAAAATGTACTTTAAAATTTAAATAGTTAATGTATTATTAAATTAATAAAAAAATAAAATAATAAGATAATTTAATTACTATTGTTTTTTTATAAGAGTTATATGTGGTATTAGAGCCTTATTTAACATATTATGAATAAGTTTTTATTATAATTTATGTCCTTTATAATATTTTGATTGTTTTATGAAGACTGAATTGAATTTGAAATGATTTCTTATGATAGGTAATTATAGACAGAAGATGAAGAAGAGGCGGGGAAGGATAGCTAAGGGTTGAGCTATGCAACCTCCACCGCTTCCTACACCTATAACCCCTCCACCTATAGAAGAACAAGTTCATGAACAAAAGCATGTATCCACAAGAGGAGTTATCAACATGATGCAATCATTCCAAAAAATGTCCAATGCATTAATAATAGAGAGAGGAAGAAGGGGTATCCTCTAATGCTGAAGGATCTAGGAATCTTACTAACAACCACCAATAAAAGGAGTTAGAGAAGGTCAAGTTTCCATAATTTTGTGGATCCACTAATGAACAAGTAGTTAAGGTCTCGCTAGAAAACATTGCCATGTGCTTTTCCTTGAGGGACTATACTTATAACCTCAAGGTATGTATGTGTGTCTTCCATGTGAAAGAAAGTGCCTTGTTATGTTTAAAGACAATTACACCACAATTAGCGGTTGACGTGTCTGAGATTTCTTGGGAGCTCTTTGAGAATTTTTTTAGAACCACTATTTATTGGAAGAATTCATTGAGAGGAAATTAAATAAATTCAATGCATTTCGATAAGAAAAAATATTTGTGTTGGAGTATAAGACATGATTTATGGAGTTATTGAGATATGCTTCACACCTAAAAAAAAGATGTGAGTTAACAAGATTGTTATAGGCTGAACTACAACATTAGAACAAAGGTGAGGATTTTAATGCTAGATACCTTGCATAAGCCAGTTCAAAGAACCATTATTATAAAAGAGCATATTATGAGCACTGGACAACATAGAGAACTAAGACCTATAGGCTAAGGAGTTCTGAGATTAGTACCATCACAGGTAGTTAGTAGGACTACTACCATATTATTGTTCCTACAACAACTCCCCTTTAGTTTGCTTACTTGGTTCATACTTCATAGATTGAAAGTGTTATTGAACTTCTACCATATATATATATATATATATATATATATATATACCTCAATGCATTTGAAATATTAACACACTAGTGCTTATGGTATATATTTGACCCATTAATGCATATGATCAAAGTAAGTTGAAATATTGACACGCTGGTGCATATTATATATATTTGGCACATTAATTTACATGATCAAAGTAAGCACAACATCCAAAAAATCCTCCCCTAGAACCTCTAAGTGCCAAGAATTTCTAGTTATAATTAAAATAAGTGAAGCTTTTTTTGATAAATTTTCCGAGTCATATAACACTAAAAAAAATTTTAAAATCTCTACTTGGTGGTGTTAAGAGTTCAAGTATATTTTAAGCATTAGAAGTAGAATGAATTAAAATCCCTTCAAGCCCAAAGCCCACAATACTCAATCCTTTATAGGACAAAAACCTCAAGCCTTCTCTTTGAAAAGTTAACATGATGCTATTGGAAAATGGTGGGTCCCTTCACTAATTTAATGCTTGGGGAACCTAATGGCCTCTCATATTATTTGAAGTATGTTATGTGAATGTTGCACTCAACCCTAGGTACATAATAGTGAGACCTTAGTAAAAAAAATATATTCATGCATTCTATTTAAATAAACAACCACCCCTTTTGGTTATGAGATCTTTTAGGATAGGGATTTGAAAAGATAAAGACAAATTCTAGCGAAGGCAAGCTTTTACATTACCTCAATGCATACAAAAACAAAAGTATTCATATATTCACATAAGGATGTATAAAAATCGTTATGAGTTATGAGTATTTGGTACTTGTGCCCTTGGAAAGATAACATATTTAAGGACATCATATTGAAATTTATATTCCATTATTTGAATCCCAACTACAAAATATTTGATAATTTTTAATTATCAAGTGCTAACAAACCCTTTTAACTTCAATTTATCACCATCCTACAAGAGCTAGGATGTACCTTTCTACTAAAGTAAGAACCAAGTTTATACCACTTATCTAGTGAACGGAACTTCTTGAACCTAATTGATATAATGAGAGAATTCTAAGATCCAAAGGGGACTAGTTCATTCATTGCATTGGGTTAGAATATGTCAAGGATTATTTGAAAACTATTATTCAAAGATATGGGAAAGGCTTCCACTATGGGAGTAAGGCTATAATACGTATAGGGGCAAAAGTTAACTTCTTAAGTAATAAAGCATTTGTTAATAATTTCTTCAAATGATATACATAACAAAACTAAATCTTCAATATTTTGATGCTTATTTAATTTGGTTGATTAATATACTAGCCTCAAGGTCTAGAAATACTAACTTTGAGGTAGACCAATACATGGTTATGGATGTGTTGAGGGTACAACATGGTCCTAGAAACTATATTGGAATTTTTTCATTATATTTCAAAGTGTTGCATGTTGTGCATCATGTCCATGGCTATGTCCTACACTACTTATCATGTTCCAATATTTCCCTTAATGTCTGTCATGTCCTAGTTCATATTCTCTTATGTTTAATATCATGTTTTATGTTCAAGATGCCCATTATTCTTCATGTGGGAATGGTTCACTAAGATCACCTTTTCATACACTATCCCTTAAGAAAACTCTTAAGTGTGAAAAAAAAGAATTTTTCGCTACATTAGTTGGGGGTGGAACATCATCATATAAATATAATTCTTTGTATGTAACATTGATGTGGAAGATAAAAATAGTTTGGTAGCCCATGCTTATCTTTTTTTGCCTTGGTTCACCTATGATAACAACTACTTGCTTTATATTATGTCACATTGCATCATAGTTACTCTCATGTTGAAACAATGTAAAAATGGGAATAACAAAAAAAACACCATTTTTTATAGTTATTCACGCTTTTAGAATTTGATATTATTTCTTAAGTAATGATCTACTTCTTAGGGATTTTTGGCCTAACCTTTGGAGCTGTGAAACTATATTCTATCATATAAAATTTTATTGAATAATGATATAATTATGTATTTTATGGAAATTATTTGCCGCTTGAAAATTTTAACTTATACTATTTAACATGAAAACTATCTTTACAAATCATTACACAATATTACAATTTAATAAATATAATAAAACAAAAGAAATTTTATTTTATATTTTGAAAGAAATTAAAAATAGGGAAAAACATCATTTAAAAATTAATAAAAATAATTCAATAATATTTTAAATTATTATATTAACCATTTCATTTAAATTTAAAGTAAAGTATTCAAAATTATTTTTTAAATACATAATATTATATATCTAAAAAAACTTCAAATTAAAATATTCAAAATTATTTTATAAATACATAATACTATATATCTATAAATAACTTTGAAAATACACATGAATCAACAAATTCATTATTCAAAAAACATAGCATGCATAATTCCCTGCAAATAAAGATTCAAAACAATAATCAATTTTCACTTATATTCAAAACAATAATCAATTATCACTTTTGTATTATAAGTATCAAGGATATCCATGAT
The DNA here is from genome assembly GCA_034641835.2 of Pinus albicaulis. Classification (NCBI taxonomy): domain Eukaryota; kingdom Viridiplantae; phylum Streptophyta; class Pinopsida; order Pinales; family Pinaceae; genus Pinus; species Pinus albicaulis. The sequence goes on from CM076581.1 coordinate 1,025,845,517, forward strand.
TTTAAATGATTAAAAATAAAGCTTACAACCACATATAGTAGCTTGGGAAATATGCAGGTAAGAGATTAAAAAGAGATAGCCACATATAGTAGCTTGGGAAATATGCAGGGAAGACATAAAGAAGATACACCTACCTAGAGTAGCTTGGGAATTATGCAGGTAAGAAATGGAGATTTGGTTAGCTTTCTTGGGAATTATGCAGGTAAGAAATGGAGATTTGGTTAGCTTTCTTGGGAGATCTTGAAATGATCCCACTTTGGGACTTGCCAATCCCCAAAGTATATACAAGGTATAAGTTACTTATATTTAAAACCTGTTAGACCATATTTTCCACAGCTTGTTTCCCATTTCGAGTAACATAGACTTGCATTTTTGTTCTGACTATACCATGATAGCAGAACTCACTTATACCCAATAATATGCAAGGAAGCTGCGGTGAAATCAAATGGGATTTGGATTATTTTCACGTTAATGTTCTAATGCTATTAGAAGGGATAATAACGAAAATTGCCTTTGTTTTACTCCACAATGAGACTGCTTCATTTCTAGGAGTAGCAATCTCGAAACTGGGTTTCCCAGTAAGGGAGTACTGAGAAAGATTCTAAATGGAAATTATATCATCGTATTCTTGCTTTCGATACATGAAAATTGGTTCAGATACTTCCTCTGATATAAGGCTCAATTTTCAATAAGATGTGGGCGCGTTTATGATAAAAAATATGGTTCAACGCTAGGGCTGAAAAAAACTGTGGACAGTTCGAGTTCCCTTCATTTTAGCGGGTTAATAATCCATCAACCTCTTACAGTCAAAGAAAAACCTGCAAAATCTAGTTTCACAAAGCCTTCTTGTGTTCACTGGTAGAAGAAAGAATTTGTAAACTGTAAAAATCTGTTCTGAGAGAATAACATGGCCAAAACTAACCGAAACTAAACTAAATCGGGCGGACTACTAAGATCCATTGGAACACTACAATACTTGGCCAGATCCATTGGAACACTACACAATAGGGTGACTGCACCTTTGTAATAAAAAACAACGTTATTATTGAAAAGATAGCATTGCATCAAGGAAACTTGACCCTATGACGTGCAAATCACATGTTGTTGTTCTGTAGTGACACTGAAGACAACTCATTTGTCAACTTTTCCATTGAAACATATCTCTCCAATATATAGCATGAAGGTAAATTTTTTTTATCCTTCTCCAGTATTCCTCAAACAAAAACAAGAGAATATATATATATAATAAGTTCAAGTACTCAACTTTTATTGCCAAGTTCTGATCACTATTTATGGAAAACACATCACAAATCTGCAATATCCCTGACTATTCTGCTAGCAAACATCATGACTATCAACATACATTAGAAAGGCTTATAAGAGCATAAGACGATATGTCTGTCTATTGTACTCACCAATTTCAGTCATCATAACAAAAGCAGAAGAGCATATGCCTCAAGTTTGCCTCATCTCTATTGGCCATCTAGATTTCTCCATCGTTAGCTGGAACTGCAGTTAAGCATGCTGTTAAGAAATACATGTACATTGGGAATCTTTAGGGCTCCATCACTGCACATAGCCTATGGAAATTTAAAGGGGATTTGACCTTAAAAACTTGTGGGCAAAAAACAAAACAAACACATATTTGTACCAACTGTGGTTGTGTATTTTCCTAGAGCTCCCTAGATGAAAACAATAAATACATTGAAACAGCATCCCTTGTTGATAGTAAGGACGACTGACAGTTTCCAATTGTTTATCCATCAAAATCTGTTGGTAAAGCCATTCCATCATCCATCAAAATCTGTTGGTAACGACATTCCATGCTGCAGAATGCTTTGTCACCTCTGCAATAATCAATAACAAAATTTTCAGACCCTAGTTTTACACAGACACACACAAACCCTCAAGGAGCTTTGGAAAATCCAACACATAAAACTAAACGAATTTTCTCATTGGATACATTAGTGCGAAACTGACAAAGAACCATTGGCCTCAAACTGTAATAAAATTTCAAAGTGAGTCTCCAAGAAATAAAACAATCACCGACAGAAAAAGCATGGTATTATCATTATAACAGACCTGTACATGTAGATGTCCTTCCCATGGCTTAACTTCTGTTTGCAGAGATAGCATGCACTAAGAAAATGGGCAACAGGAACAGGAAACACTGGAGCAGTTGAGTTGATCCTCGGTGGAGATGCAAGATCCCATACTTGTTGTTTATGTTGTTTTTGAATAGGGTATTGCACAATTTCATTCTTCATACTGCAGTGAGTATCTAAGGGTTTTGTTCCATGTGATGTAACACTAGTATAGCCCTCTGAATGCTCCATTCCAGCCTGATAGGTAGGTTTTACAAATCCCTGGGAAGAACCAATTAGTATTATCTCATTTTGCTTCTTGGGGAAACTCAACTGGGGATGTAACCTACTTTTCTAATGCAATCAGTGATCTCCCAACTTCAGAATCTTGTTACAAACTCTCCCTCCACTGCTCAAATCCAGAATTCCTCTTGGAGAGTTCATAAGTCCTCTCAGAAGTTTTCTTCCGGCCTACTTACAGCAAGAACCCCTCCTACAATTTCAGAAGGAGAAGTTGCCTGCTCCTCTCTTGAAAGGTGCACACCCATTGACCTACACTAATGAATCTTGCTGAATCTAGAGGCCACGAACATGAATCTGGAGGTGACACACATACCCAAAGTTATACTTGCAGTCCCCTGAACAAAGTCCAACCCCACCTGCAAGTTGTCACCAATCTCCAGAGCACAAAAAACGATAATAACAATTATATAGGCCTCCAATATTGCTTTGTCTCTAGTTCCGTGGTCCAATCTGTACAATCAAATCCTTCACCTATCTATATTTTATATACACAGAATTATGTGTATATATGCTTACAGTTGGCAGGTCAGGGTCAAAGTAAGTAGTTGGAGGTTGATGTCATGAGCATGCGCGTGCCCTCAGCTTTCATGGTATCGTAAAATAAAAAACACAGTTTAAGTCAGTTTTCCATTGTTTTCCCCTTACCCAGCAATAGTGGGTAGAAGGGCAAATTATATTTCACAATGAAATAATATCTCCACCAGGGGATGATGATCATACTTCATAGAACATTGGTGTTGGGTTGGTGGGGAGGGTATTTATGTGCAGCAAATTTTTAATATATTAGGGGAGGGATAAGTCATGACACTTGTACGAAAAATATTATAATTCCAGACATAAAATCTACCTCATACATACCACTCATCATCATAAATTATGTCTACCTCATACATATCACTCAAAATAATAATAATATGGTCCCCAATGACCAAGGATTGTGGACTTTTCAACCATGGTGAAAATGTTGAAAAGTTATACTTCATTTAATATTTGGTAGAAAATATACTTTTTTATAGAACAATTGAGAATTAGGTCGATCAATTATTTGATAAAATAAAACAATGTAATTTTGGGTAGGTATTTTTCCTAAGCTAATCCGTGCAAGGATTAAGATTAGAATAACAAGTATTTTTACATTACCTTTTTGTTTATATGAAAAGCTACTCTTAGGCCTAAAACAACTATTTTTATATCGTTAATGATGCAAGGTTGCCTTATAGTAAGTTGATGCATGCATGGGAATAATTTTCATATTTGTATTTTTTAAATGAGGTTACAAACACATGATGCATCAACTTATTTGTATTCTTTAATGAGGTTACAATAAGTTGATGCATGCATGACAATTATTTTCATATTTGCAATTTTGTATGATGTTAGAAACATTTAAGCATTTGTTTTAGTATTTATGGTTAATTATTTTTAATTTTATTTATTTAGAAATTAATTTTGACTTATAAAAATAAAAATGAATGAATTTTAATGTGGTTAAATATTTCATAGTATTGAGATTTCATATTTTATTAAGAAATGGTGTAATGATATTGATGATAATAAAAATGACAATGATTAATGTTCATTTAAATTAAATTAGGGTTATGAGACTTTATGAAGGTAAGAGATTACTTTAAAAACTTTAGAATTATATTTATGTGCTTAAAAAAAATTACAAGAAGTGTTCTAAGATCATTGTAGTTTGGTCATGTTAAACATTAGGAAGATTGGTAGTGTGACAAATCTTTTGAAATTGAGATCTAATCTAGACCATTAAGTTTGATCGAGGCAAATATTGGTGGCCACCCACCTATTCCACTACCTCACAACATAGTTTTCCAATTTTGGCATTTTTTAGGTCTCTCTCTCTCTCTCTATATATATATTTTTCTTTTTTCTTTTTATAGCCTATGAAAAAGAAATTTTACTAGACCTGTAATTAATATCAAGCAAATCACCAAGGAATTCTCACTATAACTTTTTTCAATGAACTTTCAACCTATGAAACTTTTAGGATTTTGAGGAGACATCAAATTATTTATGGTATAAATTTTGGGGTTTGACACATGTTGATCAATATTTTTGATCAGTAATAAATCCTTTTAAATTTTTATGTTTCCATGTCCTTTATACATGTATTCAAACAAAATAGCCATATTTTTCTATAATTTGATCGATAATATCTCATAAATCTCTTGAGAATACATCCATACTTTTCATTTTTCACTTAGTAAATATGGTGGGATGAGCTACGAATCCATTCAAATGTTCTCATCCCAACACCATGATTCCGCACTTAGTCTCTTTTTAAAAATTCGAGATAGTGGGATAAATCTCTTTTCTAAAACTCGGAATAATTGGACAACCAAAACGTCGTTCAACCCTTACACTCCATTCCAAAATCGTGACTTCCATACTTCTGAATTTCAACATCATAATTATATGGTTGTTACCTTGGGGAATAAAATCTTATTAATATACTATTATGCAATGCTACAAAAAGTGGTTTGTGGCTTTAGCAACATTCAATGTAACTTTTCTGTCTAAGTGGACATTAATATCTTATTACCTTCAAATTCCTCAAAGCTACCAAACGAAAATATGGTGAATAGAAAGAAGGAGCCTTGTTGTGGAGATGTTGTTAGTACATTCATAAAGGAGAAGTGTGACTTTCATTGGTCTATTGCATATAAGTGGTATTCTAAATTACCATAAGATAAATGCAATACTAAGTTAGGGTTATTGAAATATAAAAATTAAGCTACATGCTTGAAGTGCCTAACTTCACACACATTGGTTCATAGTGCACAACAAAGCTTGATAAGTAGAAAAAGATGTCTCACCTTCATAGCAATATCATCTTTTAACATTTGGATTTTGGCAACCATCCTACTTTGATATGATATATTCAATTCCTACCTGGAATCCCTCATTGAGCTTTCTAAAAATCACTAAGGGTAGTGATTTTGGTAATGAATGTCATTAAATCATTTTCAGAAATCGGTTGATCTTGTTTTAGGTATTTATGTAGAATCAACGACGAAAGAAATTTTATACAAGAAGTATTTCTTAAGCACAAACATATATCTCGTTATTCTTCAACAATATTTAGTCACTTATTTATGTTCTATACGACATAAGTTATGATTCTGTTTAGCAGTTTATCTTGCTTCTTAATTTTTTTTAAGTGTTTTAGGTGTGACTAGTGGCATTGGTTTTGGAGATGTAATAGCTAGAGGGAGCGTGAAAAAATATATAAGAATCAAGCCTTTTTCAATATCATTAACTTTCCATTTTAGTAATATGTTTTCAATGAATTGGTACTTACTTGTGTAACTAGATTGAATCATTTTGTATAAGTTATCCTTTTATCTTTTCTTGATGTTTCTACTTCATTATCTTCAGTTCCCTCTGAGATTTTAGACAAAACTTGTCTATATATTACTAATTATAATGTTGCGAAAATAACCCTTGAGGATCAAAACCTTATACAAGCCCTATAATATTATTATATGTATAGATCTTGTTATATTTAATTATCAAATCGAGAGTTGGTAAAATTGTGAAATGTAAGCTCTATATGTGTAGAATGAGATCATTGTAGTATTTTAACATTCATTTCAATAACAAATAAACTAAACTTAAGAAAAGGAAAGTATTAAACACACTTGCATAAAGGAAACACTTTTGCATGAAATAAAAAACCAAGTCAACCACTCTTGGCAAAGACCATGTACTTAGACATTGATCATATTGTTGGGATTATGTTGTCACTAAGTTATCTCTTTCCATGATTCATAATTTCCTTCTTTTAATAAATCATCATTCTATTGTTGATGGGTTAGGATAAAGAATAAATTTTAATGCGAGAAAGGAAACACACCACAATTGCATCTATGAAAAACAAACTCTGACATCAACTTGTATGAAGGAAAGACCAACATTTTCACATGGAATGAGCTCAATCTCCAAAGAATTCATAGTAGAAAACTTGAACTATTACATCATAACGTTAAATCAAAATATTTTATTTATAGAACAAAAGAATGAAAAACCCTGTGAAGAGAAATTTTAAAAGGTTTATTCTATTCCATCATAATCTAGACATATTGTTGGACATGTGTTGTCATTGATGTCAAAGGAAGTATGGTTGTGAATATATGAAAAGATGTGATTGAAGTGTTCCATGAAATGATGTGGATGGGTAAACTCTGTGGGTTCATGGGCCAACCCCAAAATACCTTTGGTTAAATAGGAAACCTCAAATTTTTTGCTTTGTGTGCATGTTGTGAAGCTCTCATAAGCGGATCACCGAGGGCCACATGATCAACAAGTGGAAAAGTTCAAATATTCATGGGAGTTAAACCCTACCCAACGGGTAAGTGACACACATGTTTCATGTTTTAGTACCATCAATCTAGTTGAGGTCTGAGATCGAAAGATGCTTGTTAAATGTGCCCCCCCCCTCTTATGTCAAGGGTTAATAGGAAAGGGGGGACTATAGAGATGTTTCACACCAAATTGTTGATAATTTATTAGTGGTTATGATGGATTACAGACTCCAACTCCCCAAAGTACAAAACCACCTAAGGGGAGGGTGACTCTGGTTATTTAATGAATAATGGTTTTTCATGTGGACATTGGTAGAAAATATGATGTGGGTGATATCACAACAAGACACCAATATATGATACACTTGGAAGAATAAAGTAGCAATACATGACATAGGTGGAAATCTAGTTAGGGTTGATGTGAAAGATGACTTGGCAAGGTGGTGTGGCCCTTGAGACATGGTTTTATTGAAGAGTGACATGTGTCACACATTTTTAGTACTTTTGGGTGGCCAAGCGGGTTGATTATAAGTGACAAGTAACACCACCCAAAGGATGACACATGGCAGAATGATGTCACGATGATGATAGCACATCGTCAGCTAAAGGTGGTAGAGGATGAAAAGATTACATGGAAGATGATTTTGTAGTGACATGGCAGGTCTTAGAATTTGTGTCAAGGGTCTACTGTGGTGGAGTTTTTCCTTTGCACTTTAAGTTTCCAAAATGGGCTATGTAATTTATCCATACATCTAGTGATCTAGGGGTTTAACAATTTACATGTTTTATATTGGACCATATATAAATTCAATAAAAATAAGGTTGGACAATGATAAAATATATTTGGTTCCAAGATATCCAAGGTTCCAAAAAATTTAGGGGTGAGTGATATCAACACATTTGTTTTAGCCTGGAAATTTATATCTAATGAAGCACTGAAGATCCATGCCAAAGTTTTGAAAATAAAATGTTCCAATAAATAGAGGAGTATGTGCTAATAACTAGAAGAATAGATTTTTATTTAATATATTTTAAGGTTAAAGTTCCATCAATTTTCATGGTTCCATGTGCAAACCATTCATTTCGAAGGGAAATGCTCACAACCTTCATTTGTGGGTTCTAGACACGAAAGAACCCGAGGGATTATTGGGTTATCAACAAGTTGGAGTGACAAATAATAAAAACAAGGATGATGAGTGGAAAAGTGATACACATCTAGGAGCTTAGGGATAGGTTCCAACGTGTGGACATATGACGAAAAACACCAAAGAAAAGGAGTTTTAGAGAATGTTCGTGTCTTTGAAGAATTTAACTATTAATGAATTTAACTAGGTTGAATGGTTGATACAGTGAAAAGTGGAATTCCCATGGGTAAATACCATGGAATGATACCCATGGTAATTGAAAGGAAAGTTTATAAAAGGATAAGAGAATGATACAAAAGGGTTAGAAGTTGAGATGAGAAACTAACACACAAATAATAAAGGGTCGGGATTCAAGTGCTGAACCGGTATGGAAGAAGAATAGTTGTTCTAAATCCATTGTGTGATGTGTGAAAAATAGAGAAATAACACGTCTGAAATATGTCAGTGTAACAAAATTGACCTATGCATATGAGAAGAGAATCCTACAAACAACAACAGAACCGTGGAAGGGTCGAGTTTGTTTTAGGACAATGTTGAATTTGTTTTGTGATTTTTTATTGGATGGAATAAAAATCAAAGTTGAATAGGGAAAGCATCCAACTATTTTAAGGCCATTATCATTATAGAGATACACGAAGTTGTAAGTGTCACAGGATATATTTACAAATATCAAAGTTAAGATTACAAATTTTTGAAGAAGGAGAGTTTGTATAAGAACAATGAAGTATTTCCCTTGATGATTAAATGTGTGGATCCAATCTATAAATGTTTTGAAATGGAAATCCATGGTGTAACTATTGGAAGTTACTACCTCTAGTAGGTTCATGCATGCAAACATATTTAAGAGGTTGGTGATGTAGAAATCAATAGAAATTTGCTACTACTAATGAATTCAAACTGAAAAAAAATAGATTACAAATTTCCTCTACTATTATGTGGAATAGAAATCACAATTTAGAAACACATCCAATGACATGAAACCATCAAAACCACAAGAACACGATGATTTTACAGGCGAAACCAATTGGGAAAAATCCCTCTGCTGCTTTTCATTAATTAGATGAGAATGAGAAACTATTACAATGTATTACTTCAATCTTGAAGCACATCCTACACTATAAACATGTTCTCTTGTTGACTATCCTGATCTGACAAACATTTAGAAAATTTAAGGCCCCAACTTCTTCTTATTTCCTTATATAATTCAGGAGAAATTGAGCTCCTAAATAATAGGGGAATTCCCGATTTCCTTGCACAAATCCCAATGAATTGATCACCTGCATCAATTTCAATACTGTACACTCAAATAGTTTACAATTGATAATTAAAAGATTCATTTTCCTCCACTCTAACTAGTCAATTCGAATTCCATCCATTTTTGGGTTATTTTAGCCGATTGACTAGTTTAATTGATAGATCACTAAGTTAACAAGAGTTCTACTACTCAACTGACCTTCAACTGACTCAATTAATTACTTGAGCTCAATTAATTGAGTTCAACTGAAAATAAATGAACTAGATTTCTAAATATAAGTTATCACTACATGCAAAAATCTACTTAAATCCTATAACTTGAATTTATTGAGTTAACTAGTAGACAAGGCCATGTCACTCTACCTAAATTCATGCCAAGTCATCCTACTGATGTGGAACCTCGAATTATTGAATTTTCCTAAGGCACAAGTCAAATTGAGCCTTTCTTTCTACAATTTCTAACAGTCCCTCTTAGCAAGAAAGGGATTTTGCACCAACCCTATCCTGCAATTGTGGAATTACAATTTGCCTCTTGGAAATGAATTTATCAAGATATATGCATCTTTCTCCTCAATTGGAATGTACTATATCATCATAATTCTCCTCTACATATAATCCTGCAAGTGATGGTACCCGATATCAATGTGCTTGGACCTGTAATAAAATACTATATTCTTAAAAAGTTTAATACAACTTAGATTATCACAATAAATCATTGTTGGATCCATCTCCTGACTAAAAATACCCACAAGTATTTTCCTCACCCATATGGCCTCACATGCTACTTGAATTGAAACCATGTATTCAACCTCTGCCGAGTTGAGTGCCACAAACCTTTGTTTCCTGCTATATGAAGAAATAGTTGCAGACCCAAAACTAGAGATAACACTTGAAGTACTTTTCTTATATAATGGACTTTGTGCCCAATATGCATCAATGAAGCCTTGGAGCTTCACTCCCCCTATCCTCCTGCACCATAACCCATACCCGTTTGTGCCTATGAGGTATCTCAATGCATGCCTTTCTACCTTTCAATATAGATTTGTAGGCTTCACCATGGCTTTACTCAACTGATTAAATACATAACATATGTCAAGCTTTGTATTCACCAGATACATCAAGGATCCAACAAACTATCTGTAGATGGTGGCATCTAATTCCTCCCCTTAAGAATCATTCTCATTCCTCCAATTTTTAGGTAGAGGTGTGTCCATCGGATTATAATTCTCCATGTGAAATATCTGAAGTATTTTAGAGGAATACTTCCCCTAACTCACAAATAGCTCAACACCACCCTGCCATACTTCCAGCCCAAGAAAGTAATGCATCAAGCCAATGCCTTTCATCTCAAATTCTCTTGCAAGGTCCTCTTTGGAAGAGTGGATCAACTACTCATCCCCTATATGTATCAAGTCATCAACATAAAATACCAGGTAAGAAACTTTCCATCTACCACAATGTGATATAGATTGGCATCTGCTTCAATTTTGGTGAAGGCCAATCCACTCAGATATGTGTCGATTCGAATGTACCATGCTCAAGGTGCCTGTTTTAGACTATACAAGACTCTCCTGAGTCAACATACATGTTTCTTCCCATCATATGTCTCAAATCCTTTGGTTGCTTTATCTAAATTTCTTCCTCAACAACACCATTAAGGAAGACGATATTCACCACATATGTGTAGCATTGTAGCTACGACAATCACCATCCAAAATTTTTCCTATGGTCTGATTTTGGAGCCTTCCTTTCTGTCCACAAGAGATTATCTTATACTATTTTCAAGTATTCATGATTTGATCAAGAATTATTCTTTTCATATGTGCTTGTGTTTTCTTGTTTTTATACTTATATGATGTTTTCAGTCACATGTTATCCTTCTGACTTGTGTAGGTTTTAAACATGTACAAAAATGATTTGCAAATGAATTCTTAAAACAAAAAATAAATAATGCCGAGAGAATCAAACATAAAACATATATACACAGATATTTCCCATGGATCCCAAAATCGGGACTTCCAGATTTATTTTTTCATTATATTCCTTTCAATGTTACAACACATATATATACCCATCGAAGCATTCATAAACCCAAATAAATTAACACTAGATTAGAATATAACGGTAGTTTCCTTGATTGGATGTACAAATACTATGGAAATAAAACCATCATGCCCAAAACCATGTGCTAAACTCATGCACAAAACCATAGGTAGGTCTGCCCACCTAATATATGGTCTAAAAAAAAATTCTCGGGGGGCTTCCACACCCCCCCCCCCGCGCTTAGTCGTGGAAATAATATAACACACACCCAACATTCTCCCACTTCTTGTTTTATTTCCACAGGGGGCCATAGGAGAGCTTAGTTATTTTTCCAACCCTGAAATGCCCATTGTTTCTCTACACCAAGAGAAATTTTCAGTGCTCATAGACTTTTTCAATGCATCTGCAACATTCTTAAAAGTGTCCACGTTTACCAACAACACCTTTTTGTCCTCAACCATATCTCTCACAAAGTGATACTAAAAATCAATGTGCCTTTTATTTGAATGATAAGCAGGTTTCTTAGACAATAAAATTGCACTTCAGCTATCACATTATGTTAGTTTAAAATATTTAGGCAAGTTTACAAAAAATAACTTACTTAAGCTATGGATGACATATATCCCTAACAACAGAAATGACTATTCAACCCTTTAGATCTGCAATAAACAATTAAAACCAATCCTGCAAAAACCCAAATCTATGCAGTAAAAGAAGTTAAATAGCAAAAGGAAATAATAACTGATGCAAAAATAACTCCAAATAACCATTGGACAAGGCAAGTTTAAAGAATGATATTTTATATTATGTAACACCTAATGAAGGAAACAAGTATATGTTACCAACCCCCCTTAATGGGATGGGTTCTTGGCTATCCTTAATGCTCCAGCTTCGTGAGTCTCTCTCCCCCAGTGATGTGGAAACCCAAAATATGTGGTGAACTCAAGTGGGAGCTCAGATGGCAAAGGAAAATGATAGTGACAATGAGAATGATCAAAGTGAAGAATCAATGGGCAAAACCCTCCTATTTATAAAAAAATATCAAGTTATTATAAAAAATGGAGAATAGTAAAATATTATTAACCAAAATCTATATCTAACTGCTTGGAATATTTTATTATATTTTGTTGGAGGGAAAAGATATTTAAATTTGTTAAACCTTTATTTGGAAATAATAAACAAATAAATGATTTATTTATCATTTCAAGAATGCGGTTAAGGAATAATAAACAAATAATGATTTCTTTAATTATTCCAAGGTGATTGAGTCAAATTTAACAAGGAATAATAACTAAATAATGATTTAATTAACAATTTAATTATTTAGTTATTATTCTTAGAGAAAAATAAGAAAAATTATGATTTATCTAGTTATTTCTCATAATTGGGTCAAATATGACAAGGAATATTCATTAAACAATGGTTTAATTAATTATTCTTAGAGGAAAATCAAATAAATAATGATTTATTTAATTATTCCTCATGGGGTCTCTTGTTTTAACTAGAAATAACTTAATAAAATATGGTTTATTAAATTATTTATTATAGTGAAAGCTATTTTACTATGGTAAAATTGGTCTTACATGTTGTACTTTGATCCATCTAGTTAGAAATGGCTAGATGATCATTTTTTGGTGATAACAGATTGCCCCCCAAAGTACGAGTATTAGGAGAAAATCGTATGACCATTGTACATTGTAAGAACATAATCACTAGACACCGAAAGGGAGTCAGAGATACATAATGAAGCGAAGCAAGAGAGGACAGGGGCTGAGGGGGTGAGATCTACGAAATGATATAAGTCTCCTTTGATGTTGGAGTACATTATCTCAATGAGGCGAGGGAGGTATACCCATACCCACCCAGATAACTAAGTACAATGAATAATAATGGGCCCAACAATGTGGAATTGAGAAATAAAATGTATGATACATGATACATGGCATGTTGGCATCAATGGGCCAGAAAATAGTACAATGAATCCCACATACATAATGCGCCTGGAAAAACATGGCCCGGGACTAAATACAATAATATTTGAGTACATGAGGCATAATTCCACTCCATTTGATGTGGGAGGGGGTGGGTATAACAACCAAAGAAGCCCTGCTGAAAAAGAAAGGGCTTTGAAAATTTGAATGGATCATCTGAATGAGACATGCATGCAGTGGGAAATGCAAGCAGCTGGCATTGAACCCATTAAATATGAAAAGCTGTATTGGAGGTTGTAGCATAATCTGAGGTCATCTGGGCATGTGGGGGGCTAGATGAAGGGCCACCCCCTCATGAGGTTTGAAACATATCATGTAGAAATTATACAAAAAGCATGTATATCATGGATTCAATCCGATATAACAATGTACTAAAGTTAAATACTGAATCACTTCTACAAATATTTTTCAGAATTAAAAATACAATCACCAATCACATGAAGCAAAGAAGAATAAATCAAGCCACAACATAGATAATTTCCATGGGAAAGATCGCTGCTCAAAAACCCACTGTCTTCTATTGTATATTCAACATGGAATCATGAAACAATTACATACAACTCTTCTTACAAGAGCCCTCATGTACTCAGCTAATTGTCTCACATTGTCATACATAAAACTAACCAATACTTAGCCAATTTACTGCCTTTAGACAACTTGCCTTGCTTTTGAAATCCCTGATGAATGCAATCCCTAAAGAATATGAATTTTGGCCTTCCTTGACTGCGCAAGTATCATGGGCACTTCAATGGGTGTTTGGTTGCATGGGTTCAACCCAATAATCCTACAACTGATATTCAAATTCCCTTTCACCTAGATCACAACTGGGTCTCCACTGGATCTGACATGTATTCAACTAATAATAGTAAATCCTTAGTTGCATGTGAGATCACTGATTGTGAATTAATTAATATTTAATTCACTTGATCTCTCACTAGTGTATCAAGCAGTTACAGCTATCACAACTGAGTTGAACTCACTTAACTGAGTTAAAATAATTACAACTTGCATTAACTAATGTACCACTGCACTTCGAACTCTGTTAAAAATATAATTACTCTGCATGCCTCACTAACTACCTCTAACTTGAAATTAATGAGCTAACTGAGTTTATCAATCTCAGTTAAGTATTAAAATTTATTTTGAGAGTAGATTATATTTTATTGTCCATCATAATTAAGGGATAACTAAAATAGATATGCACCAAATTTAGCACTTGTGGGCCCCACCGTAGTGTAGGTGCTTAATCCACTAGGCGTGGGTGCTGAAATTTTCTTGTTGAATCTCAACACTCCCTCTCAACAAGAAAGAGATTATCCTTCACCCCGATCTTGTCTCTATGGTATTATAATTTTCTCTTGGTGAGTGCCTTTGTCAGAATATCTGCATCCCGATCTTCTGTGGGAATGTACTGAAGAAAAATTATTCTCCTCTACACACAATATTTGAGATGATGGCACCAGATATCTATATGTTTGGACCTATCATGAAAACAGGATTAATCGAGAGTTTAATGCAACTCTAATTATCACAATGTATTGCTATCAAATCCATCTGAGAACCAAACAAACCAACACAGATCTTTATCATTCAAATAGCCTCACATGCAGCTTGACTTGTTGCCATCTACTCTGCTTCCATTGAATTGAGTGCCATAGATCGTTGTTTCTTGATATACCAACAAGCTATTGTCGATCCTATGCCGAAGATCCCTCCTGATGAGCTCTTTTTTTTTTATGGTCTGCCTGCCCAATCTGCATCAGTGAAGCCTTGAAGCTTCACTCCCTCTATCCGTTTGTGTAATATTCCCAAATGGGGAAAGAAGTAATACAAGACATACAAATGGAAAGTAGCAGTGAAGATCAATTAATAAACATGAGAGACCAATATGGAGCCTTTTTATTTAGCATGAGCAGCAAAATAGTGCAATAAAATGAGGCACAAATCATACAACATGAACCAACAAGCCTCCAATAGATAAATCCTCTCAAATATGAGGTGTTGCTACTAGAAAAAATGTCGGAGAGCTGCTACAACACAGTCCTAATGAGAATAACTGCTACTGTAATCACACAATGATACATAATAACTGATATATGGCTTAAAGGATGTTATACATAAAGAGCAAGGCCCTATATCACTTTTCCTAGACAACCCAAGAGGGTTTCCAAAAATAAATAAAAATATAATAGTGAACTGCAACACTAGGGCTGAAGATTCATTGTAGCAAAATAGATGGGAGATATGGCTAAAACTGATATAAAAATATGTGGCTCTCCTCCAAGATACTCTCCAGGTGAAATGTTGATCCCTCCACTAAAGAACCAAATCCTCAAATCATGCACAAAAACTACCCCTGCAACTGATCTCTGAAATTACGTAGTAATGGACTAAAACTGCGCTGTAGATGGTGGTGGTAGCTTGGCTTGGTGGAAAATGGTGATAAAATGCTCAATGACCTTCCTTGATGATCCCCTTCCTTATATGCTTGGTGAGCTTCCTCACCTTGGGCCCCACTCATTAAAGCCACTACTTCCATGCATGGAGTATCCCTCCAAAACTGCGTTGTCCCTCAATGAATGCAACTCCTTCCATACCAGTGCTGTTGATTTGGTCAAAGTTCACCCAGTCTACATGCTCCAGCCCCTTTTCACAAACAAGGGTGCTTAATAAAGCCACTAAGATGATCTCCATTCACATTAGTAGTGATTTTATTCCTACTAAGGAGATTTATGGGTCGCCATAGCCTCTTATTCCACTAACTAAGGAGAAAAAAAAAATTTAATATTCCAACTAGCTTATAGCTAATTTGGAATATTACAGTCCTCCCCTCCCAAATGTTGCTTGTCCTCAAGCAATTGTAAAGGTGAGTGCTGCAACTCTTCTCCTCCTTCCTTGGTGACACCTCCATGTGATAAGCTCTCCTCATATACCAAGTGTCACCCAATCAATCCCTCCATGAAATGCTCCTCCCAAGTACTTATGAGATGCCAATGACTCACCTCATAAGGAAACAAAAGATCCAATGTAGCAATCATGGCTTGCCCAATGTTCTCCCTAAAACATGAAGCATAAGAAACATGGAGTATCTCACTCCCAATGGGAATATTCAATCCTTGCATCCTTCCTCCAACCATTACCACAATAATAATAATGACATCATCAATGTATGGGATGATAACCAAAGATACATAAGTTTCCATATGTAATGCTCGAGGAGGATCATAGTCCCATATGTGGAACCAGTGCAGTATGTCTCCTGACTGCCTTAGAACATGATATAATAAGTGGTTTGTCCACCACTTATTTTTTTCTATAGTCTTCTCACATGCTTTGAGAGGGTGAGTAATTTTTGGTTCCAATGGAGTACACCCTGAATGATATTTCATCTCCCTATATCCTCCTAGGGAGTGGCCATGCTCAACACTGCTTTTGGCCCCAAGTTTACAAAATTCCAGAGAGCTACTACAATGCATTCCTAATGATAATAACTACTATTGTAATCATAAAATGATACATAATAACTAATATATTGCTCAAAGGATGCTACACATAAAGAACAAGGCCCTATATCACTTTTCCTAGACAACCCAAGAGGGTTTCCAGAAATAAATCAAAATACAATAGTGAACTGCAACCTTAGGGCTAAATATTCACTGCAAAAAAATAACTATGAGATATGGCTGAAGCTGATATAAAAATATGTGGCTCTCCTCCAATAGACTCTCTAGGTGAAATTTTGATCCCTCCACTGAAGAACCAACTCTCCAAATCATGCACATAAACTACCCTTGCAACCGATCTCTGAAATTACGTAGTCATGGACTGAAAATGAATTGTAGATGGTGGTGGTAGCTTAGCCTGGTGCCAAATCATGATAAAATTATCAAGGACCTTCCTTTTTGATCTTCCAATGGAAAGGATACCTCTCCATTGAAACAGAAGCTCAGAAAATGGCCCTAAAAATCCTCCACAATGTCTGCCCTGCAACACAACACAAATCTAGAAGAAACTATATTGTACACTAAGACTGAAGCTTTGAACTGATGTCACAATGTGGAAATACAACTCAATCACCTCTCCTGAGTAGGCACTCAAAGTCCCTCGAGGATGAGGGTGGGATTCCCACTCGGGAAAACCCTTGTGATAAGTAACACTACAGTCTACGCTAAACAACTGAAGAGAGCAACTAGTCATACAGAACATATCAAAATAATAATCAACAACATGCCTTCTATGGATGTCATCCCCTTCATTATATGCTTGGTGAGCAACCTCACCTTGGGCCCCACTCATTAAATCCACTACTTCCATACATGGAGTCTCCAAAACTACGTTGTCCCTCAATGAATGCCACTCCTTCCACACCAGCACTGTTGATTTGGTCAAAGTTGACCTAGTCTACATGCTCTAGCCCCTTTTCACACAAAAGGGTGCTTAATAAATCCACTAAGATGATCTCCATTCAAATTAGCAGTGATTTTATTCCTACTAAGGAGATTTATGGGTCTCCATACCCTCTTATTCCATTAAATAAGGAGCAAAAACAAAATTTAATATTCCAACTAGCTTATAGCTAATTGGGAATATTACAGTCTGTACCATAGACCATACTCTGATGTGCCCCTTAGGTATCTCAAGACATGCTTCCCCACCTTCCAAAAGAGCTTGGTAGGCTTAACCATAGCTTGACTCAGTTGGTTAACTGCGTATCAAATGTCTCGTCTGGTGTTCACTAGATACATCAGTTAACCAAATAACTGCCTGTGGATAGTAGCATCCACTACCTCTCCATAATTAGCATCCTCTTTCCTCCAATTCCATGGAAGAGGAGTATCCATGGGTTTCCGACTCTCCATGTGAAAATTACCCACTATCTCCTTTGCATACTTGCCTTGAGACATAAAAAGTTCACCATCCCGCTGCCATATTTCCAGTCCAAGGAAATAATGAAGGAGTCCCATGTCCTTCATTTCAAACTCCCTTGCAAGATCCTCCTTGCATGAGTGTATCAATTGCTCATCACCAGTAAAAATTATATCATCAACATAAAGAACAATAATCAATAGCTTACCCTCAACCATAATCTGGAACATGTTTGCATCTGCTTCACTTTTGGTGAAGCCCAGTCCAATGAAATAGATGTCTATCCGAGTGTACCAAGCACGAGGTGCTTGCTTTAGCCCATAAAGTGCTCTCTTGAGTCGAAAAACATGCGACTCAATATTGAAGATCTTGAAACCTTCAGGCTGCTCTATGTACACTTCTTCCTCAATTATCCCCTTGAGAAATGCAATTTTCACATCCATATGATGAATGCGCCAACACATATGCGTTGAGAGTCCAAGGATGGATCTTATGGAAGAGTACCTTGCAACAGGTGCAAAAGCCTCATCATAATCAATCCCCTCGATTTGTGAGAATCCTCAGGCTAGAAATCCAACCTTGTATTTCTCCACACTCCCATTAGTATCATGCTTTACCTTGTAGATCCATCTCAATCCAACCACTGATTTTTCGACCAATCTTGGGAAAATATCCCATGCACTATTCTTGACAATGAAGTCACAATCCTCTACCATTGCATCAACCCAAGTTGGTTGCTGCACTACTTCTTGAAATGAAGATGGTTCAGTCACAATACATTTTATCATAAGAGCCATTTATCCAGTAAGCCTGTCAAGAGACTATCTTTGTCTGTGCTGTGAAGTAGGTACTCCTACATGCTCCGCAACATCAAGTCTCAATCTATCAACTTTTGCGGTGCACCTTCTACCATTTTTGATGGATGGCTCTGCCTGAGTGTTTTCCTCCACTCCATTATCCTCTGCATGTGGCTGCTCCACATCTTGAGGCTCATCCCTGGGAACCAACAGTTCCTCATCTGCATGCAATTCTAGCTACCTCTCAAGGGACAACCACATGGCTTTTTCCTAATAAAATTTTATATCCCGTTGCACAACAATCATTCTGTTGTTTGGAAAATACACTCAATAATTATGGGGCATTTCAATGTACCCCAAAAAAACCAAATCTCAATTGTCAGTTAGAACTTTTTCCTGGCATCCTTAGTCACATGCACATAAAAATATGAGCCAAAAATCTTAAAGTGTGAAACATCAAGTTTCTTACTAATGAAAGCCTCTTCAGGTGTACTCATGCCAAGTATCCTATGAAGACAACGGTTCTGCAAAAATACCGTAGTGCTACATGCTTTCGCCCATAGATTGCACCCACAATCGTTCTATTCTTTCTTTCTGCGACCCAATTCTGCTGTGGGTTATGAGGCACTATCAGTTCTCTTCAAATTCCTTATTTTCTGCAGAAGTTCTTGAATTCGTTAGAGATGTACTCTCCACAATTATTGCTCCTAAGAGCCTTTACTTACTTCCTCGAATCTTTCTCCACCAGTGCCTTGAACTCAAGAAACTTTGATAATGTCTGATCTTTCTTCTGCATGAATAAGATCTATCACTTACGAGAAAAGTCATCAACAAATATTACATAGTACTTGTGTTTTGTTGTCGAAGCAATAGAGAATGGTCCACACGCATATGTGTGAACTCTCTCAAGGATCCCTGAAGCTCGGTTCTCCTTCTCATGAAAAGTATCCTTTATATATTTTACCATAGTACATCCCTTGCATGTGTATGACTGCGCAAGTGTACCCGTGGGAAGACCAGTAGAAATATCTTGCATGAATTTCAAGGCTCCATGGTGAAGATGGCCCAATCTCCTATGCCATAATTCACCCTCATCACGGCTCACCACTTTGTCCGCCTTGCCCATCATTCATGTGCAACCATCTACCTCCAGCTTGTAGATATTCTTAACTTGAATCCCTATTCTCTTGGCTTTTCCTATTGTTTTGTGTCACTGGAAACATTTTCCTTCACTAAAAACAACACCGTAGCCTCTATCCCCCAAACATTGCAACTGAGACTAAATTTTTCTTCAAACCTGGTACATGCATTACATATTTTAATTGAAAGGGTTTACCTGACTTCCTCTGGAAGGTAATGGTACCAATCTCAGTTGCACTATACCACCCATCATCACCCATTTCAATATGCATTTAGAGATCCTTCTCCTCCAAGTCACTGAAAAGTTCCTTGTCTCCCATCATGTGAAAGGAAGCACCACTATCCAAATACCACATAGATCCCAATGGACTTGACACCATGCATGCGTTCACTGAGAAGCCAAGATAAAATTGTGAGGCCTAAGACTCACCAGTTGTAGATCCTCCAACCTTATTTTTCTTCTTCTTTTGTGGAGAGTTAGTAGCAAAATTCCCCTGCTCGTGATAGTGAAAACACTTCACCTTGGACATGTCCTGCTTCTTTCCATTTTTAGACTGGGATTTGGAATGGAATTTATTCTCCTTCCCCTTATTTTCCTTGGTAGCCAAAGCATGATCTTCTTCATCTTCATTCTTAGATGAAGATCCATCTTTGGTGTTCCATCTGAACTCTTCCTGCACCAAATCCGACCATAGTCGTTCCCAATCTGGCAATTTTTCCCTTCCATTGACAGAGTCTTGATAAATGTGCCAACTCTTGGGAAGTCCTAGGAGAGCCAAGCTCACCAAATCATCATCAGTGATAGTTATACCAACACTCCCTAGTTCATCTAGACATTGGACAAACTTTGTTAGATATTTTGGTATGGAGTCGCCCTTTTCCATCTTGATCTTCTTGAGTTTATCTTTGAGCGCCAATTTCCTATGGTCACTATTGCTCTGGAATAGATCCGTCAAAGCCTCCCACATTGCATATGGTGTGGATTTCCCATGGAGGCTTGAGACAATGTGGTCTCGTACTCCCTCCAATAGGATCCTCCTTGCCTTTGCCACTTTCTTTTTCCATGCATCAAGATTTGTAGCATCTGTCACAACGGGTTTAGGAACATCATTGTCAATGAATTCCTTCAAGCCATTTTCTTCAAGTACTTCCTCCATCCCGTCCTTCCAAGAAATATAGTTTGATTTTACCTCAAGTGCATACTCCAACCTCAAGCCATTTTTAGAGCCATTTCGACCCTGAATCAACTGTAGCACCAATAAAGTATTTCTGCAAATTCGAATTCTATCCAGTCACAAACTCAAATCCTCCTTCACAATTTTGATTTCCTGTGCTCTGATACCATGTTAAAATTATAAAAAAATCATGTATACCATGGATTCAATCTGATATAACAATGTACTAAATTTAAATACTGAATCACTTCTACAAATATTTTGCGGAATTAAAAACACAATCGCCAATCACATGAAGCAAAGAAGATTCAATCAAGCCACAACACAAATAATTTCCCAGGGAAAGGTTGCTGCTCAAAACCCCACTATCTTCTATTGTATATTCAACATGGAATCATGAAACAACTACATATAACTCTTCTCACAAGATCCCTCCTGTACTCAGCTAATTGGCACACACTGTCATACATAAAATTGACTAATAATTCGCCAATTAACTGCCTCCATACATCCTGCCTTGCTTGCGAAATCCTTGATGAATGCAATCCCTAAAGAATAGGAATTTTGGACTTTCTTGAATGCGAAATTATAATGGGCACTCCAATGGGTGTTTGGTTGCATGGGTGCAACCCAATAATCCTACAACTGATAGTCAACTTCCCTTTCACCTAGATATCAACTAGGTCTCCACTGGATCTGACATGCATGCAACTAATAATATTAAATCTTTAGTTGCATGTGAGATCACTGATTGTGGCTTAATTAATATTTAATTCACTTGATCTCTCACTAGTGTATCAAGAAGTTACAACTAGCACAACTGAGTTTAACTCACTTAACTGAGTTAAGCTGATTACTACCTGCATTAACTAATGCATCGTTGCACTTCAAACTCTGTTACAAATAGAATTACTCTGCATGCCTCACCAGCTACCTCTAACTCAAAATTCATGAGCTAACTGAATTTATCACTCTCAATTAACTATTACAAGTTATTTTGAGAATATATTACATTTCATTGTCCACATTAATTAAGGGATAACTAAAATATACATGCACCAAATTTAGCACCTATGGGCCCCACCCTAGTATAGGTGCTTAATGCACTAGGTGTGGGTGCTGAAATTTTCTTGTTGAATCTCAACATCTCACACATACCTGAGCATCACTGGTAAAATATGTTGGATCACTGAACCATCAAATAATCAATTCTCAATCATGTGATAATAAGCTCGGGTCAAGCATGTGCGAAACAACCAAGTCAAAGGGAAATAATAATTCCCTTTGCTTGATTTGAGGTACCGAACAATAAGGAAATCTGGAACCAAGGAACATCACCCTCTAGATCGATCGTCTAGAATGAATGTTTTGAAGTCGAAAAAATAGGGCCTACCATAGATGAGGCAATGAGGAATCCTCAACTAAGGCACTAGGGATCATAGTAGAGCGACTAATGGAATAACACTAGGGATAATGGTGAAAGGAGATAAATTGAGAGGTGAGTGGATGACTTCCCTTGTCAGAGCATAAAAAACATGGTTGAACTGAAAGTGACTGAATCGACTCCAGAGGGGATGAGGGAGAGTATGAATGGAGGAAAGAATGGGCAACACATGATGAATGTGACACAAAATTATGGATGGAATACTGTAATAGGAGAGAAAGGGACTCAGGATAGACACCATGAGTGTGATGATGACTCAACGGGAATGCTCTGAACAAGGGTGACTCGATGATGCTGCCACATAAGATAGGCCTATGGGGACCATAAAAACATGAACAAATAATGGTTGCCCATGACGAAAATTGACACAAGGCAAAAAATGCAAAGGCAAAGTGGTGCCAAAGTACAAGCAGATCATATGAAGAAATTCGATTTAAATTGGCAGCATAGTGACAAAAAATGGTTTCTGGGTGAAGTGTCAAATCACCAAAAAGTAATAAGATCCATTATAGTACTCAGTGAGATCTTTCCAATGGCGTTGATGGTTAATCAAACCGAGCTATGGTTTGGTCGCAATAAGGGATGGAAAAACATGGGTTTTTCCTATAAAAGGGTGGTTTCCCTCCAATTTCAATTCATCTACTAAGTGATTTGTGGTAAATTTGGAGAGGAGGAGAAGGCCCTAAATATCACGAAGATCATAACAGAAAAATCGACTATCGAAATCAGGATCTGTCAGTGGGAGGTAGGTGGCCTAACCTTACTCTTCATTTTCAATGGATTATTTTTTCAAATTAGAGCCCTAGAGCTTAGTAGGAGACCCATGCCCTCTCTCACGACCAGATCACACTTTTTAGGGCCTAAAATGCATTCTGGCTCATAGGAAAAGGTGGAAAACCCATGATCTCACATTTTTTGGTCAAAAAAGTGCGAGTTGGGGCTGAGGCTGAGATTTGGTTATTGGCCTGATGAGGACTGGAAAGAGAGATGATATGGTGCAATTATTTTAGCTCTAAACTGACATGACATTGTGATTTTTTGCAGATATGGAAGAGTTAAAGATAAAATGGCATGAATGAGACTTGGATGCTCTTTGCTCTGAGATTCAGGGGAATCAGGTGGTGAGAGGAGTGCTTGCTCAGTTTGGGGTTCTTAAGTTTTTATAGAACCCATTGATGAGGGAAGATGAGCCCTTTCTATTGAGTATTGTGAGCTATTGGGATCCCGACCAAGAGGCCTTCATGGTTTAGGGGCATAGGATCGAGCACACGATCCAAGATATATATTTTTTGACCGGATTCCCCCCACTAGGGGTGGTGGGGGATATACATCTAGTGTTACCTCATGGAAGGAAAATAACAGAGTTTGTGGACCACCGTTGTGGACCAGGTGCTCATGCAAAGGTCATGACCATAACGGTCAATGATCTAGAGAGGCTAGAGGCACGGGTTTTTTCCGCAACGGTGCTGTGGATCTTAGGAAGCTAGGCATTGCACCACATCACTGGGGGGCAGGTGATGTTAGTGGAAAGTGTTTTGAGAGGGACCTAGTATGGGTGGGCCCAGATGATGTTTTCGTCACTGAAATGAAAACTATCTCTATGCAGACGGTAGGTGAACCGTTAATATGCATTTGAGACAATATTGTGCTCTATCTTCTTTGAGAAAATCCCAACCATCTATTTTCATGTGCAGATCCATGATGGTAGCCCACAGGAGCCCAGTATGTGCCACTGGGGGAAGCTACTAGATTGAAGAGGGGGAGGGGGATTCAGGCGTGTGTTTCGACCAAAGTTTTTCATGCATTGGGATCATATGAAATTATACATAGACGATGATCGTTACATTGGTCTGAACTATCGATTATCCTGATTCTCCAGTTCCAACAGGACGAGAATGGGGTCCAAATGGTAAGTGAAAGTTGTTATTTTGGTTACATGTAAATTTTTTAGAATATGTATATGGTGCTAATTCTTAACTTTTGGTATGCAGATATAGCACCAGTAAAATTGGCAGGACATGTAGGACGAGCCGGAGAGCCCGGGGATCCAGAACAGGGTGGATCATTGTCACACCAGAGACCAGATTATGAGGCTCTGCTAGAGGATCTTCATCGCAGATGTGATGTGGTGTTGATCGGGGTATTAGAGCATGAGTGGCATAAGATATAAGATCGGTATATTGATGAGTGTACGAGTCTTCCCTTAGAGTGGCGAGGGATCATGTGGTGTATGAAAATGGCCAGTCAAGTTGTTTGTGATTCATCAGTTGGCGGAGCATAGTCATTGGCCTGAGAGCCTCTAGATAGTGACTAGGGACGGGGACATTCTCCTAGTTTGATTTTTTGTAACAAGCTATGGGCATGTCAGATGTATTTTCGGGCTGGGATAACTTCTCTGTTGTGTCCAGAGCCTTTGTTCTAGTGAGGAACCCCTTTCTTTTCATGCGAAAAGGTTTCCAGGTAACCTAGCTATGTCATTTTAGATCTAGAGGTATAAAGCATTTCTTTTGCAGTTATATTTATTTATCCCTATGTTTATTTTAGCTTATAGTCATTCTTTTAATTACTGGATCTATACCCTCTTCTTTGCATATGCTCTTTGCTTTGTGTTGTGTGCGATCTAACAAACCAGAAATAGAAAGACAATTTTTTTCTCCTACACATGCTCTTTCCCCGATACTTTGTGAGATCTCCGGAAATCAAAAATAGCAAGAAAAATATATAGTTCTCGGGTGGACTAACTTGAAATCTAACAACAAGCCAAAAGGGTTGTATTTTTTCTATTTTGTTGTTTGTGTTTTTTTTTGCAGGAAAAAACACGCAACCTGAAGAGCAAAAAAAAAACAACAAAAAACCCCCTTCCTCATTTCCAACAATTACTAAATATTTTTACTAGCTCACTTGGTCTAAAGTTACTTTATGAGAATAGAGGTCTTTGGTTCAAGTCTCTTTGTCAAGTTACTTTTTCTAAGAACAAAATTGTCAAGTTTTTTGAAAAAAACACATGTAACTTATGTTTTAAAGTTACTTAATGAAATAGTGCTTCTCACCCATTATAAAAAGTGAGTCACTTACTATCTAAAGTCACTTTATTTTTTATTTAATTTGTAGTCTACTTGGTCATTAGTTCATAAAGTAACATTGCAAAAGTGACTCTCTCTTATTTCTAAAAGTAAGTCACGTAAAGTAGTATTTAAAAAAAAAATGAGCTTATTATATTAAGTTTGGAAAAGGGGGGGAATTATTTAAAAAAAAAAATTACAACTTCATCATAAAATTTGAATCTATAACATGACTACTCAGCATCTACTACAACTTTTCTTCAAAAATACATAACTTCTTCATCCATAAGCCGTTTTCAAAGCTTTTTTTTTTTTAACTGGCCTAATTTTTCGAGATATTTCCAATGGAGTAGATAGTTTCAGCCTTTACAACTTCAGTTTTTAAAAATGGAAAGTGCATGCTAGGTTATTCTTAATAGAAAAAATGATTTCCAATGGTTATCCTACATGGTTGTAATATTCCAAAATTTCCATTAGCTAATTGGAATATTAGAGTTCTTACTTTTCTTATTGGTGGAGGAACCCATAAACCCAATAGATGAATAAAATCCACTTCTATAATGTGAATGTGGGTTATTTTAGTGGAGTAGCATTATGGAGTAGTGGACTAGCATAATAATGAAGAAAGAGTGGAGGTCATAGAGCATTAATGAGGAAGATGATGGAGATAGTGGAGGAATAAATGCAAGATGATGGAGATAGTGGAGAAGCAATTGCAGAGATGATGGAGGTGTTGGAAATACTGAGAGGGGGGGCGAATCAGTATTCATTTCAATTAATATTATTATTAATCTTTTAGATCATTAGTTAATGTTCAATTATTATCAGTTTTTTTACAATGATAGCAGTAAACAAAAGGAACACAACTACACACAGTTTTTAAGATGGAAACCCTCTCTGGGACAAAAACCACCTCAATTTTTTTCTAATAATTATTTAATATTCAACTCCAATTGAAAATAAAGCTCCAACTTCCTAGAATCTATAAAAGCATTCTTCTTGAGCTCCCAGTGGATGGACACTTCAACACCCGAGATTCTTCAATAGTCAACTGAATGGATGCCCCAACACTCAATGAGCTACAACTCACCCTAGCTCCACCCTACCACCCTAAAGTTTTCACAGGCTTGAACCTGTTGGTGACTTCATGCACTAGCCTAGCATGACCCCACCACCCTATAGAAGAATAAAAGAGGACTAGACTCCCGTACCAGGGAAAATTGTCCACTTTACAATGATATAGAATGATGTAGAAGAAGAAGACACACAAGACCATAACCCCAACTATGACACAACCACCTAATGATGATCCTAGACCTCCCGACCCTGCCTCTTGAACTCTTGGTAGATAGACACATGTACAATTTTTACAATGACTCAGTCCTATGATAGCTTCACAATGACTGTATGCAGTGCTGCCCTTGTGAAGACTTCATGTGGTGAACTTCTTGCTGCTGTTTTGCACCTAGTTTGCTGCTCTTGTCATGCTACCCTTTCTCACTCTTTAGAAAATTAGGTCATGCATGGATTCTTATCTTGATGAATATATAATACCTGAAAAAATTCTTCAAGGAAATACCCATTACATGATAATATCAAAACTTACCTCATCCTGTAGAGCATATGTTAGTGCTAAACAAAAAAAATGAAATTAGAATACAAAGATCCTAACGAAATTAAGATATGAACATGCATATACAGAATATACTTACCTGGATCTTACCTTTTTTTCACCTTTCTTTGCTTTGCTCCCCTAGAAAGTCTAGTCCTTTGCAGCCCTTGACAACACATGATCTAGATTTTTCTTGCCTTCTAGGAGCTCGATATTGAATCTAGTGTATCTCTGTTATTTCAGATCCCCAATATGTAATTTTCACTGCTGTAGTAGTCCTCTGAGTCTTCTTTCCAATGCCATAGTTCTAACCTGATTTGGATTCTTTAGGACAAAGTTATGCCCAATCTCTCACAATGGCCTAATTATGGACTAGTTTAGTAGAGCGCACTTGTACAGAATGTCACATGTCAATTTTTCTGCATTTGACTCTGAAATTGATACATAGAAAAACACAGTCTGTGAAATATCTGCTACTTTTTACAGAATTCCAATCCGATACTCAGAGATAGTGTTATGACGATTTTCCCAAGGTCACGTCTTTGAGATGAAATTCAGGCGCCTGCAAAAACACTGACTTCCACAGATCATATCTCTGAAAATGTTGTGCACCTTGATCTTAAATTTGTATAAGATATTTCTTGGGATTTCGGCTTTGCTTCATAAAAATTTCAGCTTCTGAACCCTCGCATAAAAATATTTATAGCACAAATCCACGAAGACCTGTTTAAGGTAGCGAAATCCCTACATGAGGAGGATATGAGGATCACAATTTAAATAAAAGCTTAGGTTTAGAGGGTCTTAAACAAGTGAATGTGGGAGGGATTTTAGGAGCTTAAAAATTATTAATTATTGACTTTTCAATGACTGATGCCACAACCCCATGGGGTTTTAGCCCACTAAATATGGTTACAAACTTCAAACATGAATATCTCTCAAACCGTGAAGAATTACATGGTGTGCCATATATCAACGAAAACATCTCGAAAAGTAGAAACCATAGAAAACATTATTGACCCAAAATATAGTAGTTTGGTAGGTGAAAATTCCCATGAAAGATCAGGGTAGCCCCATGGTCTTGCTTGGGTTGACATCAATGACAACCACTGATCAATAGGAGGGAGTGGTGCATTAAATGCACACATGATGGAAGAAGTGGAGAAGTAATTGAAGCAGTGATGGAGATCATGGAGGAAATCACATTCTTTATAGAGGCTAGTGGCCACATGTGAAGCACAATTATGAGGTGGGCCAAGGCTAGGGAAGGCTCACAACCATACAAAGAAGATGAGAGAAACAAAGGAAAGAGAGTCTGGATTTTTATTGTTGAGTGTCGTAAGACATTTCTTTGCATGATTCATATGTTTAGCTAAGTTTGTTGTGTTGTTTAGCACCAGGTGTTCCTGAGCAGGAATCCCACCCTTACCCATGAGGGATTTCGAGTGCCTACTCTAGGAAGGTTTTCTTGGGAAAAATTCATCATCCGAAAATCAGTGCCACATTCACCCACCCTCATCTGCACTTCGAGCTACATGAATTATGCATTCTTGAACTTGGGTTTGAGAGTTGGAAGGTTGTTCTCAGTACTTTAGCTGAGAAACTTGTGGAGGGATCAAACCTTCACACTGTGGATCCATGAAAAATTTTGGGAGTTTCATTGACATATCCGGCATCAGGCCATCCATATATTCTCCTATGAAGCAACATTTCCTACAGGAATTGCGTAATTCTATAGTGAGGGTTTGAGGAGAAGAGGAGGTTCCAAGAAACTCAACTTGGAATCCTATAAGGGATTAATCCTTCACCTCGAGGATCACTTCAGTAGCCTGGGATCAGAATTTTATTATCTATCAGCAGGCTACATCATCAACCCTCCTAGACAGCGCAATATTTCCCAAAATTTATCCATGAAGTAAGTGCATATTCAGTGGAGGAGCTAGAACTCAATTTTTGAGCTTGGGAATTGGGAGAACGGACCAGCCCTTCAATTAGTGAGTTGAGTGTCTGATATTGCAGCATATAGATGATTTCTTCAGCCCTAGATCAAAAATTGTCTCCAGGAAGTGCGTAACTCAACCAGTAGGGGTGCAGTTTGCAACCCAAAAAGGGCTGAAATTCCAAACTCAAAATCTGGCTAGACCATTTCTGGATTTTTCTTGGTTTGTTTAGTAGAGTCCGTGGTTAAAATCCCAAATCATTTTGAGCAATATTTTGGCTTGAGTGCATTCCTTTTGGAGCACTATGTAATTGAATTGTTGTTGATACATAATGATATGGATCAACTTTTTCTGCTAATGTTTTAATGACTTGATGTTATATTCTGACATTTACAACATTTTATAGTTTTGTGCTTACATTCCAGTTATTGCTTTGATTGAAATGTTATATATGTTATATATTCTCGTTTCTTCGATTTTGGGATATTAAAGTGGTATCAGAGCATGATCTTTGGCTCAACTTGTGGGCATTTCATGACATCAAAGGAATAAAAAGAAGAAGCAAAAAAAGAAGAAGTCTTTAATGGCAGAAGGATTGATTTTTTCCACACTTGTCTTCAGATCTATGCAGGATCTCACCATGGAGATCAAAGAAATGAGAAGGGAAAGGAAAAAGGAAACCTTAAGAGGGTTTCAGAATGGAGAAGGTCTAAGCACTTCATATTAGTAGTATAAGCAATTGACGGTGCAGAAAGTTCCACAACACCCTACTATGGCCACTTTCCTTCCAGAAGGAAATAAATGGCATGCAGATGGAGGATATTTGGAGCATGAGACTCTCAGTGATTATCTTGCAGAGTACAAATATCAATATAGAGCATTCAAAGAGAATCTAAATTTCTAGCAGTTTTTCCAGATTAAAGAGAACCGGAGACCCCACAGGAGAAATAGAAGAAGAGGGCATATGCCTAATAGATTCTTTCTTCCTACATTCAATGGGTCATCCAAAAGCACGAAAAATTCTTGAATGGAGAAGTTAGATGATTTCTTCCAGATACACCCAGTAGCGGAAAGGGTAGCCATTGAGATTGCAACACTACACCTTGAGGGTGAAGCAAATGATTGGTGGTTTGGCAGATTGAAACATGCAAGAGTGACTGTGTTTTTAGAGTTCACTCAAATATTGGTAAAGAGGTTTGATAGAAGAAACCCAGAGGTACATTCCATTGAGACATTCTCTGACAATAAAGAGAAAGTGTATAAGGAGTATAAGGGAGATGTCAACGTTGATACACTGGGAGAAGAGTAACTGCCACCACCACCAGCTGCAGTAGAGGTACTTGCATCAGTAGGATGAGCACTTTCATTTTGGAAAGATGTTCCCAATAACAGTAGTTGGAGAAGCAATTGCACTGGTTGGAGGAACTCTTGTAGCTTTGCAAGATGTTCCCAAGAATCAACTGATCCAAGGTATGCAAACATATCCACCCCATATTGTTTCATCACATCGTCTTGAGATTTATGGGGCCATGCCATCAAGAAAATTGCATGACCAAGGGTTAGAGCACATTACTGATTTGGAGTAGCAGACTATCACTGCGGAGAGGACCCTTGATTGGTTCAAGGAGAATATGTATAGCTATCCCAGTTTGACATTGTTGAGCTTCAGACAACACTTTGTGTTGGAGTGTGGAGTTTATGAGGATGGGATTAGCATATTCCTAATGTTGGCAATATGATGCAGAGTGTTGTCCTTGATGGCAACCCACTGAATGAAGATGAAGACATGCGACTATTGACATGTGTTGTCTTTGATGGCAATTCACCTAATGAAGTTATTCTTGACTTGATGGACTTGGTAAATGATGTTTGTTAGCAATATGATGTTGAGTGTTGTCCTTGAAAGGCAACCCACTTGATGAAGATAATGGCAACTTACTGGATGAAGTTTTGCTTGATAGAATATGTCTTGATGAACTAAATATGATGTATCTACAGTGTGTACAGAAGGCAATGAAGAAAGGAATTCAGCATGTGCTAGATCTATGATGAAAAGAGTATGTCTCAAGGCATACGCGGATCTGTCTAAGGGAAGTCGCGTATGCACGCGGGAAACAACGTTCCAAGTCGCGTATGGGCAAAAGCGCTCATAAAGTGGGAAACCAGGGGTGACCACCATGGTATTGACCCATTGTATTGGGTAATGATTCGTCTATGTGACCCCGTCCAGGAATACCATCGGAAGTAATGTAGTTTTGGGCTCATGGTATTGTTTTGGCTCATGGTATTGAAAAAGGGGCCCGTGGTATTGAAGGCTCATGGTATTGTTTTGGCTCATGGTATTGAAAAGGGGCCCGTGGTATTGAAGGCTCATGGTATTGTTTTGGCTCATGGTATTGAAAAAGGGGCCCGTGGTATTGAAAAAAGATAAACCTATATAAGGAGAAGAAATTCATTGTGCAAATCATGAGTGTGGTGCAAGATGTTTGAGCTTGAATGAATACTTCTCTGTGAAGTATATCTGTATGAAAGGGTAAAGGCTTGATGATAGATCTGAATCTATGATGCACCAATGAAGAAAATGATGAAGAAGGGGATCTAGATCTGAAATGTATTTGTATCTACTAGATCTGTTTATGGAGTGATTAGATCTGTGATGAGGCGAACATCTGTCTGAAGTAAAGGGTTGAATCTGAACTGAATATCTGATCTGAAGAAG
Source organism: Pinus albicaulis (assembly GCA_034641835.2). NCBI lineage: Eukaryota > Viridiplantae > Streptophyta > Pinopsida > Pinales > Pinaceae > Pinus > Pinus albicaulis. The sequence goes on from CM076581.1 coordinate 1,025,877,414, forward strand.
TATGCAGCTCTGTAATAGTTGAAGATCCATACGCTAGTTAGCCGCAGAGGAAGCGCGTATATACGCGGCTTCTCTGAAGAAAAAGCGCGTATGCGCAGTGAAGTTTATGTGCAGATGTATATGCTGGTTGATGTGGACGGAAGCGCGTATATACGCGACATCAGTGAAAGAAAAGCGCGTATGCAAACTAGGGTTTGCTGAAGTATGGGGTATGAAATGTCTGATCTGATCTGCTGTGTTTTAGCTATCTGTTGTTGATGTTTGACTGTGCTTAAATGTATGGAGAGGGTCCAGTCTGAAAATATGATGAAACGTGGCATGCAAGTTGTGTTCTATTGAAGTTGTTGGATCCAGTGTGAAAATTGATGAAACGTGGTCCATAGAGGTGCTGAGGGTTGTAGCCTTCAGTCAGGGGGTCGTAGCTCCCTTCCAGGTGAGGCTGGTAAACGAGATCGGGGGGGTCGTAGCTCCCTTCCAGGAGAGGCTGGTAAACGAGATCAGGGGGTCGTAGCTCCCTTCCAGGAGAGGCTGGTAAACGAGTCAGGGGGTTGGAGCTCCCTTCCAGGAGAGGCTGGTAAACGAGCGCAGGTGGGTGCCTGCGTGCTGGTCAAGTCTGCGCCACCACATATGTTGTAAGATGTTTTCTCTATAATAAAATATTGAAGGCTGAGCAACTGCAGCGGTGGTTTTCTCCCGACTTGGGTTTCCACCTAAAAATCCGGGTGTTCATGTGTGATGCTTTGTGTGATGGTTTATTCTGTTCTTATTGCACATGTTTACTGTTTATAGAACATCTAATGAATGAATGATGGAATGATATAAGTGAAGAACTAATGACATAATTAGATCTCTGGGTATACGCGAGTTTTATGAAGGATATCTGCGTGTATACGCTAGTTGGCTTCAGCAAAGTAGTGTATGGGTTTTAGAGCATGAAAAAGTAAAAAGTTTCAGTTTTCCCTAAATACTGATTCACCCCCTCCTCTCAGTATTTTTCACAACAATTGGTATCGTTGCAGGTCCTTCTACAGAAGCTTGATTGCTTGAAGGAGATCCGTCGCAATGGGAAAGAAGCAAAAGAAGAAGGTTACTCCAGGAAAGAAGAAGCCTCAGAAATCATGTATAGCAGAAATTGAAGGAGATGAAACAGGTATTGATCGTTGCTCTTGTATTTTACTTAACTGTATATGCAAAGGATATGATAGTGAAAGTGAAGATGAAGAAGATTATGACCAAGCTCTACAAGTGCTCATGGCAAAGAAGCAAAAGAAGAAGGCTACTCAAAGTAAGGAGATAGCTGAATTTGAAAAAAATGAATCTGATAGTGATTGGGGTCCTAATTTTCTTATTGGTGCAAGCAATGATGAAGATAGTGAGAGAAAAGTTATGGATCTAGAAGAAGTTATCAAAGATCAACAAAGAAAATTTAATGAGAAGGAATCTGCTAACAAAGCTTTGATATTTAGACTGAAAAGGATGTTCGATGATGTATACAGTCGAAGTAAAGGATATGAAGATGGAATCATCTCTCTGCAAGCAGATCTTGAAGAATCAAATAAGAAGAATGAAGGACTTAAAGCAGAAAACGTTTCTCTAAAAACAGATCTGGAAAAATCAAAAAGGAAGAATGAAAGTCTTGAAGCTGGAATCATCTCTCTACAAGAAAAACTTGAAGCATCAAGTAAGAAGAGTGAGGAACCTCTGCAATCATTTGAAAAGGAAGGACTTGAAGAAGAAATCATTTCCCTCAAAGAAGACCTGGATAAATCAAATAAGAAGAATGCAGGACTTGCAGCAGAAAACATATCTCTGAAAGAAGATCTCAAAGCATTGAAGAAGAAGAATGAAGATCTGCAACAAAAATGTGAAGTAAACGAAAATTGGTTGAAAGAAGAGATTCTAAATCTGAAGGATCAAGTAGAAGATGGAAGAAGGAAAGAAGAAAGCATGAAAAAGCAATGTCAAGCCCTGGAGGTTGAGGTAAACATTCTCAAAGGAAAATTAGAAGAAAAGGTTAGACTTTTGAGGTTTCAAGATAGTACTAAGATTCTGGATAATATTCTTAGTAGTCAAAGGTCTCCTTCTATCAAACTTGGTCTTGGTTTTCATGAAACTATTAAAGGAGAATCTAGTTCACAAGGAAGTGTTAAAGATTCAAAGGAAGTCAATACAAAACCTGAAGAGTTGAAAGAAACAAAAGGTCAATCAACAATGATGAAATCTCAAAGGAAATCATTCAATAATTTTGAATGTTTCAAATGTCATAATTATGGGCATGTTGCAGCAAATTGCAGGAGCAGATCATTTCAGCCTCAAACAAACAGTTCCTACATAGAAAGGTATTCTGGTTTCTTCAAGGGATATTGTTTTTCTTGTAACAAGTATGGACATAAAGCAGCTGATTGTAAAAGGAGGAAGATTAGAAATACTCATTATGATTCTTATGCTTATTTCTCTGGACACATGAGATGTTATTTCTGTAACAAGTATGGACATGTAGAAAAGGAATGCAGGTTGAACAGATCTAAGAAAGTGGACAACTTTCAGCACACAGTTAGGAAGTTCAAGCAAGTTTGGCAAAAGATGGAGAACCGATCAGAAACGTAGGGAATTCTGACCCTACTGCAGTCATCCGCTTCTGAAGCTGACTTTTCTTATTGACTGCAGGAATGATGTGGGATACATTATGAGATTTAGTAATGTATCATCACAGGGGGAGCAATGCATGATGACTCTCATGGTTGATTTGATTATTCTGGTTATGTTTACTTCTGACAGCGCATCTGATGTGGAAAGGACAGGTACAGGAGGTACAAACTCAGGAGGAGATGAAGGAATGTGAAAAATTTCTATGCTTCATTTTCCATACGCGGGTTATATTAACAAAAGTCGCGTATACACGCGAGTTCCAGTAGACACAGCCGCGTATGCATTGATGATAAGAGAATTTATATGCTAGCTGAAGATCTAGAGCAGAGGTTCAGGGGGAGCATCAATCTGACTGTTAATAACTGTATTATTGACTTAATTTCAGCTTAGTTTCTCAGTTCTAAATAATGAGGAAACGATACATGGTTTCTTGTGTTGAAGAGTGTGGATGAGTCCTGTTTGCTTGTTGATGAAGAGTATTCATTGTTGAGATGAAAGTCCTATAATTCGGAGATAAGGGCAGCCCATGTAGAGATTGTTGCTGATGACTTGCTGATGAACGTTTTCAGGTTGCACAAGTTAAAAAGGAGCACTGGTCCAGGGGGAGTAGCAGGTTGAATTCTAATGATTGCATTGTTGGCAATATGACTGCTTATTCTTTGTTTTTTTGTGATACTCATGCTAAAATGATGATGACTTGGTACATGGTTTATTATGATGAGATTTTGAGCCCTGGTTGCTGATAAATATCTTTTGTGCTCACACATGGATGAATGACACATAGTTTAAAATGTTGTTCTGGTATGATAATATCTCTTGGAAATATTGTATTGATACTGCAAAGAATATGAAGGCTTGGTTACTAATGTGCTTATGCTACAACCGTTGGATGACGCTTGAAGACACAACTGCACTGCTCTATCTATCTGTAGTCCAGGGAAGCATTCAAAAGAAGCTGAACACTGTCTTTTTATCACAGAGGATCAGATCTGGTTAAAATTTAGAAGATGGAATTGGATACGCGGGTTTCCTGAAACACAGTCGCGTATATATGCGAGTTCATGCACATAAAACCGCGTATGTCTGATTGCTGACAAATTTCTGTTTGGAGTCAGCTCTCTTCAGCACAGCTGCAGTGCTGTTTGGTATCTCTGATACCGTTTGGTATCTCTGGTGGTGTTCCAGTTCTCATAATTCTATTTCCAATGTTTTGATAAAGATGCCTTGATGATTTATTGGTGAAAGTGTTCAGGATGCACAAACTAAGGGGGAGCCGTAGTCATATGGAAAGGATGCTTGGATGCACAGATTCAGGGGGTGCATTAGCTTTGCTGTGTATAATGCATTGTTGAAACATGTTCTCTTTCTTGAGGATTTTCTAGTGTTGGTCATAAATGGTCTTATTTGTAATTTGATGAAAAGGTCTTGTTGAGACCCATGATGTAAAATTGTAATATTTAGTCATGTAAGGACTTGTCAAATTTGTAAACCCACTTGGTTGGGTAGCTGAGTCAAATTTTGTAAACCCACTTGGTTGGGTAGTTGAATTATGTAAACCTACTTGGTTGGGTATTTGAGTCTCATATGTAAATCCACTTGGTTGGATCTTTGATGTAAGTATGAGTCCTTGGTGATAGGAAGGTCATAGAGTCATGTACTTCATTGAAACATACGTTTGAAGATTCAGCATGAACTCAGGGGGAGCTTGGTCACTTCAGTATACATCAGATCTACAGAACGCTTCTTCTACATGAGGAGAAAAGGGGGAGAGTGTGTTGGTTTTGATCCGCCCTTTGCTCTTGATGTCAAAGGGGGAGAGTGACATGGTGTTTGAATGAAGAAAAAGAATGGTGTCAAAAATGGGGAATGTGACATGGTGTCATTGTATTCTTAATGTACCTATCTATTGTGGTAATCAAACACCATCGTGGTTGCCATCAAGTCCAAAGGGGGAGATTGTTGGCAATATGATGCAGAGTGTTGTCCTTGATGGCAACCCACTGAATGAAGATGAAGACATGCGACTGTTGACATGTGTTGTCTTTGATGGAAATTCACCTGATGAAGTTATTCTTGACTTGATGGACTTGGTAAATGATGTTTGTTAGCAATATGATGTTGAGTGTTGTCCTTGAAAGGCAACCCACTTGATGAAGATAATGGCAACTTACTGGATGAAGTTGTGCGATGAACTAAATATGATGTATCTACAGTGTGTTCAGAAGGTAATGAAGAAAGGAATTCGGCATGTGCTAGATCTATGGTAAAAAGAGTATGTCTTAAGGCATACGCGAATCTGTCTAGGGGAAGTCGCATATGCACGCGGGAAACAACGTTCCAAGTCGCGTTTGGGAAAAAACGCTCATAAAGTGTAAAACCAGGGGTAACCACCATGGTATTGACCCATTGTATTGGGTAATGATTCGTCTAAATGACCCCGTCCAGGAATACCATCGGAAGTAATATTGTTTTGGCTCATGGTATTGAAAAAGGGGCTCATGGTATTGAAAAAGGGTAAACCTATATAAGGAGAAGAAATTCATTGTGCAAATCATGGGTGTGGGTGCAAGATGTCTGAGCTTGAATGAATACTTCTCTGTGAAGTATATCTGTATGGAAAGGGTAAAGGCTTGATGATAGATCTGAATCTATGATGCACCAATGAAGAAAATGATGAAGAAGGGGATCTAGATCTGAAATGTATTTGTATCTACTAGATCTGTTTATGGAGTGATTAGATCAGTGATGAGGTGAACATCTGTCTGAAGTAAAGGGTTGAATCTGAACTGAATATCTGATCTGAAGAAGTATGCAGCTCTGTAATGGTTGAAGATCCATATGCTAGTTAGCCGCAGAGGAAGCGCGTATATACGCGGCTTCTCTGAAGAAAAAGCGCGTATGCGCAGTGAAGTTTATGTGCAGATGTATACGCTGGTTGATGTGGACGGAAGCGCGTATATACGCGACATCAGTGAAAGAAAAGCGCATATGCAAACTAGGGTTTGCTGAAGTATGGGGTATGAAATGTATGATCTGATCTGATGTGTTTTAGCTATCTGTTGTTGATGTTTGACTGTGCTTAAATGTATGGAGAGGGTCCAGTCTGAAAATATGATGAAACGTGGCCTGCAAGTTGTGTTCTATTGAAGTTGTTGGATCCAGTGTGAAAATTGATGAAACGTGGTCCAAGGTGGTGTTGAGGGTTGTAGCCTTCAGTCAGGGGGTTGTAGCTCCCTTCCAGGAGAGGCTGGTAAACGAGATCAGGGGGTCGTAGCTCCCTTCCAGGTGAGGCTGGTAAACGAGAGCAGGGGGTCGTAGCTCCCTTCCAGGAGAGGCTGGTAAACGAGTCAGGGGGTTGGAGCTCCCTTCCAGGAGAGGTTGGTAAACGAGCGCAGGTGGGTGCCTGCGTGCTGGTAGGAGTCTGCGCCAGCACATATGTTGTAAGATGCTTTCTCTATAATAAAATATTGAAGGCTGAGCAACTGCAGCGGTGGTTTTCTCCCGACTTGGGTTTCCACCTAAAATCCTGGTGTTCATGTGTGATGCTTTGTGTGATGGTTTATTCTATTCTTACTACACATGTTTACTGTTTATTGAACATTTGATGAATGAATAATGGAATGATATAAGCAAATAACTAATGACATAATTAGATCTCTGTGTATACGCGAGTTGCATGAAAGATATCCGCGTGTATACGCAAGTTTACTAAAGGAAAGTAGCGTATGGGTTTTAAGGAATGAAAAAGTGAAAAGTTTTGAGTATGCAGTAAATACTGATTCACCCCCCCCCCTCTCAGTATTTTTCCCAACACCTAATGCATAGAAGCTATACAATAACTTTCGAGAACCGGAAGTTACTCTCGCATGAGCATTCATATTATATTTACGACAAAGAGATATTGGCCATTATGCATGCATTGCTCAAATTTTGACAGTTTTTTATTGGTAGTAGATTTTGGGTAAAGACCAACCACCATAGTCTCTGACATTTTTTTGAGGAGGATCAAAAACTACGAAAGAGGTAGCAACGATGGATCAGTAAAATGCAGGACTATGAGTTCAACATTATGTATGGAGAGGGCCATGTGGCAGCAGATGCACTATCATGGAGATCGAAAACGCTGTCACTGAGGAGCATTGATGATTTGAGGGCCCAATTATTATTTGAGCATTCTGATGACCGTTTCACTTATGAAGCATTGGATGGGCAGATGGTAGATGGTAGACATAATGTGATGGATAAAATCTTCCATTATCAGGACATAGCCTTCGTGATGAGCACCTCATAGCTCAAAGAGAAGTTTCTTCATGTAGCATATTTAGAACCTCATAGGTTCTACCGGGCCATCGGTGAGAGGTTCTCATGGAGAAACCTCAAGGAGGATGCAATTCGACATATCATGGAGTGAAAATATTTTCATCAAGTTGTGGAGGATGGTATTGTCGACATTAATCCGCTATCGAGATATGCACATTTCTTTGACATTTTCACACAATACATCTCTTCACCCGTGACTGGATAATATTTCTAGGATATCTTCATGCTTCATGGTATTCCGAAGGCGATATATAGTGATCGGTACAATTATTATATGAGCAGTTTTTGGAAGGAACTTCTCCATTGGGTGGATACCGAGCTGGTGCATGATATGATTCATCACCCACAGTTGGATGGATGGATGGAGATGATGATCAAGTGACTAGAAATCTATTTTCAAATCTATGACACAGGGAAAAAAGAAGCATGGTTTCACTGGCTTCTCTTGGGTGAGTATGGTTACCACCCAATATTTCATATTTTTATGTTCCATGCCTTGCATAATAATGGTGTGACGCAACAACAGGAGGCATGGTTGTGCTGGTTAGTCTTGAGAGAGTTTGGGCATCACATGACATATCACATGTCAATGGGTATGTTATTGTTTGGGACTTTGCATGATACTAATATGATGTGGCAGTAGGAAGCCTGACTATGTTGGTTTCTATTAGGAGAGTTTGGTATGACATTCTACATGTCAATCAATATATCATTTATTCACGCCTTGCAAGAGTCATTGTTGCGCTGGTTACTCTTGGGAGAATATGGTTTGACATTCTCCCATACCTTGCATAATGATGATGTGGGATGGCAACAGGAAGCCTTACTATGTTGGATTCTGTTAGGAGAGTATGGCCACCATACTTGGTATGATGATGAGGTGGTGTTGCAGCAAGAGGCATTGTTGCAGTGGCTGCTATTGGGAAATTATGGTTCGAAATTTCACATGTCAATCCATACGTCTCTATTTCCTACTTTGCATAGTGTTGAGATGATACTTAGATCATTCAAGGCCACCAAGGCCAAGGATTGGAGCATGGAGGGACACAACCTACTCCATGTAGCATGGGTTTGAGAGAGATTTTATGAGTTGGGACTTTCCGCATCGGAAAGGAAACATTACACTTCACATATTTCATGCAAAGAAGAGGCTCTTGGAAAACATGTGGTTTCCACTTGGGGACTCATTAACAAGGAGAGACATCTAGATACACAACTAGAGGCCATTCTAGACATTCTAGAGAGGCAACTATGAAGCTGGGAAATCATAGCACACTGGAGCAGATGGGGAAACCTTCCATATGAGGATGCCACTTGGGAGGGAGATGGATTTCTGCAGCATCCGCTTCTGCAGTTGCTTGAGGACAAGCAACATTTTTTTGGGGAGGACTATAATATTCCAAATTTATCACCAACTAATTGGAATATTTGATTTCTTACTTTTCTTATGTAGTTAAGTAAATAAAAGGGTGGAGGGACCCATAAACCTAGTAAATGAATAAAATTCACTTCTATAGTTTGAATTTGGGTTATTTGAGTAGTGGAGTAGCATTATGGCGTAGCATTATGGAGTAGTGGAGCAACATAATAATGAAGAAAGGGTGGAGGTCATAGAGCATTAATGAGAAATATGATGGAGATAGTGGAGGAATAAATGCAAGATGATGGAGATAGTGAAGAAGAAATTACAGAGATGATTGAGGGAGTCGTGCATTAAATGCACACATCATGGAGGAAGTGGAGAAGTAATTGCATTAGTGATGGAGATCATGGAGGACAACATAGTCTTTATGGAGGCTAGTGGCCACATGTGCATCGCAGTTTTTAGGTAGGCCAAGGCTACAGAAGTCTCACAACCATAAAAGGAAGATGAGATCAAAAAATGAAGGAGAGTCTGGATTTTTATTTTTGAGTGTCGTAAGACATTTCTTTGCATGCTTCAAATTTTTAGCTAAGTCTGTTGTGTTGTTTAGCACCGGGTGTTCTGGATTGATAATCCCACCCTATTATGCGGATAAATCCTTCTTGCAAACAAGAACAATCTCCCTAGTATCCTAAGGATATCTAGAAACAAACATCCAAATGCAAACCATTTTCTCTAGATTATTTGTGATTCAAAATTATTAAATAACAAAGTATGAGGACATGCCCCTACCTGAAGTCCAACACTTGCTGAAATATTATATCCAATCGCTCCAAAAGAGGTCACTTCAACATGTGAAACCTACAATCAAAGACAGATAAAAGGATTACAATCACCTACAAGATATAATAATTGAGAAAAAAAATAATCTATCTCAGTGATAAAGGAATCCAAGAACTAAATTAATCAATAGATACATGAAAATTTTAATGAGAAAATAGAATCCATTTGTATTATCTTGTATAATAAGAAGTAACCTTACAACCTTTTGCCTTGATGTTATACATGTTCTTCTGGGGTCCTAAACAATTGTTCCTCCTTCAGATTGACAAGCTTTCTTCTCTCTAAAGTAGCATAAATTTATTGACATGAGTGTGTGATCATTCTCATATAAAAAATGAATAGTATAGAGAGTATGCTCTCTTGGGAATTTCTTCAGAAATTACCTTCTGCAAGCTACAACCTCTACCTTTGAGACTGAAACATGAGCTCAATTTATAGGGAAATGGAGGTAGTTTCAGTTCCTTGAAGAGGGGGGATGGATTCCTTTCATGAAGGGATTTGAGCTCCATATACCAAGGGATAAACTCCATGAGTAAAGGGATAGAGCTCATGAGTATAGGATAAAGCTTAAACTGATGACGCTTCTAGAAGCTTCCAGTTGGGAGAATATTCGACCAGTTCGGCTTCTAGAACTTTTTTCCTTTATTTGACTGTTTACGGGGGTCCGAAGTTTTAATATGCAAAACGTGCGGGAGGTGCCGCAAGATATAGAGAAAATGTCTATGGATCCGCAGGCAAGGGCTAGGAAAAGTGCGCAGTTAGAATTTTTAGGGTTTTAATGAGCTTTTCTCCAATTCCAAGACCTGGTTTAGGAACTTTATGGTTATTTACTTCTAAGGGAGCCTGATATAGGTGGTGATCAATCCATATGAACAACTAAATTTCATGATGACAAATTTTAGTGTAACAGATTTCCCCCTAAAGCGTGAAGTCTGAAGTAGTTCTAAAGAGTGAAGTGCTTTATCATTCCAAGGATTGGATTGCGGACATACCGATTGAAAGCCTGTAAAAAAATTCATTGAAAACATATATATGTATATCATCACTGAGGTAGGCATTCCCATACTCAGATAAAAACTAATTACATGTTCTGGTACATAAATGATTTTAAAATTACATCAATAGTAGACACAACATGGACGCAACCATTTGTCATAAGTAGCCTACTATATCATGAATTATAAAACTTCTCGTAGCCTGGATGGTGGAAACTTGATCTAGGTGGATATTGGTGGCCACCCACCTATTCCATTTGAACCCCCACCATCAGTTCTTTCAGTTTTCAAGTTGCAACAAAACTTACTATTTTTAGCAGTTTTTCGGGTCCTGAACTTCCGGAGCCGTTTTAAGGCCCTAAACGACGTTTTTTGGGAAAATGGAGAACAGCATGAGTCCATGGACTTATGTTGCTCGTTCAAAAGTTTTACTCCTCAGAAAGATCTTTCTAACGAGCTATTGAGCGCGTAAAACGAAGATAGGATGCCAAAGTTACATCCCCGGGAAGTTGAACCACCAATTTACCCAAACGGGGCCCATAATTTTGGCGCTTCATCTCCTAGGGTTAGGTTTTTGGAAGTTTAGAGTTCTCCATTGTTTCTCAATAATAAATAGGCCCTCGAGCCTCATTGTAACACAGTTCAGAGGTCTGTAGCCATCACATCTCTTCTCAGAGATTCGCTACCAGCACCCTAGCTATTTTATTTCCATTATGCTTGTAAGCATATTTCTGTTATTTGATATTAATGAAATGAAGCATTATTTCCGCTGCATCTCTATGTTCATGGTTATTTATGTATTCTGTTGCGTTCCTGTATAAAATCCGGATCAGTGGTATCAGAGCGGGTCTGCTCTTTCTTTGTTTTTCTTTGCATGTCCCCAACGCGGTCAGGGTATAAGGAGTTAGGGCTTGATCTGGTTGAACCCTTGCAAGATCAGCCTCGCAAACCCCGACGACCTCCCATGGCGGAAGAAAAGAAAGACGAGGGAGCAGGAGATCCTATCAAAATACTGCTCGAGGAGGCCCTCGAGAAACAAAGGAACGTGATGATGGATAAATTTTCTCAAATCCTTCAACGACTGCCCACATATGGCGCATCTGCATCGAACAGCCACTCTGGAGGCGCCACTCCCTTCAAGGTACAGGTAAACTTTGAAATTCCTATATTTGAAGGAAAAATAGATGCAGACGCTGTAGACAGATGGTTAAATTTGTTGGAAGGGTATTTCTCGGTCCATGACTTCTCTGACCGAGAAAAGATTATTTTTGCACTCCTCAAAGCTGCCCCCCATGTCAAAGATTGGTGGGAAACCTACCGTGAGCAAGAGGGCGAAGGGGACCCATCTCTGTTCTCGGCCACACCCACTTGGAATTCGTTTCGAGATGGCATCAAGGAACAATATTACCCTGTGGGGAGCTATGAGGACAAATACATCCAATGGACCACGCTGCGACAACAAAAGGATCAAGATGTGCACGAACTGACGAATCTATTCCATACCCTGCGCACAAATTTGGGTATTAAAGATTCAGAGAGACATTTGGTGCTCAAGCACCGTGGCTGTCTGCATAAACAAATTCAGGAGGAAATGGATTTCCTCGACATTACATCACTTGGCACAACATATCTCTATGCCGCCAAGATTGAGCAGAAATTTAAGCAGAAGAAGCGAGACTTTGGATCTGCGAATCCGAAAGGTGCCCCCGAACCAAAGAACAAGGGGCAAGGCCAAAGAAATGTGACTTAGAACAACACCACAAATCCAAATAAGGACACAGGGAAGTGGTGTGAATTTCATAATAGCCCCACTCACATCACAAATGAGTGTCGGGCCAAACAGTCTTAGGTGGCCGAACTAAGGGCACTTGAATCAGATGCATTTTCTAATCCAGAGTTAGAACCAGACAAAGGCAATGACAAAGGGAAGCAGATGATTGATGCGGATCCCAGTGCCATTGTTGCCACCACCAAGACCTAGAGGGAGGGTCTAGAGGATCCAAAGGAGGGGGAGCGCCTCTTCCAGTCGCAGATGTGGGTGAAGGGTTCTCTACTGCAATTTCTCGTCGATAGTGGAAGCCAAAAGAACCTCATTTCAGCAGAGGTCGTGAAGTGGCTCGACCTACTGACCATAGCACACTCGCAGCCGTATACCATCGGGTGGCTCCACCCAGGGAGAGATCTCTGCATCCACCAGCAGTGCCACCTTCCGTACAGTATCAAGCCATTCACGGATGAGGTATTGTGTGATGTTGCTCCTCTTGATGTAGCTGATGTATTATTGGGCCAACCATACTTGTGGAGGCGACATGATATGTATGAGTCTAGGCCTCGTGCTATTATTATTACTTTGGGAAATAACTTGTACAGGATACTGGAGGTAGTACTGCCTCCTTTCATCTCTTTGACTACTACTAAACAACACAGTAAGATTGTTTCCCAAACCAAGAAATTCATTTTCATTACAACTCACTCACAAGGAAAGAAGAATATTGTGGCCACAACCTCGAAATAGGGCTCCCTTGCATGGCTGCATCAGATGGACAAAGTCATGGAGGAATACAAGGACACTTTCTCCTCACTCATAGAGGTTCCTCTACACTGTCAGGAAAAGCAATCCATTGATCTGACCCCCAACGCACCACCACCTAATGTTGCCATATATCCTGCAACTACACATACATAATCCAAACATGTACTTTCTGATGCTGATAAAGAAACCAAATTTACTAAATGCATCCAGCATGTCCACCCATAGGTCCATGACATCTTCAACACATCTAATACTCAGTTCAACAGAATTTGCCTCATCTCATGGAGGATCTCAACGCAATGGGGACCATTTCTTCCTAAGGAGGGAGGAATGATCCAGGTGGATATTGGTGGCCACCCACCTATTCCATTTGAACACCCACCATCAGTTCTTTTAGTTTTCAAGATGCAACAAAACTTACTATTTTTAGCAGTTTTTCGAGTCCTGAACTTCCGGAGCCGTATTGAGGCCCTAAACGATGTTTTTTGGGAAAACAGAGAGCAACATGGGTTCATGGACTAATTTTTCTCATTCAAAAGTTGTACTCCTCAGGAAGATCTTTCTAACGAGCTATTGAGCACATCAAACGGAGATCGGATGCCAAAGTTACGTCCTCGGGAAGTTGAACCACCAATTTACCCAAATGGGGCCCATAGTTTTGGCGCTTCATCTCCTAGGGTTAGGTTTTTGGAAGTTTAGAGTTCTTCATTGTTTCTGAATAATAAATAGGCCTTCGAGCCTCATTGTAACACAGTTCAAAGGTCTGTAGCCATCACATTTCTTCTCAGAGATTCGCTACCAGCACCCTAGCTATTTTATTTCCATTATGCCTGTAAGCATATTTCTGTTGTTTGATATTAATGAAATGAAGCATTATTTCCGCTGCATCTCTATGTTCATGGTTATTTCTGTATTTTTTTGCATTCCTACATAAAATCCGGATCAAAACTAGATCCAGGGTCTTGATTTCCGCTTCCTGAACTAGTACAATTCTATCCATGCGATTGATTGTGTCGAAGTGAACATGGTAGAAACCACTTGATTACCATTCAAGGCTGTGAACTGTTAAAAAGTGTGAGAGAAACCACCAATAATGACAATGGTTCTCAAATTACTTTGTATAATCCAAGAAGTGTGAATGAATTATTTGCAGTCGAACACTTCACAAAATCATTCGATCGAAGGTCAATGATGCAACCTATCGTCGAACGTGAGAAACCTGCCATTAGTACATGTAGATCCCAAGGTATTAATAAGATTCTAGATCAACTTTCTAGATGATGAGCTATTGTCGATAGAAAGTGATCCGTCGTAGGAAATCCCATGACACGAAACCATTAGATCAAGTTTTGAAGAAGTATTTGCAAGGACTGACTCAGATATGGTCAACGCGAATGGAGACAAATGTTTGCAATGAATGGTTTATTTGATCTGTTCTCTTGAACACATAACGACACTACAGATGGTTTTGTTGGGGTTCCCATGTTTTGGCAAGGTTGGCAATACCAAAAGATGATAAAACATCAAACCACTTTCAGACCCTAGGATCTAGCCCTCCTGGGTCCAGAGAGGGATCTCTCTATGATTTTCAAAGGTATATGTCTTTGAAGCTCAAAGTTAAGGTGTTAGGCTAGTTATAAGGCTCGAAATTTGTTTGTTTAATTGTATGTTTGGTTGCTGAGAATTAGGAAAGAAGGGTTCAATATGAGACAAGGACGAGAAAAGAGGATTTTAGGCAAAGGAGAGATACTCCAGGGAACACTCAAGACCATTGGGCAATGGAGTCGGGAAAGAGTTTACTTGCTATTCGATATGCAGGCTTTTAGTTGGGCTAGTCATCTAAAGCATTGGATCTTAAAGATGATTGTGTGATATGAAATGGCAAGAGAGAAAGGTGAAAGCAAGAAAACCTCCAAGGTGACCTTCAGAGATCAAATCCAGGGACAGGGCATACCATTGACCACCTGTGATCTGAAAACCAAAGGCTAACTCTTTAGACAAAGAACATTAAAGATTTATAACACAAAGTTGAAAACCTGAGATCAAAGAGAGACTTTTAACTCTCAATGCTTCGGCCTCTAGCTTGAGGGATCTTAGAAAAGGTTCAATTAACTGAAAAGGATCCTAGTGAGATAGAGACATATTCCTAGACCTCCCAGTGTTCCCAATTCATTCAATCAAATCTTAACAAGAACATCTAAGCACAGATTCATTAATTCATACATCAGTTAGCAAGCAATAACATCCACTACACTGGTTAAATTAATTGAAATCAATCCTCAGAAACACATATAGCAGAAAAACATTAAAGGCAAGGAGAGAAGAAACATAGGGTACCTAACAAGGGTAAATCCTATTCCAAATTTTTGATGCAAGCCAGTAGAAATGCAATGAAATGAATTAAAATATAGAGACAGAAAAACATCACCAGCTGCTTTAAATCAGGATCCAAAGAAATGTGCTTGTCATATTAAGAGCAACACCAGTCAAGTACAACATTGCTAACAGCTTGAAAGTTTAGTCTAAATACATATTCCTCATCCTTCCTTACAAAATTTACATAGAGAACATGTCTCAATGGAAACAACTTGCAATTCTTTGATAATTGATCAACAACCTTACAATGATTTTCTTCCTGATTTTTATAACTGAAAGGTGAGCAGAGGAGGTAGGTGAAACACTAAATGAAGCATTAAAACTCAGAAAAGAAAGAGGGCCGAAGCCTATTCTGTTTAAACTCTGTGCATTTATCTCTGGCACTCTTTGGTGAAAGAATGATCTTCTTCAAGCTTCCATTTACTCTGGTATGGCTCTGATGCACTCTGGCTACAGTACTCTGTAGTACCTTTGGTGAATAAATAAAGGGAAAATAAATGATATTGAATTGTGCCATGTTGTATAATAAATGCTCTGGTAGCTTAGGACTATGGTTAGGGCTATATTTTCTTCAGGAACACGGTAAATGAAGGAAAAAATATGGGAGCTTGGTCCTTTAGAACGATCTGCTGATGTGAAACCCTGATAGTATTTTTTCTATGCACTGGGCCTTCTAAGAGATCCATGATGTCTTTCATCTGGTGCTTTTCCTCTAAACCATTAAGTTAAGGCTCAAAGACCTTCATTTTCTTGCCTTAAACTCTCTGCTGCTCCATTTCTATCTCCGTCGGTGAAATCTGCACTTTAATGGCTCTGGGGAGGTTTTATAGAGTTCAAACCCTGTTCTTTTAATGCAAGTCTAGTCGTTCTGCCAGTGTATTAAAGACTGTGTAATCATGGTGGCTTTCACCACCTGATAACCCTGCAAAACATGAAACTCAGTTATGAAATCCATGCATAGGGAAGGATGGCTATGGAGGGCGGGTAGAATGATAACGCGGCGGTGGTAAAACAGTGGTTTTAGATTAAACAATGGTGAAAAATGCATTGATATGGTGTAAACCTCGACTAATAGGTTTTCGGTGAAGAAACGAGCGTGGACTATTCAATCATGGTCTGGTGACGAACATTGATGGCGGAGATTAAACAGTGCGATGGTATATGAAATTGGGTGGAATACATTAAAATGAATGAAAATGTAATAAAAACGATCGTATGCAGTGGGACCCGGCATGGGTGGAGGGCGATTCATCTAGGACCGTCAGATATTAGGAGGAGATCGATGGCTATGATTCAATCGGAGGGGAGAAATGGGAGGTTTGACAATCCGATGGATGATGGTGCGATTATATCATGACCGTTGGATCTTGGATTAAATGGACGGTCGAGATTGGATCAGGGAATCGCAATCGCAAAGGGCGGAAGTGGGTAGCTTTTGAAAAATGCGATTGCGATTGAAGCAGGAGAGCGCGAGCCGTCGGATCAATAGGACAATCAATGGCAGAGATTAGATCGGCGGGGGATAGAAAGAAGCGACGGGAGGGGAGCAGAACAAATCTGGACCGTTGATTCTCGGAATGGATGGATGGCTGTGATCTGGTCGGGGATCGCAATCGGGGGAAAACAAAGAGCGGCATGGTGAAAGTTCCGATTACGATAGGAAGAAGGAGTGCGATTGAGCGCCAGCCGTCAGATCTAGCGGGAAGATCGACGGTTCAAATGTGATTGGAGGATCGCAATCGAAAGGAGCGGAGGAGTGGCACAGCGGAAGTTTGCGATTGCGATCAGGGCGGGAGTGTGATTGAGCGCCAGCCGTTGGATTTGGCGGGAAGATCGATGGTTCAAATTTGATTGGAGGATCGCAATCAGAAGGAGTGGAGGAGTGGCACAGCGGAAGTTTGCGATTGCGATCGGGGCGGGAGTGCGATCAGCTCTGGGTCGTCCGATCAAAACGGTAGATCAACAGTGGAGATCATGGTGGAGGCTTTGAAGACCAAACTCAATCGCGTCAGAGTTTTTCTATTTAAAAAAGGAATGCGATTCTCTGAACGTTGCGATTGCAATTAGTGCTTGAGTCCTTTGCGCCTGGTTCCGACGCCTGGGCATGAGGGGAAGTGATTTGCGGGCCTAGCGGAAAAGGGGAAAGTGGGTTTTTGCCCATTTTTAACATTTTCCAAGGCTAGGAAAAGGTAACGATAGGGGGAAAAAAGGGGAAATTAGGCTGAACAAAAGGAACTCGTAGGATTTAAAGGGAATTTTGGATATGATTTAGAGGGAAAAGGGGGACTTTGATAAAGGGGAAAAAAGGGTAAAATGGGACATTCTGCAGGGATACAAGGGGCAAATAAAGGCCTTTTGGAGCACAATTTTTTGCAATCAGTGAGGCTTATTGACTCTAGAACAACAGAGGGAAAGGATCAAAGAGCAGGGAACATGAAGAGGCTTCAAGGATGATGTGTTTTCAAGAGAAATGCATTCCATGAAGGCTCATAAAACAAATTAGCCCCTTGCTTGCTTGTCAAGGAAATTATAGGGGGCTAACAGTGGCTCCACGTGGGGATGGCTTCTTCTTGAAGGAGTCAAGAATTCAGATATGATCTTTGGAGTAGGCCAGATGCTTGCTTCTTGAGCCACCTTTCTTCTTTGGTTTTCAGCTGCCACAATTGTGAAGACATCAATTAGCAAAAACATTACCTAGACAATCTACCTACCCATCCTACAATCTTAGCATTGTTTCTTCTAGGGTGCATTTGAACTAGCAGACCTTTTACATCATTTTTATTTTTTATAAACAGAAAATTAACCTATTATAAATCTACCCTTATCACTCCCTGAGACTAGATTAGACTTTTGGTCTCACATGTTTCTCTACCTAATCTAATATCTTCTGGGATTAGACTGTCCAACAGATTTCTTCTCTACATTCTACAACAAAAATTTAAAAACAGTCAAACTAGGATTGGACAGTCTAGTTTGCTGTGGATCCAAGGCATAAATATAATTGCACATGGATAGAAACTTGCAGAAACTTAAAACAAAACTTTGAAGGCTTGAAATCTAAAGTTTTGAAGTATCCTTGTTCTTTTGTGACTCAAGTTTTGAGCTTGTTAGAGTCACTTTCTTTTCTTCATTTCAACTCTGATTTTGGGCTTGTTTGAGCTGATTCTTCTTTCTTCTTTGCTGGTCCAGGTTTTGGGCATGTTCGAACCAACTATCATATTAGAACCAATCTTTGCACTTTAGAGGTCCATGTTTTGAGCATGTCTGGACCTCTCCTTTTCTTTGTTTTTTGGAACATTTTCTCTCTTTCTTGAAACAAAACACTGCAATGGTATGTACAATGGAAATGGAAACTGGAAATTGGAAATCAGCAGAAGTAGTGTTTGAGCATCCTACCATTGACAAGACCCCCAAACAGCTCTGTACCATCTAATTCTTGTAGAAAAAAGGCATTTGGATCCACAGTGGCCTGGATGATGTATGGAACTTGCCACAAACTGTCAAACTTGCGGTGCTTTCCTTTATCCTCTCTCCTTGAGTCCCACTTCAGAACTTTATCTTCGATTTTGAAATCAGAAGCTTTGGTTCTCTTGTCAAACAACTTCTTTATACTTTCCTGAACTTTCATAGCTCTGTTATAGACCTCTTCCCTTGTTTGTTGGAGATGAATTGTTTGATTTATCCTTCTAATCATGCTGTCTTCTTCTGTCTGGATCTCTTGGACAAGTTTGATCATTGGTACACCCAAACTGGTAGGAAAAACTGCTTCTGTCCCATAGACAAGCTGATATGGTGACATTCCAATGGATTTCTTCGTTGTAAGTCTGCCAGCCCACAGGGCATGCACTAACTTGTTATGCCATGACTTTTTTTTCTCTTCTAACAACTTTTTGATGATATTCACCGGGCTTTTGTTTGATGATTCAGCTAAGCCACTACCTTGAGAATAATAGGCAGTTGAATGACCGAGTGTTATTTGATACCTGTGACAAAAATCAACCATTTTCTTGGATCCAAAAGAAGCAGCATTATCAGTCATTATTTTTCTTGGGCAGCCAAACTCAAAGAGGATGTGGCCTTCTAGGAACCTAATGATGACAGAATCTATGGCATTCCTAGCAGGTATGGCCTCTTTTTCCTTCAAAAATCTGGCATTTGTGGCAGGAAATTACCATCTTATGGATATTGTTGTACATATCAACCCCTACATTTATTTTGTGGTCATTAGCCCCTCCATTCAAGTTTTTAACTTGCAGATCCATTTAAATCTGTTTAAATCCCCCGTCGTGGCCATAAAACCCCATTTTCTGCCTATCGCTACCCTTTTCTGCCCGAAAAATACACTCTGCAAAGGTTAAGATCCGCATTTAAAAACATATCGGGCCTAGCCCCTGCAGTCTTAGCCCCTTTGTTTTGATTCTCACATGACTCGGGCGCAAAACCGTGTGCCGGACAAGCAAGAGCTTATCGTCAAAGATTTCGGGCATGTCTGGAGCCGTCTGATCAAAAACAAATCGACGGAGCGGAGCCGTCCTTACCGTGGTGGTCCCTGCACCCGTACCCGTTGCGAAACCAGTGGTTTCATTCTGCACCACCATTGTTGAGAGGGCGGTATTCTCCGCGGGGCCAGCGATTCCATAAATTGCATGACAAGTGTCCTCATGTACGATTCCCGAAACCGCCCATTTCGGCATTATTGTTCAGTCAAAGGTCGAGAAGCGGAATCATCGTCAGCCATCAGATCTTAAGTCCTCCATCCAACGGTGGTTATCCTCTGGAGCTGCACATGTTTTAACCCACGTCTATTGTGTCCCTGGCCCACCATTTCATTATCCTCCGATGCATTAAAACCGTCGATCTCATCCAATGATCGTGTGGCCCATATCATCCGCTTGGCCACCTACTGACCGAGCCTCCCACCACGACAGCGTTACACGTGTTCACCGTCTCATCCTCCGCCATGCATATATATGTTTCATTCATATATACATTCCATTGTCTTTCCCTGGTCAACCCGTCCACCTCCATCATCGTCCCCCTATGTTTTTCGCCACCCTGCATCATTTCATCATCCTCTCAGACCTATACCACCATCTCCATTAACCCCACCATGTCCGCCATCCTTGTGATTGGTTTTATTTAACGATTTTTTGTTTTTGCAGGTTTATCGTGGCTAAGAATTATCATGATTCGTCACTCCCATTACAGAGGCAAAGAATGCACAGTAGGACCATGTTTCAGGAGTAAAATTGGTGGGAAAAGATCCAGGAGCTTCTATGATGTGACCACCATTAAAGAAATCAAGGATTTGCAATTGTAGAACCCTCCAGAGAAAATCAAAGGGAAGATTTGGGTAGGCGAAAACATTAATGGGGCCGCATGAAATATCAGTGAAAGATCAAGAAATACAATGCCCTGCATTAAAGATCTGGGATTTTAATTCAAAGGTAGAGGGCCAAGAGTACCATGCACAAAAACAAGCAACCTCAAGGTTTTATTGCAGCAAATTTTTCTCTTCCCGCCAAGTACAGAACATGTGTATATTTTATTCTTTATGTCTTGTTCATGAGGAGATTTTCATCCTCAGCATTTACTCCATGGAGTAGCAGCAGAGTACACTCAGCATTTCAAGGTTGTCAAGTAATATGGGCGCGAGGATTTTTCCGCCATTTTGTTCAAATCAAATCATTAAATGTGCATCACCTACCTCTTCTTCTACAATTTTCTATTTCCTCTATAAATACTAGGAAAAAAGACATCGTAAGGGTTCCAAATTTCTATCAGGAAACTGTGTAGTGAAAGGCTTTTGTATACATCTTGTAAAGTTTATGTATGAAGGCTCAGAGCCCGTAGGGTTTTAGTGAGGAGGAGTTATAACTGTAATGAGGATTCTGGTCTTTGGTATCCCACAATATGTAATCTTTTCTTATGTGTTAATATAATATCTCATTTCATGCTATTTATCTTCTTGTATCATGTTCTAGAATGCGAGTGGCTCACTGGTCTTAAGTAAGGATTCATCCTAGATGGTGCCCATACTTGGATCAGTCAAGCACTTTAAATAGGCCTAGTCATGATATATTGTTCCATGTTCATTTCATCCATATTTTCTGCTATATTAGTTACTTGAGGAGGGTGATTTTAAAACGCCATTGTCATGTATGGATTCTTAGTTGGATAAGCCCATATGTGGTTTTGTTGTGTATCTGGGTATCAGCCTCATGCTAACTAGTATCTTCTTCATGTTTCTTCACTGCATCCACTTTCTGATATTTGATTTCTGTGGCATATTATTTGAACTGGCCCTCTTTGCAGTAAGCTGTCTCTTAATTGTCTGATGCTTTTGTATTTGAGTTTTGCATGCTGTTCCTACATTATTCTTATCTTTGTATTAGCTTCTGAGAGAGTTTGGTTCCATTTAAACTAATTTCCTTGTTTTGCAAGAGATAGTAAGAGAGCTTTTGGATTGACAACCCAAGCTATATTATGAGCTCCTTGCTATGTTAAGGTGTCCTAGGCACTGGTCTATAGCAACTCTAGGTTGTCTCTAGGGGGACAATAATTGTCGACAACATCTTTCTGGCACCGTTGCCGGGGACGAATTTAAGAATATCAATTTCCCTGGGCCTCGACAAATCATATTCACTCTCTAATCAGGTGAGCACATAGAGTTGAAAAGTTGTGTATCTCTCACCTTGGCGACTCCACTGTTCTTTATTTGATAAATCTATTGGTAGTCCTGGCTCCTCGAAAGCCACATTTGAGGTCAGATTCCTCTAAGTTAAAGACATCCTCTGTATCTGACCCAGAGAAGATTATTCATAGAAGAAGTTGGAAAGAAAGACAATGAGCCCGTGCTGAAGTCCCTGAATATTCTGTAGAAGATCATCCATCCTCTTCTTCTCAGGAAATCCCAGTGGAAAATCCTGACTCCACTGAGGAAAATCCCGAATATTACTCAGATAGCCCACCCAGGGGAAGTGCTAGAACCAAAGATAACCCTCATCCTACCCCTGAGGCTGAAGAAGTTAAAGAAGTCACAGAAGTAGCTGCTGTTAACCGTGAACTATTCCCATCTACACCTCAGGCTTCTGTGCAATTTATTCCCATTGTTATACATACTCCACTTCCTCCTCCTCCCCTTCCTTCATTTGTACATCAAATTGTTGCACAACCCCCAGCTCCTCCAATGGCTAATGTTCCTGCTTTCCTATTGAACAAATATGCTCCCTTGGCCTTGCCACAAGTGCTTAATGATATGCCGCAGGATTATTTGAAGATATTGCCCAGATTCAATGGAGAAAATGATATTGATGCTCAGAAACATCTTGAGACTTTCTGCTCATTTTCAGAAAATTTAAATGTAGAACATCTGGATGTGGTCTTAAGACTGTTTTTCCAATCTCTTGAGGGTGAAGCTAGAAAGTGGTTTAAAACATTAGCAGACCGCTCAGTTAATACCTGGGATAGAATGGAAGAGCTTTTTCTCAGAAAATGGGGGGAAAAGAAAGATCATGGGATGTATCTTACTGAGTTTAATACTTTGAAGAAGAAACATAATGAGGGAGTGGCAGAGTTTATCAAAAGATTTAATAAGCTATATTTGAGCCTGCCTCCTGAGATGAAGCCTCACCAAACTGCTGCTAAGGTAGTTTTCATAGCAGCTTTTGATTCATATTTTGGTTTCTCTCTAAGGGAAAGAAAACCTGCTACCTTAGAGGATGCTCAGTCAGATGCTCTTGAGCTGGAAGCAAACTTTGCCTCCACTGGAAAATTAAAAGGAAAAGCTGAACAGGAAACTAGGAGGAGAGGAAAAGAAGAGGTTTCCACCTCTAATCAAGATAAGGATGCAGATAAGATGGATGAAATAAGTAAGATGGTTAAGAAGATGATCAAGCTTGAGTTGGAGGCTAAGAATGCAGCTCCCAAGAATTTCTATAATGCTCCAAACAGAGGATACAATCCCCAGTATAAGAGACCACCATTGCAAATATTTCCAAGGGAAGCAAAGGAGCAGCAAGATCAGGTACCACATCCCTTGTACCTAGAAGGTCCAACAGATGACTCCACTGAAGATGCTGCTTATGAACTGGAAGATTCAAATCTTGCTTTCTCAAACAATGATGAAATGGAATGCCCATTGCAAGAAGAAGAAGAAGAAGTAGAGATTGATGCTGATGAAAGAAATTTGACACCATTTGATAGTCAAAGAAAGGAGGAAGGAAAAAGGGGAAGATGGATTGCAAAAATACAAGAATATGATTTGGACATCAGACCTACTAGGCTGATTAAAGGACAGGGTCTTGCTAAAATGTTATCTGAATCAAATCATCAAGCCTTGGGCATTAATTTATCTATGATTGCAAGTGAAGAGTCAGAAAATGAAAAACACCAGCAAGGACTGGAGAAATCCACTCAAAAAGCACATCTAAAGTATCTCACTAGTCCTTGGTACAAAGAAATAGTTGAATATCTTTTAACACTCAGCTTTCCACCCAGCTGTGATAAATCAAAATACAGGGCTTTGAGGCTGAAATCACAAAAGTATATAGTTGCTAATGGGCAGCTATATTGGAGAGATCCTTCAGGCATACTATTATTGTGCCTCACAGAGGATGAAGTAGAAAATATAATGGTGGAGTTTCATGAGGGAATTTGTGGAGGTCATTACAGTTGGAAGGCCACAGCACATAAAATACTGAGAGCTGTTTTTTATTGGCCTAAATTATTTGGAGATGTTTTTAATTGGGTTAGAGCATGTGATAAGTGTCAAAAATTTGCTGAGAGACAAAATCTGCCTGCTTTGCCCCTAATTCCTGTTCATATAGATGAACCATTCCAACAATGGGGATTAGATTTTATTGGAGAAATACATCCCCCTTCAAGTGGCCAACATAAATGGATATTGATTGCAACAGATTACTTTACAAAGTGGGTGGAAGCCATACCTACGAGAAATGCTACAGATACTGTAATCATCAAATTCATGGAAGAGAACATCATATCCAGGTTTGGTTGTCCAGCTAGAATTGTAACTGATAATTCACAGGCCTTCAAGTCTGCAAAATTCATAAATTTCTGCCAGCAGTATAAAATTATATTGAATCACTCCACAGCTTACTATCCTCAGGGGAATGGTTTGGCCGAATCCTCTAATAAAACCTTGGTGAGGGCCTTGAAGAAAACTAAAAATGAGAATCAGAAGAATTGGGATTCCTAATTGAAATTTTCTCTGTGGGCGAATAGAGTAACTAGCAAGAGAGCAACTGGGAAATCTCCTTATGAATTGGTCTATGGGCGAGCAGCTGTGTTTCCTGTGCAATTGGCTTTGCCAGTGGCACGTTTCATGCAGGAAAGTCAGGAAGAACCAGATGACATGGTCAGAAGAATTAACCAACTGGTAGAATTGGAGGAAACACGGAGCCAAGTGAATCAGAGATTAGCGGAGTATCAAGAGAAAATGAAAAACATCTTTGATCAGCATGCAAAAGACAGGAAATTTCAAATTGGTGATCTGGTTCTCAGATGGGATATCCAAAGGGCTGAAAAGGGAAAACATGCTAAATTTGATCCACTTTGGTTTGGCCCATTTAAAATTTTCAAGCTAAAAGGAAATAACACGTTTATATTGGAGAATTTGCAGGGGGACTTGTTAGATGCCCCCGTAAACGGCCAATTCCTAAAGCCCTACTTTCAATTCTGATTCGGGCAGAGCATGCCTGTTGTATCATATTGTATGTAGGCTTTGTTTCAATTTTTATTTAAATAAGGGATGTGTGCTGATGAGTTTTGAAGCAGATGCAAAGAGCTGACGAACGGAATCTACATGCAGGATGATCAAAGGTCTGCAAGTTCTCGACATGTCCAAGGATGAACATGCCGTCCCCAGATGGAGCCGATGTTGTACATATCAACCCCTACATTTATTTTGTGTTCATTAGCCCCTCCATTCAAGTTTTTAACTTGTAGATCCATTTAAATTTGTTTAAATCCCCCGCCGTGGCCATAAAACCCCATTTTATGCCTATCGCTACCCTTTTCCGCCTGAAAAATACACTCTGCAAAGGTTAAGATCCGCATTTAAAAACATATCAGGCCTAGCCCCTGCAGTCTTAGCCCCTTTGTTTTGATTCTCACATGACCTGGGCGCAAAACCATGTGCCGGACAGGCAAGAGCTTATCGTCAAAGATTTCGGGCGCGTTTGGAGCCGTCCGATCAAAAACAAATCGACGGAGTGGAGCCGTGCTTACTGTGGTGGTCCCCGCGCCTATACCCGTTGCGAAACTGGTGGTTTCATTCCGCACCACCATTTCTAAGAGGGCGGTATACTCCGCAAGGCCAGCGATTCCATAGATCGCATGACAAGTGTCCTCATGTACGATTCCTAAAACTTCCCATTTCGCGCATTATTGTTCAGTCAAAGGTCGGGCAGCGGAATCATCGTCATCCATCAGATCTCAAGTCCTCCATCCAACGGTGGTTATCCTCTGGAGCTGCACATGTTTTAACCCATGTCTATTGGGTCCCTGGCCCACCATTTCATTGTCCTCCGATGCGTTAAAACCGTCGATCTCATCCAATGATCGTGTGGCCCATATCATCTGCTTGGCCACCTGTTGACCGAGCCTCCCACCACGACAGCGTTACACGTGTTCACCGTCTCATCCTCCGCCATGCATATATATGTTTCATTCATATATACATTCCATTGTCTTTCCCTGGTCAACCCGTCCACCTCCATCATCGCCCCCCTGTGTTTTTCGCCACCCTGCATCGTTTCATCATCCTCTCAGACCTATACCACCATCTCCATTAACCCCACCATGTCCACCATCCTTGTGATTGGTTTTATTTAACGAGTTTTTGTTTTTGCAGGTTTATCGTGGCTAAGAATTATCATGATTCGTCACTCCCATTACAGAGGCCAAGAATGCACAGCAGGACCATGTTTCAGGAGTAAAATTGGTGGGAAAAGATCCAGGAGCTGCTATGATGTGACCACCATTAAAGAAAGCAAGGATTTGCAATTGTAGAACCCTCCAAAGAAAATCAAAGGGAAGATTTGGGTAGGCGAAAACATTAATGGGTCCGCATGAAATATCAGTGAAAGATCGAGAAATACAATGCCCTGCATTAAAGATCTGGGATTTTAATTCAAAGGTAGAGGGCCAAGAGTACCATGCACAAAAACAAGCAACCTCAAGGTTTTATTGCAGCAGATTTTTCTCTTCCCGCCAAGTACAGAACATGTGTATATTTTATTCTTTATGTCTTGTTCATGAGGAGATTTTCATCCTCAGCATTTATTTCATGGAGCAGCGACAAAGTACACTCGGCATTTCGAGGTTGTCAAGTAATATGGGCGCGAGGATTTTCATGGCCTTGTTCAAATCAAATCATTAAATGTGCATCACCTACCTCTTCTTCTACAATTTTCTACTTCCTCTATAAAAATGAGGAAAAAAGACATTGTGAGGGTTCCAGATTTCTATCAGCAAACTGTGCAGTGAGAAGTTCTTGTATACATCTTGTAAAGCTTTTGTGTAAAGGCTCAGAGCCCGTAGGGTTTCAGTGAGGAGGAGTTATAACTGTAATGAGGATTTTGGTCTTTGGTATCCCACAACATGTAATATTTTCTTATGTGTTAATATAATATCTCATTTCATGCTATTTATCTTCTTGTATCATGTTCTAGAATGCGAGTGGCTCACTGGTCTTAAGTAAGGATTCATCCTAGTTGGTGCCCATACTTGGATTAGTTAAGCACTTTAAATAGGCCTAGTCATGATATACTGTTCCATTTTCATTTCATCCATATTTTCTGCTATATTAGTTACTTGAGGAGGGTGCTTTTAAAACGCCATTGTCATGTATGGATTCTTAGTTGGATAAGCCCATATGTGGTTTTGTTGTGTATCGGGGTATCAGCCTCATGCTAACTAGTATCTTCTTCATGTTGCTTCACTGCATCCACTTTCTGATATTTGATTTCTGTGGCATATTATTTGAACTGGCCCTCTTTGCAGTAAGTTGTCTCTTAACTGTCTGATGCTTTTGTATTGGAGTTTTGTATGTTGTTCCTACATTATTCTTATCTTTGTATCAGCTTCTGAGAGAGTTTGGTTCCATTTAAACTAATTTCCTTGTTTTGCAAGAGATAGTAAGAGAGCTTTTGGATTGACAACCCAAGCTATATTATGATCTACTTGCTATGTTAATATGTCCTAGGCACTGGTCTATAGCAACTCTAGGCTGTCTCTAGGGGGAAAGAATTGTCTACAACAGATATCATTTAAGAGTGTAGGCAAATAGTAGCCAGCTTTGAGTATTTTGTTTGTAGTGGCTTTCCAGTTCAGGTGGCCTCCACACTCTCTTGCATGGAATTCTTGTTTAATCCTTTATGCTTGAAACTCAGGCAAACATTTAAGCAATAGGCCATTTGGATTTTTCCAGTATAAGCTTTCATTCATTTTGCAATAGCTTCTGGCTTTAATAATCTGGCCTTGGTCTTTGATAGTTTAGGCGGGGCATTGAGGTGTGTAAGAACATACAGAATGTCAGAATACCAAGGAGAGCTCTGAAACTTCTCTTCAACAGTGGGATCAGGCAATCCCTGCTGCTCATCCAAGGTATCTACCATGTTAATGTCAAGGGCTTGTAGATTTGATTCAGCCATTAGTCGAGCTAAGCCCTGACCTTTGATCAGTTTGGTGGGTTTTATCTCAAGGTCGTATTCTAGGATCACAACAATCCATTTTCCCCTCTTCCCATCCGGGTCTTGGGACAATATATCTTTGATCACTAGGCTAGGCACGTAGGCTATGGTGTGGGAATGCAGAATGTACACCCTAAAGTCTTTCAAGGCCTTGAATAAGGCATAAGCCTGTTTCTCCATTATGTTGTATTTCAAAGGTTCATCTCTCAGTGCTTTGCTGAAGAAGGAAATGGGCTGTTCCATTCCCTCTGGATTTTTTTGCAGTAGAACTGCAGCTATTGTATGTTCAGATGAAAATGAGAAAATGAGAAAATCCTTTGAGAAATCAGGGCTGATTAGGACAGGATCTCAGGTGAGTGCAATTTTTACTGATTCGAAAGATTTTTTGGCTTCTACAATCCACTTAACTCCCGCACCTTTCTTTAACATGTTTTTCATATTCCTGAGGTGTTCAGCTAGGTTGGGAATAAACCTCCTTAAGAAGTTGATCTTCCAAATAAAGGACTGTAATTATTTGATGTTTCTTGGGTGTGTGATTTGTAGTATTCCCTCAACTCTTTGCGGATCTATTCTAATCCCTTTCTCAGATATAATATGGCCAAGGAGTTTTCCTTCTTGCAGCCCAAATACAATATTTTTAGGATTCAATGACAGACCGAACCTTCTACATTTTTCAAAGACCTTTCTCAAATGTTTCAGGTGTTCTTCTTTAGTATTGGAGTAGACTGTTATGTCATCCAGATAGATGACAATGAAGTGTCCTATCTCATTGGAAAAATCTATATCCATCGCTCGTTCGAAGGTTGCACTAGCGTTCATCATTCCAAAGGGCATTTTAACATACATAAAGGTGCCCCATGGAGTGGTAAAGGTTGTCTTGAGTTGGTCTTCTGGGATTACTAAGACTTGGTTGTAACCTGAAAACCCATCCAGCAGGGAGATCCTTTTTGAGCCTACTACCCTCTGAAGGATGTGTTCGATTTTTGGAAAAGGGTAATTGTCTTGGAGTGAGGCTCTATTAAGATTCCCGAAATCAATACACAACCTGATCTCCCCTGTTTTCTTTCTCAAAGCCACTAGGTTTGATACCCAATCAGAGAACCTCATAGGCACAATTATGCCTGCCTCATACAATTTTTTAATCTCTTTTTCAACTGCAGGCAATTTCTTTGGGTTTATTCTGCGAAGCTTTTGTCTAAAGGGCATCTGATTTTATTTCAAAGGTATTTTGTGTTGTATGATGTTCGTGTCATAGGCCTTTATGTCTTCATAGCTCCAAGAAAACATGTCAATGAATTCCTTGAAAAGGTCAATGTATCTCTTTTTCATGTTTGCCGGCAAGGACTTAGCCAATTTAATCATTTTGGGCTTATCTTCTGTGCCTATGTTGCATTCTTCAACGTAAGAGTCTGCGTGTTCTATGGTAGGATTCTTTGCTACATCATAAAAGTAAAAAAGGTCCTCTAAATGCGCCAGGCCTCGAGGTATGTTCTTATATTTGGCCTGTAGCACCTCAACTTCTTCATTTTCTGCGTTTTCAAAATTTCCATTTAGGTTTCCAATCTGTTCGTTAAAAGTGTTTATTTCTATGTTACTAGGTGGTTCTTCCTCATTTGAGGGTTCTTCACTTAGGCAGCTATCACTGGACATAGAGTCAGAATTAGAAAATTCAAACTCGTTCCTGCCTATCAGGAAATATTCAATCTGCTTATCGCCCTCGAAAACCTGCCAATATTTTTCGTTATCCGGCACTGCAGGTCTGAATTTGGTTTGTATTATGACTTGCTGGTCGCTTGGAGTCTTAGGGTATGAACTAGCTAGGCAAGCTAATCCATTTTCAATGACGTTTTGACTCCTAGGAACAAACACTAATTCGTATTCAATAAATGTTTTCAATATATCCATGGCATCATTCCTATATTCTCTCAACCTAGGGTGTTTGGCTGTGTATTCACCGTTCACCTATTTTATAACCAACTCATAGTCTCCCTGCACGACTATCCTACAGGCTCCTATTTTCTTCAACAGATTTAAGCCAAGGATAAGAGCCTCATACTCTGCAATGTATTTGTACATTTGAAATGCAGGTTGTAGGCATGGCTCTCTGCGTAGTCACTCTCTGTGTTATGTTTCCACACCCCTACCCCAACAGTTCTCTTGGTGCATGACCCATCAAAGCTCATTTCCCACAGGGAGCCATTTTTCGTTTTATCATCATTTCCCTCCCTATCATAGGTTTCACTAGTTTGTTGTATTATGGATTTTGCATTGTGCTATGGAGGGTTTCGATGCTCATGTGGTATATGAGTTTGTGAGGGGTGACTAACCGGTTGATTACAATCGATTCCTTGTTTGGTCTGAATCTTTATTTTAGTGCACTGTCTAAGAGTTTCTCCTTCGTTTCCCTCTAAGTCTAGAGTGGCCATTATGTTAAAATCCGTAGTTTTAAACCCTCTATTTGCATCTATGTCTTCTGGTTCTAGCTCTCCCAAAGATTCATCACTACAGAAGATAAAGGAGTCTAGGTCTGTGTGTACAGAATAAAAAGGAGAATTTTTAGGCTTCTCAGGGCTCCTAACCAGGAACTTCATTTGTGCCTCCCTGTACAGTATTCTATGTTGGCTAAAAACAGGGATTGTGGGGTATGTCCCATCCATCTGCATTGTACCCTGCAGCTTGGCTCCCCAGGACCTTGACAATAGCATGCCATACTTGGGTGGCACATCTGCCACGACAACATCCATGACCATGCACTTGGCTGGAATCTGGGTAAGGCTCACGCATAAGTCTTTGATTAGGCCAAGACACTTTACCCTGCTAGAATCAAATGAATATAAGTATTTTTAAGGTCGGGTTATCTCTAGGCCTAACATTTCCATTACTACCTTAGGCATTAAGTTGTGGGATGCTCTAGAGTCATGCATTGCGTTGTGAAGGATCTTGTCATGGATATTGAGACTGATATAAAAAGGGGGAATTACCCCTTCCTGAAACTTCCCTTCAATCTTTGGACCAAACAAAAGGGATGGTTAATCATCACTCAGGTTTACAGTGTCACTGTTCTCACCTAAATTTAATGCTTTTAAAATTTGGCCTTTATATACATCCTGAGTGGCCAGCTCAGAGAGTGGGACAGAGATTTTAATCTTTGCAATCTCACTCTCTAAATTGAAAGTGGACTGATTTTTTGGAATGTTCAACTCTGTTTTGTTAGCTACTACCTTAGTGGTTGAATCAGTGGGCTGCTTCTCATTATGTACAGTGTTTGGAATTGTTTTATCAGGAGCACTAGCTGCAGTGCTAGTGCTGCTAGTTGGTTGACCCTGTTTATCAGTGTTTTGGTTGTCTTTTTCTTTGTTCTTCCCATAACTCTCAGCTGCTGATTTGTTGCTCTCGGCAACTACTTTAGAAGTTTTCTCAGTTCTTTTCTTGATGGTAATCTTAGAAGCTTTGGGTTTGGAATTATCTAGGTTTTTCTTGCTCCTAAGTTCATATTGTTCTTTGACCTGCACGATAGAATTTTCAAATCCTAACCTGTAATCCTCAGATTCTAACCATTCTTCATCCCAATATGAGGGTGAGAGCTGATCTTCTTCTGTGGAACAGTTTTGGATTGAGTTTTCTATTTCAAACATGTTATTGTGTTTCCCTCAGACTCCTCTATGATTCCCTCATCTTCATCAATAAAGTTCTCTTGGAATGGTGGGATAACTTGCTGATCTGATTCTCTTTGTCTATTGGGGGCGGTATTGTTTCTTCTAAAGTTCTGGTTCTGGTTATGGTTTTGATTTTTGTTTTGGTTACTAACTATGACAACCATTTTTTCCATCATTTGTTGTAGATTTTCCATGTTTTTAGATAGACGGTCATAATTTGGATCAGATGTGGAAGCTACATTGTCATCTCTATATGTTACCCTTTTCTTAGTCCTCAATCTTGCTCTTTTCTCAATCAGATTAGCCTCTACACTCACTGCTCCTTTTTTCATGTCTTCCAACGTGTTGTATTCTCTCTCCCTAAGCTAGTAGGCCATGTCTGCATCAAAGCCTTCAGGGTATTTCACTAGAGCCATACCTTGTGGAAGTTTCATATGTGGAGGAAGAGCATTGTAAATGCTGTTAAATCTCGTTAAGTAATCATGGACACTCTCTCCTACGTTTCTTTTAAGGTTCATGTATTTTGCTAGGATTTGGCAAGGATTGTCCTTGAATTCCCATTTTTTTATGAAGGTATGATATAAAGCAGGGAAGTCTTGGATACTATTAGGAGGTAGGCTTTTGAACCATTTCTTCACCTCACCTCCTAGGCTCTGGGAAATGATTCTCATTTTGACTGTATCATCATCTATTTCCATGTAGTCAAAAGAATCTTCTATCCTACATGGTGCTGAGCTGTGGTAGACTCTTTGGCAGTGAAATGTGGGATTTTTGATTGATAATCATTGGGAAAGGGTAACAAGGGTTGAGGTAAAAGCAAAGGTGCGTACCAAGCTGCCATAATGATGTTCTGATGGGGTATAGGGTTAGCTTGAGTAGCTGGTATTTGGAGGACAGGGATGTTAGGACCAGCAGAAGTCTGTTGAGCAGATCTAGGGTGAGAGAGCCCCAAGTTTTGAAGGAAGTGAAAATCAGGTGGTGTGGAAGGAGGTTCCTCTTCCTGAATGTGTTGGCTCATCAGAAGATGATGGAATCCGCAGCTCAGGTCTGGTTATTCACCATCGAATGACCTAGTTCTTGGCAGTCTCGTTTGGTAGGTTCTGGTCAAAATGGGTCTCGATAGCTTCAGAAAGTAGTCCAAGCAGTTAGCCCCATGGATGGACTGACAAGCTGTCCTTTAGGTGTAGGGAGATTCGAGGATACCTTCGGGGTTGATTCAATTATTTAGGTGGGCTTATTTCCCTCATTTTGGGCAACTGCTTTGAAAGCGTAATGTTTCTCCAAATGCGCTAACCCATTTATTACCTTTATCGTGGTTGATGTTATAGCTTAGAGGTTGGTCAACAATGGAGCTCCAGGAACCCACATACCCACGAAGCCATCGATTTCATCATGGATTCTGATCTAAAGATCTTCGAGTCGCTGTGTGGAAGGTTAAGGATGTCAAGGGTACACCAGTGTAGCCACCCATATTTTTCTGTCATATCAGCTGGTGGCTAAATGATTCTTGCAGCCTTCAAGAAACAAATTCAACCCTAAAATTGTTGGTGCTTGAAGTCTTTTTGATGAATCCATAACTGCTGGTTAATCTTCACAGCTGTCTCCCTCTTCAAAGCCTTTGAAATCCTATAAAAATCCACAGTTGGATACTTCTGCAAAGGAGCCTTTTCCCTTTTTCTTCTTCCCACCACTAACCTCATTTTCTATTCTCCATTCCCCATGAAAACCCCACAATTTCATGTTTCTCCCTTTTCATTTCATTAAAATCCCTTTTATAAGGTTAAAACCCACTATTTTGACCTTATCGAAAACCTTCATTTCCCTTTGAAAACCATTAAAAAACCATAGAAACGCACATTTCCTATGCGTTGGTCTTAAGCCCCTTAGGCTAAGCCCCCTACCTATTTTCCTCCATGCACTTGAGCGCCAGAACCAACTGCAAGACCCTCGTGCACTTGTCCATTTTAATATTTTTTCTCTGCCCAAAAACGTTTAAAAAAAACCTTTGAATGTTATAAAAACCCGTCATTTCATTATTTTTATTAAAAACCCGCCCGTGAAATTGTGGAGCGATCTCAGCCGTTCATCCAATCCATAGATCAACGGCGTGGAGTTCAACTTACCATTGGTCCCCGCCAGCTGTTCCCCACTCCAAAAAACTGCGCGGTATTTTCCGCACCGCTTTCGGCCCCAAGGCTGTTTTCTCCCGTTGGCTAGTGATTCCATACGCTGTGCGACACGTGTCCTCTGTACCCTTTTCCAAAACCGCCGTCCCCGTGCATTAAATTTCTCCCCCGCGCATTAATGATCGGACCAGGCCATGCAGCGAAATCCACCACAACCGTCCGATCTGGGCCCGATGATCCAATGGTCAGCGCTAACCAGAGTTGCGCGATGGGTAACGAAGGTGCGCACGCGCTAAACAAGCCATCGCCGCGCGGAAATCACATCTCCGCCGTCGATCTGATCTGATCGACGGTCCAAAACTCATCCTCTAGATTCCCTCCGTTTGACTTTCAATGCCCCCTGATTTCATCTTGACCATCCAAACTTAATCAGATCAACGGCACAGTTTCACTACGGGGGTATGCCCCCGAAATTTTTCCTCCGTACATCCGAACCCCCCGTAGTCATCCCCGACCGTCGATCTCGGCGCGAATCGATGGCTCTGATTTAATCCTCCTCCCCCCATGCTTTTTTGACGATTCTGAGATTAAATCCCAGCCGTTGGATGATGCCATCCAACGGCCCACGCTCCTCCGCACAGTCCCTGATGCAGTAAACAAAATACGCAGGATTATATAACGTTTTTTTGTGTTTTTTGCAGGTTTGAATGTATCTTCCATCATTTCCAAAGAAGATTCGGCGACTGAGGGTGACGACCCTCCCTTGTTTGATTCCTCCGAGGAAATCATCCACAGGGTTTAAAATCACGTTATATTGATGTTTTCACAGGCATTGATGCCTTACATACCCTGCGCAGCCCTGCACGACAGAAAAACCATGAAGATCAATGCAGAGAAAGAGTATCAGATGTTGAAGACCGAGAATGAACCAGAACAGCAGATTAGTGGATTCACAGGGATTATGGCTGGGATAATGTTTCCAAAGCCTGACCTCACTCCAAAACAATACGCTTAAAGGGTAAATCTAAAAGTGTTTTTCGTATTTAATGCCTCCACCAATTATATCTGTACAATTGATTCTGAACATCACAGCATACCCACGAACCCCAAACGTCAACTCAGTCTAATTTATTGAACTAGATCACCCTCATTTCAAATGTACCCAAAGAAGTTGAGCGTGCCATGAAATCATCGAATGTCGTTTTAGTGAGTAGCCCTAATAGTACACAAATCCTCAAAAGGTCAACAAAGCTCTCACCGAGCTAAAAATCATAAGTGCAAGTCAGTTAATACAGCGGAACACCTGTATAGTTTCTTCATTGAGCCCTTGGAAAGGCCAAGAAGACATTGATTCCTGTATCAATTGATTTTGAGATATTTTATCAGATCTCACCTCCTCATTCTTCTATAAATACTTCAGTAGAAAATGAGTGAGGGGTTGGTTGTTAATGTAATTTTTGAAGCATTGTAATTTTAACTCGAGTCAAGACCCTTGATTGTAGATAGGATTAACAGTTTTGAGTCACAAAATAGATAAGTTAGGTCGTTAAATAAATTTACTACTACCAGATTTGAAGATTGTAACCGGTTTGGAGTATCAATACAAGTTGATTTATGGGATCCTGGTCTATGCTGACGGTGATGTTGTTCTTACTGTAACTTGTGTTTTATTTATGTTTCCATTTTGTTTCATTTTCTGCTATAAAGAACAGTTTAAACAGAGTTAGGACCTATTGTATACCAGTAACCTTCTCTGGCTGAGAAATATTTATTTAGATGTTTTCTTCTATCTGTGTTATTTGGAAATGATTAATTCAGTTTAGGCATATGCATGTTGGTGTTCCCTCATCTTATTGCCTTGACTGAATGTTATTTTTAAATGTTACTTTCAATATATTTTGTGTGAAGATGAACTGAGGAAATTAAGGTTAGCCCTGAGTCCCTTTCTTATTTGCTCAACTATTTGATCGTTTCCATTAGGATGTGTTAAAATCTGACTAGTTTCAAAGTACTTATCAGATCTTAGGCCATTCTGTGTCATCTTTGTGATTGTCCTGAAAGAAACCAAGTAAAGAAGAGCTAGGAGAGGATTTGTGGTGAGCCCGACCCGTTAGTCTCTACTCCAAAGGTTGCCTTCAATTTTCCCTTTGTTTTTCATGTGTTTTCTATTGGAAGTGTATCAAAGGCTGGCTAGTTTTGAAGTAATTACCCGATCCTAGTTTTCTTCTATGTTTTTCTTAAGTGCCTGGTCAAAGGCTGGCTAGTTTCAAAGTACTTACCAGATCCTGGGCTGCTCTTTGTTCTGCATCCGTCACTTCCTTTTCTTATTTTATCACTCCATTCCATAAATCAAACCTTAAAGAGATCCTTAGGAATAGATGACCTGCCCCATAGACCACTCTTGAACCTGATTTGCTTCAATTAAATCCTCTTATGACTCCATAGCCCAATGGACTGAAAACCTGCCATCATCTTTCATCTTAGCTAAAGCTTACTCTTGTTGCTTGCAACTTCTCACTTTTGAACCTATTTGCATATAGATCTTTCCGCCTCAGGCAGTAATCATGTTCAGCCATCAAAAAACAAAACAAATCCTTGATCATCATAACTAGCCTAATATCATTACCTCAAACTTCAAAGACAATATCCATCTTTGTACATATTGGAGAGATCCCTCTCCGGATTCAGGAGGGCTAGATCCTAGGATCCAAAAGTTGGTTGAAACGATGTCAACTCTGTGATCAGACTTTTTTCCAATCTTTCTTATTACAGATACCTAACACACTGTCCACCACAGTGCTTGTGGGATGTCCCCCTTTCAAGGATATCTTCAAAACACAGTAAACTCTAACCAGAGATTGACTGGGAGGGATTTTACCAGATATGTCACCTCTAAAGAGTGTGAGATCTGGAGGCTACCTGGCCCTTTCCAGAATCTATCTAAGAGTGTGGGAGAA
Organism: Pinus albicaulis; assembly: GCA_034641835.2. NCBI lineage: Eukaryota > Viridiplantae > Streptophyta > Pinopsida > Pinales > Pinaceae > Pinus > Pinus albicaulis. Next base: position 1,025,913,948 of record CM076581.1, read on the forward strand.
ACACAACAAATTATATAGAAATAAAATTTGCAACGGAAGTGTTTCACTACCAACGTAATTAGGGTTTCTAGGTTTCTGAGGCTCTAGTGATGTAGTATGGTGGAAAATACTCAGAATTTCCCCATTATGGTCACCATTATGTTGGGGTTCCCATGTTTTGGCAAGGTTGGCAATACCAAAAGATGAGACAACATCAAACCACTTTCAGACCCTAGGATCTAGCCCTCCTAGGTCCAGAGAGGGATCTCTCTATGATTGTCAAAGGTATATTTCTTTGAAGCTCAAAGTTTAAGATATTAGGCTAGTTATAAGGTTCGGGGTTTGTTTGTCTGATTGTATGTTTGGTTGCTGAGAATCAGGAAGGAAGGGTTCAGTGCAAGACAAGTCTGAACAAAGAGGATTGTAGGCAAAGGAGATATATTCCAGGGAACATTCAAGACCATTGGGCAATGGGGTCAGGAAAGGGTTTACTTGTTGTTCAACATGCAAGCTTTTAGTTGGGCAAGTCATCTAAAGCAGTGGATCTTAAAGATGATTGTGTGGCATGAAATGGTAAGAGAGAAGGTGAAAGTAAGGAAACCTCCAAGATGACCTTCAGAGATCGGATCCAGGGACAGGACATGCCATTAGACACCTGTGATCTGAAAACCAAAGGTTAACTCTTCAGACAAAGAACATTAAAGATTTATAACACAAAGTTGAAAACCTAAGATCAGAGAGAGACTTTGAACTCTCAATGCTTCGGCCTCCAGCTTGAGGGATCTTAGAAAGGTTCGATTAATTGAAAACGATCCTAGTGAGATAAAGACAGAGTTCTAGACCTCCCAGTGTTCCCAATTCATTCAACTAAACCTCAACAAGAACATATGAAACATTGACCTCAATAATTCATACATCAGCTAGTAGGCAATAACATCCACTACACTGGTTAAATTAATTGAAATCAATCCTCAGATACACATATAGCAGAAAAAAATATTAAGGGCAAGGAGAGCAGAAACATAGGGTACCTAACAAGGGTAAATCCTATGCCAAATTTCTAATGCAAGCCAGTAGAAATGCAATGAAGTGAAATAAACACAGCTATAGAAAAACATCACCAGCTGCTTTGAATCAGGATCCAAAGAAATGTGCTTTCCATATTAAGAGCAACACCAGTCAAGTACAAAATTTCCTACAGCTTGAAAGTTTAGTTTGAATACATCTTCCTCAGCCTATCTTACAACTTTACATAGAGAACATGTCTCAAAGGAAACAGCTTGCAATTCTCTGATAATCGATCAACAACAACCTTTACAATGAGTTTCTTCATGGATTTTATAGCTGAAAGAGAGCAGAGGAGGTAGGTGAAACACTAAATGAAGCATTAAACTCAGAAAATAAAGAGAGCGGAAGCCCATTCTGTTTAAACTCTGTGCATTTATCTCTGGCACTCTTTGGTGAAAGAATGATCTTCTTCAGGCTTCCATTTACTCTGCATGGCTCTGATGCACTCTTGCTGCAGTACTCTGTAGTACCTTTGGTGAATAAACAAAGGGAAAATAAATGACAGTGAAGTGCGCCATGTTGTATAACAAATGATCTGGTAGCTTACGACTGTGGTCAGGGCTGTATTTTCTTCAGGAACATGGTAAATAAATGAAACAATATGGGAGCTTGGTCCTTTAGAACAATCTGCTGATGTGAAACCCTGATAGTATTGTTTTCTTTGTGTTGGGCCTTCTGAGAGATCCATGATGTCTTTGATCTGGTGCTTTTCCTCTAAACCACTAAGTTAAGGCTCAAAGACCTTCATTTTCTTGCCTTAAACTCTCTGCTGCTACATTTCTGTCTCCGTCAGTGAAATCTGTGCTTTAATGGCTCTGGGGAGGTTTTACAGAGTTCAAACCCTATTCTTTTAATGCAAGTCCAGTCGTTCTGCCACTGTATTAAAGACTGTGTAATCATGGCGGCTTTCACCACCTGATAACCCTGCAAAACACGAAACTCAGTTATGAAATCCATGCATAGGGAAGGATGGCTATGGAGGGCGGGTAGAATGATAGGGCGGCGGTGATAAAACGGTGGTTTTAGATGAAAAAATGGTGAAAAATGCATTTAAATGGTGTAAACCTCGACTAATAGGTTTTCGGTGAAGAAACGAGCGTGGACTGTTCGATCATGGTCTGGTGATGAAGATCGACGGCGGAGATTAAACAGTGGGATGGTATATGAAATTGGGTGGAATACATTAAAATGAATGAAAATGTAATAAAAACGATCGTATGCGGTGGGACCCAGCATGGGTGGAGGGCGATTCATCCAGGACCGTCAGATCTCAGGAGGAGATTGATGACTACGATTCAATCGGAGGGGAGAAATGGGAGGTTTGACAATCCGATGGACGATGGTGTGATTAGATCATGACCGTCGGATCTTGGATTAAATGGACATTCAAGATTGGCTTGGGGAATCACAATCGCAAAGGGCGAAAGGGGGTAGCATTTGAAAAATGCGATTGCGATTGAAGCGGGAGAGCGCGGGCCGTCGGATCAACAGGAAAATCAACGGTGGAGATTAGATCGGCAGGGGACAGAAAGAAGCGATGGGAGGGGAGCGAAACAAATCTAGACCGTTGATTCTTTGAATGGATGGACGGCTGTGATCTGGTCGGGGATCGCAATCGGGGGAAAACAAAGAGCGGCATGGTGAAAGTTCCGATTGCGATCGAAAGCGGGAGTGCGATTGAGCGCCAGCTGTCGGATCTGGCAGGAAGATCGATGGTTCAAATGTGATCAGAGGATCGCAATCAGAAGGAGCGGAGGAGTGGCATGGTGGAAGTTTGCGACAGCACGGCGGTGATGGTGCGATCGAGCGCCAAACGTAGGGATCCGGCGGGGGATGTCTACGGTTCAAATGTGATTGGAGGATCGCAATCAGAAGGAGCGGAGGAGCAGCACGACGGAGGTTTGCGATTGCAATCGGGGGGGGGAGTGCGATCAGCGCTGGGCCGTCCGATAAAAACGTAGATCAATGGTGGAGATCGCAGTAGAGACTTTGAAGACCAAACTCAATCGCATCGAAGTTTTTCTGTTTAACAAAGGAATGTGCTTCTCTGAACGTTGCGATTGCGATTAGCGGTTGAGTCCTTTGCGCCTGGTTCCGGCACTTGGGCATGTGGGGAAGTGATTTGCTGGGTTGGCGGAAAAGGGGCTAGGCCCTTAATATAAGGTAGGAAAGTGGGTTTTTTCCCATTTTTAACATTTTTCAAGGCTAGGAAAAGGTAACGATAGGGGGTAAAAGGGGAAATTAGGTCGAACAAAAGGAACTCGTAGGATTTAAAGGGAATTTTGGGTATGATTTAGAGGGAAAAGGGGGACTTTGAAAAAGGGGATAAAAGGGTAAAATGGGACATTCTGCAGGGATACAAGGGGCAAATAAAGGCCTTTTGGAGCATAATGTTTTGCAATCAGTGAGGCTTATTGACTCCAGAACAACAGAGGGAAAGGATCAAAGAGCAGGGAACATGAAGAGGCTTCAAGGATGATGTCTTTTCAAGAGAAATTCATTCCTTGAAGGCTCATAAAACAAATTAGCCCCTTGCTTGCTTGTTAAGGAAATTATAGGGGGCTAACAGGTTTGGTAACAATTGTCCTAAAGCTAATACCCAGAAACCGACTGAAGACCTTCAATGTGGTTTGATTAGATTTTAGACAAAGGATTTTCCCAACCTAGGTACGAGTGTAACAAAAGTGTCGTGTTCAAGAGTGGTATACTCCTTTTCAAAACAAAGTATGACAATTGGATTCATTTTCTCTCTTTTTCCCCACCATTTCTCGCACGTACCTCTTTATTTTTGACAAGATTGAGGAGAATAACATTTTCTTGTTTGTATAAGCTCATCCTTTAGATGAGTCCAACTTAGTATTAAAATCAAACCCTAAGAAGTATTGGTTCGTTCCTGTTTGTAATCGACAGGTCCTTTACTGTTAAATTTTAACGAATCCAGTACAGGTGAAACTCGATGTTTTTCAATTTTTAGGAGTCAGAAGAAAAACATAAGAAAAATCCGTGGTTGTACTTTTTCATAAATTTAGTCCCTCAAGTCTGAAAAAGGATAAAATAATACAAGAGAAAACTCTATTGACCATGATTAGTCAACGTATACCTTTTTTGTAAATAGTCCATTTCAGTCCGGAAAAGGGGTAAACTTATATTGAAAGGACGACTATTCATTTCCTTTAACGGGTTCAAATAGTCAAGTACTCGATGATATTTTCATATTTAAAGAGTCTGAAAAGGGCTTAAAAGAGAACTCCAGGGTTTCTCTTTTTCGTAATTTTCAAGAGCCCGAGAAAGTGATAAAAGTGTACTTAGTTGGCCGACTTTCAATTTAATTTATGAGCAGGAAAAGATGGAAGGAGCTCGGCATTTTCATGTGTTTTAAGAGAATGAAAGATAGCAAAATAATCTCGGAATTTTCATGAGTTTAATGATTCTTGAAAATAATAACCAAAATGGACTCAAGATAGGTTTCACTTTTATACAAGCTTGAAACATAGGAAAAATTATGCTTGAGAGTGGTTTCATTTTTACACAAGCTTGAAATGTAGGAAAACTGTGCTTGAGAGTGGTTTGTTTCATTTTTACACAAGCTTGAAACAAAATAAAAAATCATGCTTGAGATAAGTTTCAATGCCCCCCAAGCGTAAAATGCAAGAGAATATGCCCCCTAAGCTTCAATTTCATTCAACTAAGTAGACTACTGGTTACTAATAGTTAGATGAAATGAAGGTTCATTTAATGAGATCGGATGAAAGAATCGACTTGACTAGGAGAGGATTTGTTTCATTTTTAATGAGCTTGACACAGGAAAATAACTATGCTCATGGAACCTTGTTTCATTTTTGAACAAACTTGACACAAGTAAAGGAAATATGCTCAAGACCTGATTCATTTTTTAACGAGGTTGACACATTAAAAGAACCATCCTCGTAGATCCCTGTTTCATTTTCTAACAAGCTTGAAACAGTAAAAGAACCATCCTCATATGATGACATGTTTCATTTTTTAATGAGTTTGACACAGTAACAGGAAATATCCTCATAACCATATTCATTTTTTAACGAGGTTGACACAATAAAAGAACCATCCTCAAGGATCTATTTCATTTTTTAATGAGGTTGACATAGGAAAAGAACCATCCTCATGGGAACCTGTTTCATTTTTTAACGAGGTTGACACAGTAAAAGAACTATCCTTATAGATCTATTTCATTTTTTAATGAGGTTGACGTAGGAAAAGAACCATCCTCATGGGAACCTGTTTCATTTTTTAACGAGGTTGGCACAGTAAAATAACTATCCTCAAAGGGATCTGTTTCATTTTTTAGCAAGGTTGACACAAGAAAAGAACCATCCTCATAGATCCCTTTCATGGCTTCCAACTAGAAGAAACACATGTCAAGGGACACTCCTCGATCATGGCTTCCAAGAGGCCTTCATCAGATGGAAGAACAATTATCTAGAAGGAACATATTTCAAGGGACTTAACAGGGATAAGAACATCACATTCAAATAATCCCATAGGGTTTACCATGTCAATTACCAGATTTAAGTCAAAGAAAGTCGAGAAAACAGTGAGAGGCTCGCTTGCATCGGTAACTGAAAACATGGGCCTGATTGCCACGTAACTAACCCGTGGCGAGGTATATACCACTTCTGTATAAGGAACATTTAGGGGTGTCATATTATTGGTAGTCAAGTCAAGACTAACAAATGAAAGTTGGTCAACAATCTCAATGTTTCCATTGTCAGGGAAAGACATCACGCGAAAGAGTGTTGATAAGACAACTTTCATTGCATAGACATAGTCTTGCCCAAGGAGTAAATTGAGATCCAAGGGGCCTCAGACTACCATAAGATAAATATAGATAGTCTTACCCTCCAAGGTAATAGAAAACTTAGGAAGGATCCCTAAAGGTTCACTAATGGTTTTGTTAAAAGTCGACAGATTCTGTGTAACAGGCACAAGCTGAGGGGAACCCAATGCTTGCCAAGCAGTTGAGGATAAAATACTAATAGAAGCACCTTCATCTATATTTGTGTGATGCACATTCTTATGACAAACCTTCACAATAATTTGGAAAGGGATGTAGGAAGGAAGACGAGGTTCTATCAGTCTATTCCAATCAAAGGAAAAGGCCTCAGTACTTGCAGAGGGTTCTGTAGAAACAGGTGAAATTCCCCCCTGACATAGAAGAATATGATGTAACAATAAGAACATAAGTGGTATGAATTTCACTCTCTACAGGGAGAGTGGGATCAACCGAATGTGAAATCAAGTCGACCACTTGATCAACTAATGGATCATCAACCTGAGTGATATCAGTTTCACTCTTCAATGGAAGAGCGAGATTGACTATACTTGGAATTAGATCAATCACTTCGTCAGTTGAAGGTAGGTTGGGAGAAATTTTATGGTAACCAGTTGGAATATGTTGCTGTGGAACAGTAAGGTTTTCCATCAATTTTGAGGCTTCATCCATGTGAGGGAAAATGTGAGTTTGATGACTCCCTTTGCATAACTTACAAGGAAGCCTAACTTTACCCTTTTTCCAAGGAACCTGACTATCACTGGTTGATGGATCAATGGTAAGTTGATGAGATTTTTCAGACCATACTTCCAAGACCTTAGGAATACTAGGACAATTGATGAGGAAGTGGTCAACCTTACAAATATCTCAAGGGTATTTGGGTTTGCGATGCATGTTGGAGATTTCCTCAAAATTACTAACACTTACAACCATGGTTGGTTGGTTGACTTCTTTCTTATCTTGCTTCTTCTTCTTCTTCCCTTTCTTCTTCTTCTTAGCCACTTGGTTACTAGCATCAAGTCTTTTACCAAGCGAAGAGGAAGAAAGGGAGGAAGACATGTTGGGCGAAGAAGGTAAAGGGTCAACATGAGGTTGGTGATGTTGAGATGGTGAACTCAGTTGAGGTGAAGCATTCGGTTGAGGTGGAGAAATTTGAGTATTCGAGGTCAACGAAGTTGAAAATAACCATACCGGTAAACCTATGGTAAATCCAGGTAATGACAATGTAGCCATATAAGGAGGACCAACATTTACAAAGCAAAGAAAAGTACTAGGATTCTCATTAAGAGGGGTTCCTTGATTGGTAAATTCCGGAACAGTTTCCATTAGATTCAACTTCAGTGAATTTTATTAACAATTTAAAAATATTCACAATTCACAATTCACACCTAACAATTAAAATTCACAATTCACACCTAAGGTCTCTAAAAAGTAAAAAAAAACAAATGAACATGCGCTAACAAATCTAGGAGTCAAACCACACACAAAAATTTTATTTTCACAATGAAATCACTAGTTGGTGATGAAATCCAACGTCGTAGAGATCAATGTAAAAAACTAGTGGTCAGAATAGTTACTTTGACAACCTTCTTATTGAAACAATCGAGTTCAAGTACCTCCACTATGCCATCTCGAAGTGAAGTTAACCCTCCGAAAAGTCCAAGGGAGTCTAGTCAACGTCCGCTCTAGGTACAGTGGGACCTTCCATCCACCGTCACCTTCGGAAAAATCCTAAATATTATGGCCAATAAGGTTACCAAGTGAGACAATTGCACTTGGGGGAATAGTCAACGATCTGATATACACACAAGGGAAAATTATCAAGCTCAATCCCCTTGAAGGCTCCTTGATATAATCCAAGGTTTACCAAAAAGTGACCCCAGGCTCCTCGACAATGATCTATCTGAGGTTTACTGTTTTTAATATGTGCACATATGCTATCTTTCCCAATGAGATAGGTACGATTACCTCACTGGTTCCGACATGATCTCGTGCTTGAATCTTTTAAGAAGAGCTTCCCAAAGTAAAAATTCAACAATTGGATTTTTTCCTACCACAAGATGCTACTGTTTGTTTAGTTTCTTTGGAAATTTAACTACAACCTATTCCAAAGCACTAGCCTAAGCTAGATTGGTGGAAAGAGCCATAGAAAATGTAAAAAAATTTAGATGAATTTTATTAAGCGTTGTGTTATTTGGGTTGTTATTACTCGAAGGGTTAAATGGATATGAAACCAATGGTGTTATGACCTGACCCAAAACTGAATGCAATCAAATATGATAATGTAGTCTTTTCAATTTGATGAATCCTAACTAAAGTAAGGAAAGAGTTTCCATTCACTTCCAACAATGTAAAAATTGATAAATAAGAGAAAATATAACAAATTCTCTAATACACAAATTTCATCAAGAAAACTAATGCTAATCAATTCCAATTTTTATTTTTATGGTTTTAAAACAAGCATAAAACATGTAAATTCAAATCAAAGAAACTGTTCTAAATCTACATTTGATTTTTCGAGAATGTAAACTATGTAAATGTAATCTATGCACAATTCACTTGAAAACTATGCAAATGTAATCTATGCACATTTTTCATTCATATTCTCAAAATGAGAATTCTAATTATGCAAATGTGATCTATGCAAGAGAATTCTCAGACACAAGATGATTCCAATGTAATCTAAAAAACCAATCAAGTGTAAGTAAAGAAAATTGGGAGAGAATTCCAAAGGTAAAAAAATAAATGAAAAAGGAAATCAAATTAAGAATTTCTCAAAAATAAACTCAAAACACCCAATTAACTTAACAGGGGCTGACACAAAAGTTGCTGAAACAAAATTCACACATAAGACTTTGAAAATCAAGACAAGTTGGGGCAAACATAGAGAATCTGGTAATCTAGCTCCTGAAAAGAGAATTCTTAATTTTTCAAAAAATTTCCACAAGTCCGCAGTTTTCAATGGAGAACAGTGTGGTACCGCACTATTCTGAACTAAAAAATGCAGCAGCTACCGCTCTGTCTTTAAACAAAAACTCCAGAGGCCGGGAAAAACATAGAGAAAATAAAAATTAAGATTTAATTTTCAGGGATTCTGGTAAGTTATCTACCCAACCCTGTTTTAGACTAATCAAAATCAGAAAACTCTTAAAATTCAAACTAAAAAAATAAAAAATAAAACTAAGTTCTATTCCCAAGCGGAGTTGCCATTTTTTTATGCGGATAAATCCTTCTTGCGGACAATAACGATCTCCCTAGTATCCTAAGGATATCTAGAAACAAACATCCAAATTCAAACCATTTTCTCTAGATTATTTGTGATTCAAAATTATTAAATAACAAAGTATGAGGACATGCCCCTACTTGAAGTCCAACGCTTGCTAAAATATTCTATCTAGTTGCTCCAAAATAGGTCACTTCAACATGTGAAACCTGAAATCAAAGATAGATAAAAGGATTAAAAGCACCTGCAAGATATAATAATTGGGAAAACACTAATCTATCTCAGTAGTCAAGGAATCCAAGAATTAAATTACTCAATAGATACATGAACAATTTAATGAGAAAATATAATCCATTTGTATTATCTTGTATAATAAGAAGTAACCTTACAACCTTTTTCCTTGATGTTATACAGGTTCTTCCGGGGTCCTGAACAACCATTCCTCATTCAAATTGACAAGCCTTCTTCTCTCTAAACTAGCATAAAGTTATTGACATGAGTGTGTGATCATTCTCATATCTAGTATAAAGTTATTGACTAGTGTTATGCAGGTTAATCCTCTCTGCGGACAGAGATGATCCATCTAGCCCTAGAGTGGGTCTAGAAACAAAGGGACACACTAAAGTGTTGTTTCCTAATTATTGAATGAAAAAGGGACATGGTATATTGACTTACCTGGAATAGCAGTGGTGGCCTCTTACTCTTGCCTCGGCAAGTCACAATCCGTTCACCATTACGCTTGGATACCTGCACGTAGAACAAGAAACAAGGACAACATACAAGATAACAACATTTCATTCATAATTATTAACCAGTCAAAGAGGGCTAAACATATTACGTTAAAAAAACATCATAACACAACAGTGGAACCAAACAGTAATCATGTATATAAACGAATAAAAGGAAGAGTTACAACTGATGCTTTGACATCACAGTCTCCTCCAGTGGGGTTCAGGCGAAGCACATCTCAGATGCTCGTCAGGGAATTTAGATGGGACAAAGGCATGGACTCAAGCTCTCTCAGAAGTCATGGAATCAAGCTTCCCCAATGTAATTCCTTCTTATTCTATCTTCTCAAGTCATTCAGCTATAGTATGTCTAATTCTCCAAGTTCAGCTAGCTTGTACTAAGAGAGATAGCTTCTTTTATAAAGGAAAAGGAGAAGGTTAGGATCCCTAAAAAGGTGGGAGGGAGGCCTATCCTTTAAGGAGTTCCCATAAGAGGTGGAAACCATAAACCTAAAGGAGTTAGTATGTGGTTTATCAGTTCAACCACTCCCAATGACTCATCCTCGAGGTGGTTGGAGTGGAATCTCCGCCTCTATTTTTAAAAAACATTCCATAAAAAACTTGGCATGGGTGGCAAACTAGGATAGAGCACCAGTTGGAGTGAGCCCAATGTTAATTTTCCTCTTCGGTGTGAGGGCATAACTGACTACTCGCGCCAAGGCAAAAACAAGGGTTTTTGAGTCGCTGTTCAGGGAATTTTCAACAGAAGGAATGTTACTCTCATGTAAAGGGACACAATGATGGTTTTTGCAAGGCATGAAACTGCTTATTGGTCATAGAAATGACCCTTGAATGGGTGAGATGGGGATTGTAGGGATAATGAAAAAATGTTGTGTAACAGATGCCCCCTAAAGCATGAGGTCCGAGGGAAAGGGAGGGGCGAAATGCTTTATGAGAACGCATTCGAACCAAACACCGTTGTCGAAAAACCTACAATTACGAATACAATTGAAATCTTTGATACATGAACATGTGGTATGGGCGCATCCATCCATAATAGAGTATATAAAAACTGAGATTCGAGGCATGGACGCAGCCATCCAACAGTAAGGATCAAAAAATAGACTCAGGTATGGTCACAACCATCCAATCAAAAGAGTCATGTAATAAGTCATGATAATCCACCAAAATCTGCAACCTAGATTTTATCAGACAAAATCTAGGGTCTTGCGCTTCATCTCAACTCGAACAAGTACAAATTCAAGCATGCGAATATATGAGTTGAAGTCGAACGTGAAAGAAAACCACCTGATTACCAGCTAATGATGAAAGTTGTTAACAGGCATGAGAGAAACCACCAATAATGAAAATGGCTCTCTAGGTACAACCGGTACAAACCATGGAATGTGAACAGTGATCTGGCGTCGAACATCTGCAGAATCATTCGATTGAAAGAAAACGATGTGGACCTTGCGTCGAATGCGAAAAACCTACCATTAAGGCATGCATGCTCCAAGATACCAAAATAGAGTCTCTAGATCAAATTCCTGGATAATGAGCTAAATTCAACAGGAAGTGACCTGATCGAAGGTGGGCCATAATGTTTCCCACATCATCAATACGAGACAGAGGAACATGATAGTAGTGAAATAGGACCAACAGAGAATTAGAGGGAGGTTGAAAACTACAAAGGCAAACTTCTCTTGAATATATCAGAAACAAGACACTGGATTTGGTATTATTTGACATCAAAGGATCTGAGGTCATGACGACATGGAAAAGAGTAGATGAGAGGTAAAAAGAGATTACCCAAAATCATGGAGGCAAAAATGATGACATGAGATGTCCCCAACCCGACACAAATGCAGACAAGTGCCATGTTCAAGAGTGACATACTGCCAACATAACTAAAACTTGGTTCCATTTTCCCCCACCATTTCTGGCGAGTACCCCAATTATTTTTTTTAAAAAAGCTTGAAGGGGATAGCATATGCTTGTGCTATAAGTTTTCTCTTCAGAAAAATCCAACCTAGTACATTTTACGAGCCCTAGGAAGGGGGAACTCGAGTAACGTCATGGCGATGAAATATGATGTCATCAAGGTTTAACCAGTCTGACAAAGGGAGAACTCGACATCTTTTCATGTTTAGAGAGTTTGAAAAGAAGGAAAAAAATAAAACTCCATCATGACCCTTTTCGTGAATAGTCTCTCAGATCCAAAAAGGTAGGAAAAAATATCTGAAAGAACCTCTTAGTCACAATAGGCTAAGGTATTCCTTTTTCGTAAATAATCTATCCCAGCCTGAAAAATGGGTAAACGTATATTGAGTAGATATCGCTTCAAAGCCATTTTAACAAGTTCTAAATGACAAGAGTCTCGAAAATATTTTCAATTTTAAAGATTCAGAAAAGAGTTGAAAAGTGACTCCACCTGAAGGAACGAGTGGTATAAAAGAGTAGCCACTGGTTTCGATGATGGAAGAACTGCTCAGAATGAGTAAAGGTTAAGAGGCTGGCTAACAAGACCACTCATTGCAGCATATAGTAAAACCATCAAGTGAAGGCATATCATCGACCAAGCAGATAGTGATGATGGAATGAGAAAACCAAGGCTTATATGGAAAAACAGGCTGATAAAATGGTAATCACGAGAGGTAAAATAAGAATGGTTTCATTTTTACACAAGCTTGAAACAAAGATAAAATATGCTTGAAAAACAGGCATGCCCCCAACATGGTGACTCAATTCGACGTATATGCCCCCCAAGCTTCAGTCCATGCACCTAAGTAAACAGATGGAGGGAGTGAAAGTTCAAGTTATGAGAACAAGAGAAATACCCGACTGGGATTTTACGAGATCGTATAAAAGACTCAAATTGAAGAGGAACGTGTTTCATTGTGTTAGTCATCAGTATTTTTCACTTGTTGGTGATGACTAGTTGTTACAGCCAATTTTTCTAGCAGCTGATCTAAAAATTTGTCAAATTTGCTAGCTGGAAAACACCCATAAACTTTTTTTTTCCCTCTTACCTTTCAGTCCACTCATGACGAGATGAAACCTCATTATCAAATCCTATCTAGCCTCAGCCATACTATTTTGCTCATCAACTCTAAAGAAATAATCCAAATCTATCCAAAAAGTTTCCCCTAAGTTAGGTGGTGGCGCTTTAGGAATTTCTCCCTTGGAAAACCACTCTAAAGCCAAAGAACCTCTACCTGCTATAGACCAGTCATAACAGACCTTCCCATTTTGCAAATAAGGTTGGTTACAGCCCTAGGTCGCGCCACTAATACATCCTCAAGTCTCAGCAATACATGGACCATAAGTCAAACTGATTCTAGGTGTTTTTATAGTGTTTTAATGGATCTTTCAAGGACAGAGGCATACCAGCATCTCATAAGACAATATTTGGCTCCACATGAGAAGACAATTTCTTCTCAATGTGATCTTGAGCATGAGATGCAGCCACAGAGCAGAGAGTTTTTTTCATTAAGCTCTTGCGATCACATTCAAAGCCTGAAAGGACAGTGAAAGGAAAAATAAGCCTGTCAAAGGGTTGATGATATGACATGATTGAAAAACCTCCTTCATCTATAAGCAGAGGGTTTGAAGACTGAAGAACCTCCTTCATTTCACAAACAGAGGGTTAAGAGTGCCTCCTTCATCTATAAGCAGAGGGAAAATGGACAAAGTCTGTTTTTTAAGCTTTTCACTAACTGTAAGGACAAAATTAGGTTATAGTAAGACAAAAACTAAGGTTTTCTGAAGTAAAATGATGTTTAAGGTAGAGGCAAAGCAGTGGAGCTCCATTGCTATTGAGTTACAATATGAAGCTAATGAGTTGAGAGTCAATGTAGAAATATTATTGAACAGATGGCCAAAGGAATCCATCAGTCTTAGCTTCTAACTAACTTCTACCAACATATGTAAGGGAAACCACTATCAGTAGGTTCATCAAACATCCTTCTTTCGATTAAAACAGAGGTTGAAAGGACATCAAGCATTTGTCAAAATAGCCTCCTTCATTCATAAGCAGAGGGCCAGAGCAGTGACTCATTTTAAGGTTTGGACTGATTAAGAGACAAATGGTAAGAGCAGCAGAAGACAGTTGAAAGCTTCTGAACAGGGCAATCATGTAAAAAACAAAGGAAAGCATTAGTAATATAACTATCAAAAAACCTGGCTGAGGAGTATAAATTCCTTAAAAAAACTCATCTCCTTGATGAACAGGCTTAACATTTAGTCTCTTTTCCTTTAAGCAAAACAGAGTGGAAGAATAGTTGAAATCAGCTGGGTTAGACACAAGCCAAAGGGTGATAATTGTTTTTCAAAAGGTTCTAGAACAAACACTCAAAAGCAATACCTGCATGCCACTGTTACAAATGAAGGCAGTTTCCTTATGAAAATAGGTCAAAGGTGCTTTGCTGATTACATTTTGAGTAGAGAAGAAATTTTCAGAAGAAGTGCCCTCTTGATGGATAGATGATAGTGAAGCCCAGGTTTCTTGCAGACCTCCTTCATAGAAGAACAAAGGGGCAACTTCCCTTATGCACTTTTCAACTCTAGTGCATCATCCCTTGTTTATTTTTACCCACAGTCAAAAAAGAAACTCAAGCAACACCTACCATCTCATCTAGTTTTCACAATGGACATGACCATATCCAAAGCATCTGGAGCAAAAAATGCCAGTTTAGGTTGCAAAAGGGAGAAACTACCTCCTTCAAAGTGTCAAAGAAAACCTCATATAACACAAAGTGTCTTCTACAAGTGTCCTTTTTCAATGACAAAAACAAATGGATGATGATGATATTAAGAGGTGCTTCTCTTTCTTTTCCATAAAAACCTTTTTCAACTGATCAAAAGTAACAACATATGAGCCATGCAAATACAAGAGGTGGAAAGGGATTTTGAAATTACAGTTAAGATTTTTCCACTAGCAAAAATATAGTTGCATTCAAAAGGCACCTCTACAACCCTTCACGTGGCTCAGAACAATTTTTCCTTCCACAGTGCAGATATCAAAAAGGAGGACATTTTTTCATTCCTTAAATGAGAAACAGTCAAAGTTTTAAATTCTCAAAAAGGTTGTTTCATTTCGAAAAGGAGGTCAGGCTTATAAAGAAATGATCATTGCCTCTATGTTTTTGTTAGAACAAAAAGAAGTCTTAGTTGCGTTTTCAAAAAATATGTGAGTTTCATATTTTGGTTTTAAAACAAAGGCTTTTTCAACGTTTTCAAAACCCTCTTTGAACACACCGAAGCATTTTTGATCTTTTCAAATACAAAAGGATAGAGGGACCGTTGCAAGCCCTTTTAAACTTCTCAAAGCACAAGGCATCGCTCCCCTCTTGCTATCCACGAGACCAGAGAAGGAAATTTCGAGCTAATTCATTGATTTTTGAGCTTGTAGAATGCGCGACGCACCTGTAGCTTTGCGCGGCGCGTTCAAGCAGATTTTTTACAAAGCACTCCACTGCTGCGTGGCACGCCTGTAGCGACGCGTGGCGTGCCTGTAGGTGTTAGTCATGTCGGCCCGACAATGACCTAACAGCCTCCTTTTGCGCGGCATTTTTCACAGCAAACGTTCCGTGCACACTTTAAATGGTCCAAAACGCCCTCAAACAAGTCCGGAAGCTGCCCCAAACCTCAAGCAAGGCCTGCCATCGAATTATTAAGGTATTTATGTGCCTCCTTGGTATATTCAAAACTATTAAGTGGTGGAAAAAGGGATGAAACTCACGGTGTGAATCACAGTTTTGAGTTATTTAAAGAGAGATGTGTTTTTGTTTAAAGCTCGAGACTTGCTGTGGTTATGTTTGCTAGAGGTGAAACAGTAAGAATGGTGAGTTTTTATTGATGTAAAAATCCCATTAAACTTCCCTCAAAACAATGATAAAAGATGGAGGCATTGTTTTAAAGCAAAAACTCAGTATTTGAAAAATGAAATAGTGGTCCTAATTTCAACCACAGTAATCATCCATATATTACTTGGTCATTGTTCAAAGTTTTCTTCGGTGTGGTGTAGAGCAAGGTCAGGGTTGCCTTTTTGACCATAAACAGACCTTAGTGGGTAAAGCTGTCATTGCCATTTGGAGGTGTTGGTCAAAATATGTGTGAGAAAACAATGAAGACAAGGAGGTTGCTTCGATTGGGAGGAGTTTTGTTTTGCCCTTGTCTAAAATACAAGGCTGTCCTGTTGTCCTCAAAACACCTAGAGCCATGTGACCTTACACAAACACCGAAATCACTTGACTGTGTATATTTTTTTGACTATGTGCTTATTATTAAATTTACCTATTGATTGGCATACAAAGGGGAAAGAGCAGTGTTCTAAGAGGAGCAGGGGCCTAATAGAAAAGAAGACATTTTACACAGCTTTGAGGCAAATTTACCTTGATCAAAACAATTATTTACAAAGAAGACAGAGTGTTGTTTGAGAACACATTTCAAGGAATCCTTTTTGAGGTAGTTTATTTCTGCAGAGAGCATCTATAACAAGATTCCTCCCAGGCAGGATAGTAGGAGTGGATTGCATAAGAGATATGAACCTATTTCCACTGAAGAAGTGAATGCCGACCCATCAGTATTGTTCAATTTTTGTCAAAGGGTACAAGAGGTGAAGAGTTTTTCTCCTTTGACACACCTTTGCGCTTTGATGTTTCAAGATAAGAATTTCCAATTGGCAGGCATTGAATTCAAGTTCTCCCCAAGATCCATCTCCAAGGCCACTAAAATTCCCTATATTGGTGAGAAATGGTTTAAACAAAGCCATTTGGACTCAGATGATTACAACCCCTTCTTAAAGCCTGAGCACAGAGAATCATGTCCTTCTATTTTCCCTTTCTCATATCTTTTAGCCAGCTACGCCCCTCTCATGAATATTATCATGAAGTACTTCACTTGTGAGGGAATATTCTCCCAAATATATGCATATCACATTCGACTGCTCATGCATTCAACTAGGGCCAGATTGCTAAATCTTCCTTTCTTCTTACACAAGAGCATTGAGAAAATGGCCTCCATTGTCCAGAAGAAGCCTCCTTCACAGCAAATAACCTGTCTCTTCCATCACTCTCTCATCAAAATCATCATCCTTCATCAGCTTGAAAAGAGAGAGCTCTCTTGGGATGTTTTCATCACTCATCCAGTTTTCTCCACTATCCCTCCGGTTCATACATCCCCTACACCTCCTACTCATCATCCCTCACCTTCTTCTAGCAGACCTATTCCTAAAAAACTCAAGTTTACTACAGAACAAGCAAAGGAACATGAAGAAGGAGAAGAAAGTGACCAGCAAGAGGAAGAAGGACATGAGCAGGACGAAGAAAGTGTTGAACAACAGCATGACAGTGATGAGGGTGAACAACAGACTCATGATGAGGGTGACCAGCAGCCTTATAATGACACACATCAGCATCACAGTGATGATGAACAACAACAAGGGGAGGAGGAAGGAAATGTTGAACAGTAGCATGACAATGAGGGTGAGACAGAGCAGGAAGGGCAGCATGAAAGCGATGAGCAAGGACAATCAAAAGAGGACACACAACAGCTACATCATGATGAATAGGGGCAGCCAAAAGAGACTGAACAGGGGCAGCATGATAGTGCCGAACAAGAGAAACATGACAGTGATGAGCAAGGGCAACCTCCACAAGAACAACAGCCTCCTCAAGAAGAACAACAAACTCAAAAAGAAGAGAAACAAGGTGACAAAGGTAAAGGGGCCATGCCCTCTTCTGCTAAAAAGGCCAAGCCCCGGACAGCAAAGAAGAGAGTACCTAAGGTGGTCACTCCAAATGTGACAAGGGCCCTCCGAAGTAAAGGCAAATTGCCAAAGAATCCCATGATTGATTTTCCCAGGAGGAAAAGCACTAGAATAGCCACCCAAAGCAAAGGGAAGCGCAAGGTAGAAGGAAGTCATGAAAAGGAGAGTGAATTCGAAATCATCCAAGTCCAAAGCGATGATAGTGGTAATGAGGCCCGGATTCTAGAAAACCTCTTAATTCATAGAGAAGGCCAAATTTATGCTTTGAAGGATGATATTCATAGAGATAGGAATTTCAATAATTTTTTGCAAATCCAAAATAGGCAAATGAGTGTCCATATGGTTGTTTATAAGACACGGGCGACTAAGTACAAGAAGGAGGCCTCCAAAGCCCAAGCAAGGTTGGAAGAACTCATGGGTGAGTTCAATGAAAGTGAAGGAGAATATCAGCCTAGGCGAAAGAGGCCTAGAACCATGGGGCTTAAAAAGGCCCTTGAGAAGCAAAAAGAAGAGGAAAAATCCCTTCTCCAATCTACCCGTCTCACTGCATTGTTTGAACAGGAGATAGAGAACAATAAGGAGGCGTGGCTTGAGAGAGTCAATGACCACTTGGAGAAGAAATTGGAAAATGAAAACAGAGATTTAGACCTTCAAAGGAGAATGCAAGGCATTATAAAAAGTTAAATCAGTTTGCTCGGCGCAAGTTGAAGGCTGCTCAAGAAAAGCTCAAGGAGGCTAAAGGGAAGCGCCCGACATGGAAAGTGAGGAAAGGCACATCAGGACTTCATATTTTTGCCTCTGCTTGACAACATGCTTCTGAGAACCCTTGAGGGTCATGCTCACCAATTTTGGGCTATTTTCGACATATTTTGGTTTTTTTGGCATTTTTGGGTTGTTGGCCAAAACTCATGGGCTTCGCCCTTTCAGTTTGGGGGATCATCAAAGGAGGAGAATGGTATCATTGGATGCCATAATTTTAGGAGCACACACTAAGAAATTTTTAGGACATTTGAAGATCATTTTCTCCCCCGAAATGGCAAAAAATGTCTGCTTTTTCTACACTCTGCCCGGTCTATCAGCAAACCTTATTTTCTGGTTTTTTACACATAGGCCTAGTTTTGGAGGAATTATAGGCATCGGATTGGGAAAATTCTAGTTTCTCCAGAAAGTAGACACTCAGAGCTTTCCAACGAGCTATCATAATCCTCGTTTAGACATAGGGAAGGGTGCCAAAAGTTGTCGGGAAGTCAGGGGACCTTTTGCTGATGTAATTTTTGAGTATTTTTGTAAAAATTGAACCTTTAAAAACTGCTTTTTCGTCATTTGCTTTTAGCTATTTTTGCACATGAGAAGTTATGAAAATTCAATTTATTTCCCTCTTTTAGCATTTTTTAGATATTTTATGAGATATTTTGTGCCTTGGGCTTTGCAAAACCTCAAGGACAAGTTTAGATATTTTGAAGAGGCCAATGAGAGTGCAAATTGAACTATGAGGTTTTCCTCACTTGAGCCTATATATTCCAAAGGCTTTCATTGTAAACAAGGCTGAACTTGATGATAGAATCAATATATGGTCATATAATCTTTGGAATAAATGCTTGTCTCATGCTTTTGGATAGTCTCTTGGATGTTCTTGGATGATGAAAGAGGATTGTTGTTGGATTCCATGACTTGGTAGAATGGTATAGTGTCTCTCTCTTTGTTTTTTTTCCTAGTTTTCATTCATTAATCCATGTTTCTTACTTGCTATAGAACAGTAGAGAAAAAATTTGAGACATGCCCTTGGAGGCACCTCAACTTTCCTGTTTCTTCATAGCTTCCATGTTTTCTTCATTCTTAGTCATATTAAAGAATTCTTGATTGCTCTTTAATAACCTAAGGATATTGTTGATTATTTCATTAATGGTTTTATGCATGCTAAGTATGCTTTACGTTATGCCCTACTTACTCATGGCTAGCCATAGTTCCATCCATGAAATTTCTCTTTGACTAATTAGATTGTCATTTTTTGAACCAAGGAGGTCTTGTTCTGATCTTTCCCTTTGTCTAAGACTATGCAATCTTGTTTTCAAAGTGCCCAATAACTTGAAGTACTGTGTTTAGGCATTCCGGCATAGTGATTTAAGTTGTTTGTCTATCTTAAGTGTATTTCCCCAAAGTCTGATAGCCATTTCCCAAATTTAGAGAGTTATATATCTCTATGCATGGCTTGAATGTTTATTTCTATGTATTTATTAGCTTATAGTTACATTTCTCATTATTAATGGTTTGCCCTACCATGGTTATGTCAGCTATTAAACTAGTTATGCTTGAAATCATTTGTTGTTCCCAAAATTGATGTCCATTTTATTCCATTTTTCCCAAAGAGCCTTTCTACCTCGAATCAAATCAGCCCTTCAACAACCTTGTATCACCATCTGATAGATTTCTTAACATTTTCGACCCCATAGCCCAGTTGATCTGACATATTTTTACCTATCTTATATCTTTGATCAGTTTCATCCCTCACAACCTAAAAACCAAAACCAAAAAACCTACTTCATAACTAGCCTAAAATCAGAACACAATAAGCAAACACACATATATCCCTTACACATATAGAGAGAGCCCTCTCTGAGTCTAGGAAGGCTAGGTCCTTGGGCTCCAAATATTGGTTTGATGTTACACTATCATTTGGCTTGCCAATCAGCCAAATCACGGGACCCTAACATAATGGCGATCACGGTGCGACTCTAAGTAATAAACAAACTTATTTTCCCTAAACCTTTAGAGACCTTTGAAAATACTATCTGATTGACTTATCCCCACCGCTCACTAACATAATGGCGATCACGGTGGGACTCTGAGTAATAAACTAACTTATTTTCCCTAAACCTTTAGAGACCTTTGAAAATACTATCTGATTGACTTATCCCCATGACTCACTAACATAATGGCGATCATGGTGGGACTTTGAGTCAAAACATCCTAGGTACCCTTAGGAACTCTCAAAATCTTAGTCAGACTTAGAAGAATAGAATCTAGCTCTTTCACCATCTTAGCAAAATGATGATTCAGTTGTAGGAAACTCTTCCAAACCTCACAAGCAAGCAGTCCATAAAACCATTTAGATTAATCTCTTTTTGTTCTCGCCACCCTAGCAAAGTGATGAAACAAGTTTAGAATACTTTAATAAACCATGGGTTGCACATAAAAACTCAGAAAAACCCCAAAAAACATTCCTGGATTGGTTTTCCCTAGTTACTGGTGGTGGACCATAGCTACATCTTCACAAAAACAACCAAGTTCCACCTGTCGACTCCACTAACCTCCAGTAGGCCTAAAAACTCCATAAAAGACCAAAAATTCATAAACCATACCTTTCTGCTAACTCATCCTTCCAAAAATTTAAACTCAGGGTGGAAACTCTGTAATCAGTAACAAGCTAAGTATAACTTAGTGATTCAGAAAACCTCACATAAACATAGGATATAAGTAGAAACCTTCTTGCCAATAGAACCATTAGCTTGTCCATACAGCCTAGAAAAGTGTTGAAACCGAGTGAACCACTCTTCTTTGCAAGTTTCCATCTCAAATTTTTCTATAAAACTTTTTCCCAAGCACCTTTGATAGTGTTGGTAGTGGACCATAGTTCTCATAAAAATCCACCTGGCGACTCCCCTAGTCCATCCTTTTAGTTTTGACCATCCTTCACATTAGTAAAGCCTTAGAGAGGTCATCCATCCAAAACATTCGCAATTACCACCCTCTCTAAACTCTAGACCCAAAATCTGGCTTCACGAAGAATCCACACCAGAGCTCATCTAGACCCAAATCCCCCTATCATAGTAGATGACCCAGAGAAGATTCTGTGGAAAGCTTTCGAAACTGAAAATCTAGCTACCGATAGGTCCATCCGTAAAGCAAGATTAGTACCTGAACATCTCACTACCTTGTAGGATTCTCCCTTTGACTTAAAATCAGCAAAAACCCTTTTTAGAAGTAAGTCACAAAGTAAGATAGACTTTGACGATCTTGAGCCCCTAGATCTGCCACAGAGTCCTAGTAGAGAAGCCCCACCTGCCACCCCTCCTGAATTTCAGCTTCTCCATCACTTTGGCTCATACCATCCCAAATCTGCTCAAAACCAGGTCACTAGTCCAAGTACATCCGCCACACCTATCCAAACCACTATTGTTCAAACCACTTCAGCTCATCCCGTAAGCCCTCATTTTGTTCATCATCCATTAGCTCCTGTCATGGCAGCTTGGTACGCACCCTTGGTGTTGCCACAACCTTTGGCTCCCTTACAAAATGACTATCAAGCCAAAATCCCACATTTTACCAGAGATGAGATGACCACAGCTCAACAGCATGTAGATAGGATTAGCGATGCCTTTGAATACATGGAAATAGAAGACGAGACCATCAGAATGAGAATGTTCGCCCTAAGCCTGGGCGGAGAACCCAAAAAATGGTTTAAGAGCTTAACTCCGAACAACATCTAAAACCTCCCAGAACTCTACCAAGTCTTCATAAACAAGTGGGAAATCCGAAATAACCCCATTCAAATCCTGTCAAAATATAACAATATAAAACGGGAAAATGGGGAAAGTGTCCAGGGATATTGCACTAGGTTCAACAGTGTGTATAACACCCTCCCACCTCACTTCAAACCCCCACTTGGTTCAGCCTTGGCAAAGTCCCCTAGGGTTTTGACCCAGATATGACTTATCAGCTAAGAGACAAGGACCCCCCTACCTTAGAAGAGATGAAAAAAGTGGCTATAAATGCAGAAGCCAACTTAGCCGAAAAAAGAGCTAGGATAAGAGCAGAAAGGGGAGTCACTTACCATGACGAATTTGCCCCCTCGGCTTCTTCCTCGGATCCTAGAATAGATGGCCTGGTCAAATCCATGACAAAGATGTGGGAAAAAATGAGTGAGAAAGCACCTCTTAAGGACAACCAGCCAAACCCTCGAAACCGCAACCAAAACTTTAGGAGAGACCAATCTCAAAATAAAACAAGAGGAAAAGACCAACAAGTCAGGCCATCCTTCAGTGAGAATTATATTGATGAAGAGGATAAGGATACTGAACCCATTGATGAAAATCATTGGAACCTCATAGGTTCTGATAACGAGAGTGAGGTTTACCTCATAGCAGAAGAGCAAGAGTTATGCTCTCCGAGTCAGGACGAAACCAACTATGAAGATCTCGAAGATCTTGCCATAGATTTTCAGACTACCATTATAGAAGCTCACAGACAGTATAACCTTAGAAGTAGGAAAAACCAAGACCACTCCAAGAAGGGTAGCCCTAACACTGCTAAAACCTCTGATACCATCCTTAAAAAAGCCATGGATAGCAACAAAATTGTGGCCAAGAAAATTGACCAAAACAAAGATAAAGCTATTCAAACAAGTCTTGGCTCAGACACTCCTAGTACCTCTACAAATACCCTCGAGGTGACTGTGTCAAACAAAGTCCCAAACCAGAGTCAGCAAATTAAGAGCATAGAAAAATTCATGTCCGAAAAAGCTGAAACAAATCTATCCAAACTACAAACTCCTTTTAGTTTCGAAGGGGAAATTTCCAAAATAAAAATTACCATACCCCTTACTGAGCTAATAACTGTAGATAGGTATATATCTCAAATCTTCAAAGTTTTTGATATAGGAAACAAGGCAGATACTTTAAATTTAACTGATGACAAACCCAAGCTCTTATTCGGCCCCAAAATAGAAGGTGAATACCAAGAAGGAATTGTTTCTCCTTTCTATGTGAGTTTGAACATACGGGACAAGATATTACATAACGCCATGTTAGATTCTGGTGCCTCCCATAACCTCATGCCTAAAGAAATCATGGAAAACCTGGGACTAGAAGTAACTCAACCTTACAAAAACCTATACTCCTTTGACTCAAGTCAGGTCAAATGTTTACGTCTAATAAAGAACCTAGGTTTCGCTTTAACCCAACTACTAGCGAAAAACCTAGTCATGGACGTAGTAGTGGCCGATATCCCTCCTAAGTATGGAATGCTACTATCAAGGGCATGGGCTGCCAAAATACAAGGTAATCTTCAAACGGATAATTCATTCACTACCATCCCAGTTTTCAACCAGACTAGGAGATTATACCGAGAGACTCACATGAAATACATGGTTAGCAACCGGGATAAGCCGAACAATACTCCCATTTATTCCATTCATTCCAATTTAGATTATTTTATCTTATACAATGAAAGTGATATAAACAAGCAGATAATGGAAAATGAAGAAGTTTTCAAACCATCAGAAACGAATTTCCCGTTACTGGATGTAGAGACTAATGACCAAAGCTCCAAGAAACTTGAAAAACAACTTAGTATCATATATGAAAAGGAAGCTCTTTGGAGTATAAGATTTGACGGTTCTTGTGGAAAAACTGGTTCAGGGGCCGATATCTGGATACAAAATACTAATGAAGGTAATTCTTTCAGATTAGAATTCCAATGTACTAATAACATTGCGGAATATGAGGCCCTTCTCATTGGTCTGCACATACTTAAGGACTTAGGTGCCAAGAAAGTATCAGCCCAAGGAGATTCAGAACTTGTAATCAGACAAATCAAAGGTGAATATTCAGCGAAAAACCCAAGATTAAGAGAATACAGAAATGCAGCTTTAGACATGCTCAAAACCTTCGAGAAGTATGAACTCACTTGTATTCCTATGATTCAAAATAGTCTAGAAAATGAGCTCGCCTTTGCTGCAAGAAATGGCCAAATACCATGTTTGACTGAGCAATATAGTATTCAAGTCAAACATCGCCCTACAGTACCAGATAATATTGACCATTGGAAAATATTCAAATATGATGATCAAATTGATGACTTCTTACAATCTAGGAATGAATTTGAAGAAACCAAAACAGACTTAGAAAATGGAGAAAAGAAATACAGCCAAAATCAAGACCAAGAGCTAAATCCACCTTCTTGGACGAATCTAAATCTGATAGATCATTCATATGGAACTGAGATAGGAGAGGACATTGACCCAAGAGAACTCGAAGTCTTACATTGTGAAAATGACACCATACCCAGAGGGCTTGCGCCTCTAGAGGAATTGTTCGATTTTAACGATGTGGCCAAAAAACCAAAAATGGAATCTACTGAGGTCGACATAGAAGAATATAACATAGGAAGCTCGGAGGAACCTAGAAAGATTAAACTATCCAAAACCCTTCCGCCTCACATAAAACATAAATACATCGAGTTGTTTAAAGAATTTAAAGATGTGTTCGCATGGGGATACCAAGATTTGAAATCATACGACACAAGCATCATCCACCATAAGATTCCCCTCAAAGAAAACCAGAAGCCTTTCAAACAGAAGTTAAGAAGGATAAACCCATTATTACTACCTTTGGTTGAAAAAGAAATAAAAAAGATGTATGATGCTGGGATAATAGTGTCTCTCCAGTACTCTGAATGGGTCTCAAATCTAGTATCAGTTAGGAAAAAGATCGGAGAAATCAGACTCTGTATCGATTTCCGAAACCTAAATAGGGCCTATTTAAAGGACAACTATCCCTTGCCCAAAATGGACCACATACTTCAAAAAGTAGTAGGTGCTAAAAGGATCTCCTTACTTGATGGTTTTTCCGATTATAACCAAGTGCTGGTTTACCCCACTGATCAACACAAAACAACTTTCACTACACCTTGGGGCACTTTTATGTACGTTAAAATGCCTTTTGGATTGATGAATGACGGTGCTACATTCCAAAGAGCCATGGAAATAGCCTTCTCATAATACATAGGTTTTCTCATAGTCATATATCTTGACGATATTACGGTATATTCTAAATCAGATGAAGAACACCTGGTACACTTAAGAAAGGTTTTTAACAAATGTAGAAAATATGGTTTATCCCTAAACCCCAAGAAAACACCTTTCGGTCTAGAAGAAGGAAAAATCCTAGGTCACATTATTTCGAAAGAGGGAATAAAAATAGACCCCTAGAGAATCGAAGGCATATTGCAAATAAGTCACCCCATAAACATAAAGGAGCTGCAGTCCTTTATCGGAAAGATAAATTTCTTGAGAAGATTCATCCCAAACCTTGCCGAACTCCTGAGAGATATCACAAATATGTTGAAGAAAGAGGTTGGGGTTAAATGGACTACAAAAGCCAAAAAATCTTTTGAACTATTTAAAAAGGCCCTAATTGAAACACCAGTATTGATAAGTCCTGATTTCACCAAAGATTTTTACATTTTTTCATTTGCCTCGGAACACATGATAGTTGTTGTATTGTTGCAAAAAAACGCAGCCGGGCAAGAGCAACCCATTTCCTTTTTCAGAAAATCCCTAAGAGATGCTCCCTTGAAATATAACATCATGGAAAAACAGGCATTCGGATTGGTAAAAGCACTGAAATATTTCTGAGTTTACATCTTACATTCTCATGTCATCGCTTTTGTCCCTAATGTTGTTGTCAAGGACATTTTAAACCAAGATCCCGATGGTAAAAGGGGAAAATGGATCGCTATCATCTTAGAATATGACTTAGAAATCAGACCTACCAAACTAGTTAAAGGACAAGGAATTGCAAGACTAATGGTTGAAACCAACCTCCAAGCTTTAGATATAAATTTTGTTGATGCCCTAGAAGAATAGGAAGAATGCACATCCCCTCATGTTGAAAAAATGTTTCTGGATTCACCTTGGTATGCAAATATTCTTTATGTATTATTTTATCTAAATGCCCCTCCAACTTTATCAAAAACAAAAGCAATATTTCTTAAACAAAAGTATTTAAAGTTTTGCATTATAGATGGTCTTCTGTATTGGAAAAATCCCACCGGTATGCTGCTTAAATGTTTGCTTGAGTCTGATACAGAGAAAATTATGCACGAAATGCATGAAGGGGAATGTGGGGGCCATCTGTACTGGAAAACCATAGCAAAAAAAATCCTTAGAGCCGATTATTATTAGCTTACCTTATTTCCTGACACTCACCAGCTAGTTATGACATGCCATAAGTGTCAAATTTTCGATGGCAAGAAAAAGCTTTTACCTTTGCCCTTGCATCCCATCATAGTCGAAGGACCCTTCCAGCAATGGGGCCTGGATTTTATTGGGGAAATTCACCCTTCCTCATCCGCTCAACATAAATGGATCCTCATAGCCACGGATTACTTTACCAAATGGATAGAAGCCATACCTTCCAGGAATGCCACCGATTCAGTCATCATCAAGTTCCTAGAAACCAATATCCTATCTAGATTTGGCTGTCCTAGAAAGATCATTACAGATAATGCCGCTGCCTTCTCCTCCAAAAGAATGATTGACTTCTGTTACAAATATCACATTTTATTAGGACATTCCAGAGCTTATTACCCTCAAGGTAATGGTTTAGCCGAGTCCTTTAACAAAAGCCCAGTCAACATCATCAAAAAACTTCTTGAACAAAATAAAAAAGCATGGCACGGAAAACTAGTACACGCACTATGGGCCGATAGACTAACCACCAAAAAATCCATATGTATGTCTCCTTACCAACTATTTTATGGCATAGATGCCATTTTCCCAACATCTCTAGGGGTTCCAATAATGAAGCTACTGTAGGAAGTTCAAATAGAAGAAAATGACATGCAAAGAAGGGTAAATCAGACTATCCATTTACAGCAAACCAGAGAAGAAGTTTACCAAAAGGCTCAGTTGGCACAAGACAAAATAAAACAGATTTTTGATAGAAGGACCAAGGAAAATTATTTTCAGATTGGAGACAAAGTGCTAAAATGGGATTCTAGAAGAGAAGACAAAGGTAAACATGGTAAGTTTGAAAACTTATGGAAGGGGCCTTTCATCATCAGCTCAGTTAGCGGAAACAATGCCTTTTTCTTGCAATAACTTGATGGGATTTCAATTTTTGGGGGTCCTGTAAATGGCAGGACATTAAAGCATTATTTATGTCAAGAGCTCCAATTTTAAGACATTTTCAATCATTGTATATACCACTGTTGTAAAAATAGATAAAACAGAAAAGTCAAAAACAATAGAAGAATAGAAAAGAGGGCAGTTGAAAAATAGAAAAAGGCCCCATGTTCCAAAAAATAGTCATTCAAAAAGCGCGCAAGTCTAAATTCCGCTACTAGTACTCAAATGTCTTGTTCAGTTATCTAGCCTAATCATAGCTGAACATGTTTTAAATTTATTTGCTGATAATTTAGTGAGTGAAAAAGATGGTCAACATTGTGTAAGCTTGACTTATCAAAGAGAGTAGATTAGGAAAAGATACTGGTTCCACATGCCCAAAACAGAACCAAAGAGGGAAGCGGGGATGAAAAACAAATTGTGCATCTTAGCCCCGTTTTTCCTAATTTCCATTTTATGCAAAATAATATTTGTGTGCAGCTTGTCTTTCATGTCGCAAATACATGAAAAATCAGACTGTCTAACCCTGATTTGATCATTTTAAATTTCATTTTTTAGATTAAAGAAAAAATTCCTGTCAAACATCTTAACCTTGACAGTTAATCTAGCGTAGGTAGAGTAATGAAGGAGTTCAGAAGTTTAATTTGAACTCCCGGCAGATATAAGTGTAGAATTAGATAGGTTCATTTTCCAAAAAAAAAAATATATATATTGTCAAAAGGGTTGCTAGTCCAAATTCACCCCAAAGAAGAAAAAATGTTAGGAAAGATAGTGGGGTAGGTAGAAATATCATTGATGCTAATCATGCTATCATTTTTCAGAAGTAGCATCAAGGAAGAACGAAATTTTCGCCAATGGGTAAGGCACTGGTCTTCATAAGCCAAAGATCTGAAATCCTGGACACCTCCTGAAAAGGAGCTGCCCTCCCCAAATGGAGCCATTGTTAGTCATCAGTATTTTTCACTTGTTGGTGATGACTAGTTGTAACAACCAAGTTTTCTAGCAGTTGATCTAAAAATTTGTCAAATTTGCCAGCTGGAAAACACCCATAAACCTTTTTTTTCCCTCTTACCTTTCAGTCCGCCCATGACAAGTTGAAACCTCATTATCAAATCCTATCTAGCCTCAGCCATACTAGTTTTCCCATCAACTCTAAAGAAGCAATCCAAATCTGTCCAAAAATTTTCCCCTAAGTTAGGTGGTGGTGCTTTAGGAAACAATCCAAATCTGACCACGTTCTTTTGCATGTGATTTTTACCGAAAGAATTTATACTAATTTATATTATGGATCACAGAAGCTTAGATTCCAAAAATTTCTCCCTTGGCAAACCACTCTAAAGCCAAAGAACCTCTACCTACTATAGACCAGTCATAACAGACCTTCCCATTCTGCAAATAAGGTTGGTTACAGCCCTAGGTCACGCCACTAATACATCCTCAAGTCTCAACAATACATGGACCATAAGTCAAACTGATTCTAGGTGTTTTTACATTGTTTTAATGGATCTTTCAAGGACAGAGGCATACCAGCATCTCAAAAGACACTATTTGGCTCCACATGAGAAGACATCTACTTCTCAATGTGATATTGAGCCTGAGATGCAGCCACAGAGCAGAGAGTTTTTTCATTAAGCTCTTGGGATCACAGTCAAAGCCTGAAAGGACAATGAAAGGAAAAATAACAATGTTAAAGGGTTGATGATATGACATGACTGAAAAACCTCCTTCATCTATAAGCAGAGGGTTTGAAAACTGAAGAACCTCCTTCATTTCACAAGCAGAGGGTTAAGAGCGCCTCCTTCATCTATAAGCATAGGGCAAGTGGACAAAGTCTGTTTTTTAAGATTTTCACTAACTGTAAGGACAAACTTAGGTTACAGTAAGACAACAGCTAAGGTTTTCTGAAGTAAAATGATGTTTAAGGCAGAGGAAAAGCAGTGGAGCTCCATTGCTATTGAGTTACAATATGAAGCTAATGAGTTGATCGTCAATGTAGAAATATTATTGAACAGATGGCCAAAGGAATCCATGAGTCTTAGCTTCTAACTAACTTCTGCCAACATATGTAAGGGAAACCACTATCAGTAGGTTCATCAAACATCCTTCTTTTGATTAAAACACAGGTTGAAAGGACATCAAGCATTTGTAAAAATAGGCCTCCTTCATTCATAAGCAGAGGGCCAGAGCAGTGACTCATTTTAAGGTTTGGACTGATTAAGAGACAAATGGTAAGAGTAGAAGAAGACAGTTGAAAGCTTCTGAATAGGGAAATCATGTAAAAAACAAAGGAAAGCATGAGTACTATAACTATCAAAAATTCTGGCTTAGGAGTATAAATTCCTTAAAAAAACTCATCTCCTTGATGAACAGGCTTAACATTTAGTCTCTTTTCCTTTAAACAAAACAGAGTGGAAGAATAGTTGAAATCAGCTGGGTTAGACACAAGCCAAAGGGTGATAATTTTTTTTCAAAATGTTCTGGAACAAACACTCAAAAGCAATACCTGCATGCCACTGTTACAAATGAAGGCAGTTTCCTTATGAAAATAGGTCAAAGGTGCTTTGCTGATTACATTTTGAGTAGAGAATAAATTTTTAGAAGTGCCCTCTTGATGGATAGATGACAATGAAGCCGAGGTTTCTTGCAGACCTCCTTCATAGAAGAACCAAGGGGCGGCTTCCCTTATTCACTTTTCAACTCTAGTGCATCATCCCTTGTTTATTTTTACCCACAGTCAAAAAAGAAACTCAAGCAGCACCTACCATCTCATCTAGTTTTCACAATGGACATGACCACATCCAAAGCATCCGGAGCAAAAAATGTCAGTTTAGGTTGCAAAAGAGAGAAAATACCTCCTTCAAAGTGTCAAAGAAAACCTCATATAACACAAAGTGTCTTCTACAGGTGTCCTTTTTCAATGACAAAAACAAATGGATGATGATGATATTCAGAGGTGCTTCTCTTTCTTTTCCATAAAAAACTTTTTCAACTGATCAAAAGTAACAGCAGATGAGCCATACGAAGATAAGAGGTGGAAAGGGATTTTGAAATTACAGTTAAGCTTTTTCCCCTAGCAAAAAGATAGTTGCATTCAAAAGGCACCTCTACAATCCTTCACGTGGCTCAGAACAGTTTTTCCTTCCACAGTGCAGATATCAAAAAGGAGGACATTTTTTCATTCCTTAAATGAGAAACAGTCAAAGTTTTAAATTCTCAAAAAGGTTGTTTCATTTCGAAAAGGAGGTCAGGCTTATAAAGAAATGATCATTGCCTCTATGTTTTTGTTAGAACAAAAAGAAGTCTTAGTTACGTTTTCAAAAAAGATGTGAGTTTCATATTTTGGTTTTAAACCAAAGGCTTTTTCAACATTTTCAAAACCCTCTTTGAACACACCGAAGGGTTTTTGATCTTTTTCAAATACAAAAGGATAGAGGGACTGTTCCAAGCCCTTTTAAACTTCTCAAAGCACAAGGCATCACTCCCATCTTGCTGTCCACGAGACCAGAGAAGGAAATTTCGAGCTAATTCATTTATTTTTGAGCTTGAAGAACGCGTGGCATGCCTGTAGCTTTGCGTGGCGCGTTCAGGAAGATTTTTTACAAAGCACTCCACTACTGTGCGGCACGCCTATAGGCACCAGCCACGTCGGCCCGACAGTGACCCGACAGCCTCCTTTTGCGCGGTGTTTTTCATATAAAACATTCCGCGCACACTTTAAAGGGTCCAAACGCCCTCAAACAAGTCCGGAAGCTGCCCCAAACCTCAAGCAAGGCCTGCCATCGAATTATTGAGGTATTTATGTGCCTCCTTGGTATATTCAAAACTGTTAAGTGGTGGAAAATGGATGAAACTCATGGTGTGAATCACAGTTTTGAGTTGTTTAAAGAGAGATGTGTTTTTGTTTAAAACTCGAGACTTGTTGTGGTTATGTTTGCTAGAGGTGAAACAGTAAGAATGGTGAGTTTTTATTGATGTAAAAATCCCATTAGACTGCCCTCAAAACAATGATAAAAGATGGAGGCACTGTTTTAAAGCAGAAAATCAGTATTTGAAAAATGAAACAGTGGTCCTAATTTCAACCACAATAATCATCCATATATTACTTGGTCATTTTTCAAAGTTTTCCTCAGTGTGGTGAAGAGAAAGGTCAGGGCTGCCTTTTTTACCATAAACATACCTTAGTGGGTAACGCTGTCATTGCCATTTGGAGGTGTTTGTCAAAATTTGTGTGAGAAAACAGTGAAGACAAGGAGGTTGTTTCGATTGGGAGGAGTTTTGTTTTTCCCTTGTATAAAATACAAGGCTGTCCTGTTGTCCTCAAAACACCTAGAGCCATGTGATCTTACACAAACACCGAAATCACTTGACTGTGTATCTTTTGTTGACTGTGTGCTTATTATTAAATTTACTTGTTGATTGGCATACAAAGGGGAAAGAGCAGTGTTCTGAGAGGAGCAGGGGCCTAATAGCAAAGAAGACATTTTACACAACTTTGAGGCAAATTTACCTTGATCAAAACAGTGATTTACAAAGAAGACAGAGTGTTGTTTGAGAACACATTTCAAGGAATCCTTTTTGAGGCAGTTTAGTTTTGCAGAGAGCATCTATAACAAGATGCCTCCCAGGTAGGATAGTAGGAGTGGATTTCATAAGAGATATGAACGCATTTCCACTAAAGAAGTGAATGCCTACCCATCAGTATTGTTCAATTTCCATGAGGTGGGATGTTTAGATTTTTGTCAAAGGGTGCAAGAGGTTAAGAGTTTTTCTCCTTTGACGCACCTTTGCGCTTTGAGGTTTCAAGATAAGCATTTCCAATTGGCAGGCCTTGACTTCAAGTTCTCCCCAAGATCCATCTCCAAGGCCACTAAAATTCCCTATATTGGTGAGAAATGGTTTAAACAAAGCCATTTGGACTCAGACGATTACAAGCCCTTCTTAAAGCCTGAGCACAGAGAATCATGTCCTTCTATTTTCCCTTTCTCATATCTTTTAGCCAGCTACGCCCCTCTCATGAAGATTATCATGAAGTAATTCACTTGTGAGGGAATATTCTCCCGAATATATGCATATCACACTTGAATGCTCATGCATTTCATTACGCCCAGATTGCTAAATCTTCCTTTCTTCTTACACAAGAGCACTGAGAAAATGGCCTCCACTGTCCAGAAGAAGCCTCCTTCACGGAAAATAGCCTGTCTCTTCCATCACTCTCTCATCAAAATCATCATCCTTCATCAACTTGAAAATAGATAGGTCTCTTGGGATGTTTTCATCACTCATCCGGTTTTCTCCACTATTCCTCTGGTCCATACATCCCCTACACCTCCTACTCATCATCCCTCACCTTCTTCTCGTAGACCTATTCCTAAAAAATTCAAGTTTACTACAGAACAAGCAAAGGAACATGAAGAAGGAGAAGAAAGTGACCAGTAAGAGGAAGAAGGACATGATCAGGAGGAAGAAAGTGCTGAACAACAGCATGACAGTGATGAGGGTGAACAACAGACTCATGATGAGGGTGAAAAGTAGCCTTATGATGACACACAACAGCATCATAGTGATGATGAACAGCAACATCGGGAGGAGGAAGGAAATGTTGAACAACATCATGATAGTGAGGGTGAGACAGAGCAGCAAGGGCAGCATGAAAGTGGTGAGCAAGGACAATCAAAAGAGGACACGCAACAGCTACATCATGATGAACAGGGGTAGCCAAAAGAGACTGAACAGGGGTAGCATGATCTTTTCGAACAAGAGAAACATGACAGTGATGAGCAAGGGCAGCCTCCACAATAACAACAGCCTCCACAAGAACATAAGCCTCCTCAAGAAGAACAACAAACTAAAAAAGAATAGAAACAAGGTGGCAAAGGTAAAGGGGCCATGCCCTCTTCTCCTAAAAAGGCCAAGCCCCGAACAACAAAGAAGAGAGTGCCTAAGGTTTTCACTCCAAATGTGACAAGGGCCCTCCAACGTAAAGGGAAATTGCCAAAGAAGCCCATGATTGCTTTGCCCAGGAGGAAGAGCACTAGAATAGCCACCCAAAGAAAAGGGAAGCGGAAGGTAGAAGGAAGTCATGAGCAAGAGAGTACATTTGACATCATCCAAGTCCAGAGTGATGATAGTGACAATGAGGCCTGGATTCTAGAAAACCTCTTAATCCATAGAGAAATTGATGCTTTGAAGGATGATCTTCATAGAGCTAGGAATTTCAATCAATTTTTGCAAATCCAAAATAGGCAAATGAGTGTCCATATGGCTATTTATGAGACACGGGCAACTAAGTACAAGAAGGAGGCCTCCAAATCCAAAGCAAGGTTGGAAGAACTCATGGGTGAGTTCGATGAAAGTGAAGGAGAAGATCAGCCTAGGCGAAAGAGGCCTAGAACCATGGGGCTTAAAAAGGCCTTTGAGAAGCAAAAAGAAGAGGAAAAATCCCTTCTCCAATCTACCCCTCTCACTGCATTATTTGAACAGGAGATAGAGAACAATAAGGAGGCATGGCTTGAGAGAGTCAATGACCACTTGGAGAAGAAATTGGAGAAGGCAAACAGAGATTTAGACCTTGAAAGGAGAATGAAAAGGCATTATAAAAAGTTAAATCAGTTTTCCCGGCGCAAGTTGAAGGCTTCTCAAGAAAAGCTCAAGGAGGCTAAAGGGAAGCGCCCGGCACGGAAAGTGAGGAAAGGCACATCAGGACTTCAGATTTTAGCCTCTACTTCACAACATGTTGCTAAGAACCTGTTGCGGTTCCCATGTTTTGGCCAAATTGGCAAGACCAAAATATGAGACAACATCAAAACCACTTTCAGACCTCAAGATCTGGCCCTCCTGGGTCCAGAGAGGGATCTCTCTATGATATGTCAAAGGAGTTTGTCTTTGAAGTTCAAGTAGTGAAGATGTTAGGCTAGTTATAAGGCTCAGGGTTTGTTTGTTTGATTTGTTTGTTTTGGTTGCTGGTTGTCAGGAAAGAAGGGCTCAATGTAAGACCAGGATGAGCAAAGAGGGATATGGCAGAGGTGAAGTATTCCAGGAAATATTCAAAACCATTGGGAAATGGAGTCAGGAAAGGATTTGCTTGCTAATCAATAGACATGCTTTCAATTGGGCTAGTCATCTGAAACATAGGATCTTCAAGATGATTGTGTGATATGGAGAGGTAGAAGGGGAGGAAACAACACAGATTTCAGAGCACAAATTTAAAGACCAATTAGTTCCACTAGGATCCTAGTGGACAGGGCTAACTCTAATCCCTAGTGTTCCCAAATATTCCAACTAAATCTATAACAAGAAACATCTAAGAACTGAATTCATTTAATTCATACATCAGAGAGAAGGTAATAATATCCACTACACTGGTTAAACCAACTGAAATCATTTCTTAGATAATACATCCAGAAGAGAAACATCAATGGCAAGGAGAGAAAAAACATAGGGTACCTAACAAGGGTAAATCCTATGCCAATATTCTGATGCAAGCTAGTAGAAACGAAATGAAATGAATTAAAAACAGAGATAGGAAAACATCACCGTTGCTTCAGATCAGGATCCAAAGAAATGTGCTTGTCATATTAAATAACAATACCAGTCAAGTACAACATTGCCAATAGCTGAATACTCAACCTAAAAACATCTCCTTCAACCTATCTTACTATTTTACACAGAGACTATATCTCAACAAAAAACTACTTGCAATCTTCTGATAACTGATCAAAAACCTTTACAATGAGTTTCTTCATGGACTTTATAGTTGAAGGGAAACAGAGGTGGTAGGTGAAAACTAAATGCAGTATTAAAACTCAGGAGGTGAAGAAGGCCGCAACCCATTCTGTCTTGAACTCTGAGCATTCAATTCCTGTCACTCTTGAATGGAAGAGTGATCTTCTTCAGGCCTCAATTTACTTCGGTCTATCTCTTGATGTACTCTAGTTTTAGTACTCCGCAGTACTCATGGTGACTTCAAAAAAAGGTAAAATAAAAATGCTTGGGTCTCCATACTGTGAAACAAATCCTTCGGATGGTATTCTGGACTGTTGTCAGGGCAGCAAATCCTTAGGGACGCGATGTGTAATAAAAAGCAGCATGGGTGCCCTGTCCTTTATGGAGGAAACCTTCTGCTGGTGTGCAAACCCTAATATACATAAATTCCTGCGTGTCATACCTTTTGGGAAATTCGTGATGTCCTTGAACTGGTACCTTTGCCTTCTAAAATCCCTGAAAGGCTCAAAGTCTTCTATTTCTTGCCTCAAACTCCCTGCTGCTCCTGTACTGCCTTTGTTCATGCAATCTGGGCTCTAATGGCGCTGGAGGGTTTGCGGTGTTCTAACTCTATCCTTTGATGAAATTTATGTTGCAGGCCCCTATCCGGACATTTTCCTGCAATCAACAGGCTCTATATTTCAGCTCTTTTTGTGCGATGTGCCTTTACAATGGTGTATATGAATCATGGTGGCTTTCTGCCCTTGGAATAACCTTGCAAAACATGAAAAATCGTCAAGAAAACCATGGACGGGGTAATGGATGCAGTGCGGACGATGAGGATGGCCATGCAAACTGGTGAGATGGCAGAAAGCTGCATAAACATGGTGGAAAACGTGCTATGATAGCGGGACGTGGTCTGGCGGACGTGTGCAGAGCATAGCAGAAAATTAAACAAAACATATGGAAAATTGGTATTGGAATGAATATATGCAACAAAATGGGTGGGTGTACGGTGGATGCACATGGGGGTGACGTGGCGATGGCAGAAAAGTCAACAGTGGGCAAACGAATCTGGGTCGTCCAATCTCGGCGGAGATCAACGGCTGAAAATGCATCTGAGGGCGATGGATGGCGGGCCATACCCTGAGCTATCACGTGTGCATCTGAGTTAACAATCATGCATCTTCGGTGAGCGATAGCCGTTGGATGGCCCGCCCCAGATCGGACGGTCCACAGAAATATCGCTGGGCGTCCATTTAATGTGCGAGGACGTCGGTTTTGAAAAAGGTACAGGGGACAGGTGTCGAGCGCTATATGGAATCGTTGGCCAATGAGGGAATACTGCCTACCGCCTGAAGGCAGTGCGATGAAAACCAGGCTGTTTTATGGCATGGTACGCGACAGGGGCCACAGTGGCGAACACCCTCCGAACCGTTGATCTGGCGGTGAATGGATGGCGATGGCGCGATTGGTGGTTTGAACAGGTGAATCACAGGCACTGCGGGGTTTGATGATCGCCGTCCGATCTATATGGATCAACGGTTGAGGAAACACTCGATAAACATATGGGACAAGTGCCTTCGGGGCAAGGAAAATTTTAGGGGCAAATTTTAGCCCAAAGGCGAATTTTAAGGGATTTTAAATTTTAATAGGGCTAATTTTT
>CM076581.1:1026550891-1026779024 GCA_034641835.2 Pinus albicaulis
ATAAAAGTAGTATGATAAATGAGTTTTTTATATAACGCAAAAAACATTCCAAGTATGTTAACGTTTGTCTTATAATAATACAATATTTTACATTATCAAATTTTCTTTTTCTTCTTCCTATTTCTAAAGCTCCTAATTATATCGTCAATATCATCGTGCTCTGCTCCTGTTTCATGCCTTTAGACCCGCACTACTGACCTAGTTGCGTAATCACGATGTCTGGTCTCATCCAGTGATGGGGCATCGCCTACAAAAACAGATAATATTAAATTTTAATTATTAGTTTTTAAATAGCATTTAACTAGTTCAGTAATATTAATAAAAAAAATTGCAATGAGATTATTTACCTGGTGCACCAGTTGTCGCCGTTAGGACTGTTGCCCTGTCTTCCTCTCTGGTGGTAAGATCCTCAAGGGAAACATTCTATGTCATTTAAACAAAAAAAGTTATAAGGACAACCATCAAGGTATAATTAAAAAAAATTATAAGTGGAAATTAATTACCATCACGGTCCTCACTGATAGTAGCATTGTCAGCCTAGTCCCCACTACAATGATCAGGTTGCACGTGAGGAACATCTACATCTGGCTCTACAACTGGGTTATTTGCCTCATCGGCAGTGCTGCTCCCCTGATTTAAACAAAGTTTTTAGACATTAAATTTATGGAAGAAAACAAACATATTGAAAGGTTAATGTTTTACCTTATCAGGCATTCTGGATCTTGGGACCTGCCCCAAGCTTCTGTGACGTTCAACTACGGCTTGATAGCTGAAATGGAAAGCGATATTTTTATCTTCTTCTGTAGTTTCTATTCCGAAGTCATCACCCTACATTACATATGATTGTGTATTTTTAATGTTATTTGATAGGATTACAAAAACGTTGGAAGGCGATACAATTAATTATAAGATGTTTAGCTACTTACAATTCTTGCGGTTAATTTCAAGTAGCCGCCCTGGCCTAGCTTATGATGGCCATTTTTTTCAATCCTAGCTTTGGTTTCCTTCGAGGTGTCAGACAAACTATCATCAAAATATTGAAGTCAGATTCGACGTAGCACACTTTTATTTTAGACATAGATAAAATTAAATCTATTGAATTAAAGTTGTAATTTACCTTGCGGGTCCAACTGGCATTTTTCCTTCTTTCTTTGCCCTTTTCTCTTTTTCGTCATGGATGAGTGCTCTCCACTCACTCTCTGGAACTGTGAGAGGATGCTCGTATCTAGGGTTAAATTGCAATTGTGTCCTATAGGTGTCCCTGGTATATTTCAAATATTTTCTAGCTACCCGAGCCACCGCTATTTTGTCAAATGTGCCCACCCCAAAAAGGGCTTCTAGATAATCTAGAAGTTCTTTTTTCAGGTTGGAATTCTGGGAATTCCACCTTGTGCATATGGTTGGGCCAAACATTACCAACGCATGGCTCTCAAAAACCTGTAGATCTCATTGTTTCCTACACAAAAAAAAGAGATATTATCATTAATTTAGAAATAAAAATCATAATAAAATATGTTTTAGATAGAGTACATGAAATAGTTAAAATATTAAACTTACCTGGGAGTTGTACGTGCTTTAGAGGGACACCTTCATCATTCACCAACAACATGCCATTAATGGTCCTTGTGGAGCTGACACGTGTAGCTCTAGGAAACACAATAATGAAGTTGGCCATATCAACCTCATCACTGCCAACACGTTCAACGATTGGCTAGGTGTCTACTTAGGCAGGGTGTGTTTCTTGGCTGGCACCTAAAGGAGTAAAAGGTGTACGAGAGGGTTGCTGGGCAATCTCTTGCCCTTGTGTCCCACTATTACCAACACCAGGTTCAACAAGTGTCAGATAACTCTACATACAAAAGAAATTTTTGTTAGTTTAGTCAATGTAAAAATTAAAAATCAAACCATCAAAATTCATCTCATGCAGAACAAAAAAAACATCCTTTTGATTTTTTATTATTACTGATATGTTTCTAGCTGGTTCATAAGTTGTTTTATCCTCTCTTCTGTTTCAGGTGTTTGAGGCGCGTCTATCAAAGTATCAAATTCCGACCTTGCTTTTCGCGCCTTTTTTTGCAGCAAGAGCAATGGAGATAGGGATGAAGAAAGCTCTTCCTCATAGAGGGAATCATTAGGCGTACCATGGCCAGTTGTCTGCATATTTGAACAAAATTAATATTATTTCAATTATGTAAATAACTAAAATACCTGAAGATAGAGCAATGCTGGCACTTTACATGTTCTTCTGCTGGCCCCTTTCTGCGATCATCCAGTCTCGAGGTTGTTCCTGTACTGCCCTGATAAGTCTACCACATTGCAATAAAAATATAAATGTAAAAACTTGAAAACAATATCTAACTTGAAAACACAAAATGAAAACTGAAATAATTTCTAATAAGACACCGGAAGACAACGTTAGAGTTTCAAATATGCCTTGCATTGAATTCAGTCCTGGAAACATGTCATTGCACATTAAGGCACCCAAACAAGAGACGAGTTGACAATGAGACTAAACTGGGTTATTTGTAGTGAAATTTTAAAATCTCAAAAGGTATATTAATTATCGAAACAAATCAGCCTCATAATTAACCTCTTGAAAGATGAAATCAAGAGTCATATTACCATATTAAATATGGATTCATGTTAATGGAATATGATCCAAGTTTGGAGTTACACCTTTATATGACATGATATCAAATCTTTGGTGGTTCTAATAACTCTATTATTCTCGCTAAGACCTGCCTCTCTTATTGTTTAACATTATTTTCCCATTAGACCTATCTTAATACGTTTTTTGTTCTCCTGTGTTGTAACTCCATGTAGAGATAATTATTTGGTATCTATTAATTACCTTTGCTTGGGGCTTCTTTAGTATGCAATGATGCCTAAGGTTCACACAACATTTGAGCTTCAAGAAATAAATGAGATAGAGGTTTGAGCTTGATGTAGTAAAGAACCCTCTTGGAACACCTAGTGGATGTCAACCTCTATATAAATTTTGATACATTAGAGCCACAACATAAAACACATGCAGATTGGGAAGGAGGAAAAACCAAGACCTTATATGAAGAAAACTCTGTATATGACCCTATATTAATCAACCATCATTCTCATGTGCTTCATTTCAAATACAACTGGTCCCTTATATGACTATAGGTGATTAAAACTCTGTAATTAACTCTGCATTTGGATGAATGATGTAGTTGTTTGGATCTTGGAAAACCCGTGCCTCTTAGAATATGTTGTTGTAGAAAAATTGAGAGTTAAATCCAATGATTTGTGTTGACTTCTTCACAACAATATCAATCGATCAACGAAATTTTTAGTAACATAGATGTCATGATCTATAATGAGGTGGAGGAGGAAGTGTAGAAGTGAGAGTGTAAATGGCCATGAATAAATGTTAGTGATCCTCAATTTGGATATGGACAACTTTGTTGTGGTATTCAAGAAAGCAGTGAATGATTGGGAGACTGCTATTAAAGAAATTGTAAAATATACAAGTGTTATAAAGTGGCAAGGTTTCCCTGCCCAGGATACTCTGGAAAAATACAAAGGTGATTGAAGCTAAAAAATAGTGTGTGTGGGGCTAAGCGCTACATCACCTAACCAGCTTGTTCAGGGTTTCTCCTCCATAGGTCGAATATAACAAGGTTCATTGGTTTCCATTCATTCCATGTTTTCAGCTAGAGTCAAGAACTAAACTCTTGAAACCTTGAAACCCTCCTCTTTTCTTAATTTGAATAACTCTTGCTTCAGGAAAAGGGTCCAAATATCCTAGAAATTGGCATTACAGACTTGTATTGTAACTTCGTTGGTTGTAATTGAATCAGCTGATTCAATAGAAAATGGATAGGAATGGGCTGACTACTGTTTGTAAGTCAAGATGACAGCTACAGTCATTGTCTGTGGGTTTTTTTGTAGCATTTTCTTGTCAAAAGGATCCAGTTTTTTTGTTTGATAGCTTCCTTCTGGTCACTCCGACCCAGGAAGTGGACATCCAAACCAATAATTACAAAAATTCCAATGAGAATGAATGCAACAAAAATAATATCTATGCATTGAGTGCTGTTAGCATGCTAACTGAGGGAATTACAAAGAATAGCACACTTAGATGCAGACAGTCACATAAATCTCTTTCAGGGAAATCTTCTTCTACCAAGAAATCCAAAAAAGAGAGAATTAAAGGAATTAACTTCTGAAAAATATAATCTCTGGTGAAGATTACATGGACACTGCTGTTGTCCTTAATAATACTATTAGATATGTTAAATCTCTCCAGGTAAAAGTGAACAGATTGGAGGCTAATCAGCAGGAAAAGGTGAACTGGGTTTGACCCCAGTGTGACTAGGTGTCTCTTGCAGAACTTCCAAGATATAATGAGAAAGTGGATGCTGCCTAAAAAGCATGAAGATGGCTCCGCCAGCTTAAAATAGAAATAGAAATTCTCTCACATACTTGTCTACATTCAATGATAGTTGTAGCCAGATTTTGATCTGAAAGCATGTTGGAGATTGAGGTTTAGCATTAGCTATAATTATATCCACATGGCTAACTTATCTGTCCCTTATGCTGAATGTATAACTCCTGTCAAGGGAGATGTATCATCCATGCCACGTGGAAATTGTGCCAATGTTTGGGGTGGTGATTGTGCTGAAAAATTATCACAAATTAGATTTCTTGATACTTTCCAATTACAAGCACCTGATTATTAAAATAGTATGTTCATGTGTGACTATAATATGAACAAATGTGGGTTTAATTTTCACCCTGCACTAGTACAAAGATTTTCAAAGATTTTTCCCAGAAATGACAAGGCAAAGAAAGAGACCAACCCTAAAAACATGGCCATGGAGAAAAATGAAATTTCTGAAGTACTGGCTGCAGGAACATCAGGCCTCTGGGATGTTAATTTTCCATGGTATAGGGAAACTATTCCCTCATCTTTTACAACTATGCCAAACATGGGATTGAGTCAATTGTGCATGATAGCCCTGGAAAGCTATGGGGGTGAGTTTATTGATTGTCCTGTCGTTGAAAATGAATATGCAATTTGTGTGAGCTGTGATGTATTATCAAAGTGGATGGATCTATCAAAGTCAGATGATGACTGCATGTGCTTAATATTGTTTGAAGGAAAATGGTAGGAAATGGTGATCAATTTTTCTTCCTGTAAAGACCAAATTGTGATGATGGAAATCAATTGCCAAATTTTATGGAAAGCATGCTGGAGACTGAGGTTTGGGGAATTCGTTATGTCTTACATTGAATTTAATTAAAAACAAAACTAAATCTACAGGCATGCCCTATTCAAGGAAAATGAGCAGCCCAATTTATTGCTCTGTTTCAAATCCTGGGGATTCTAAATGGTAAAATCACTTTTCAAAATCTGGAAAAATTCTGTTTGGCCATACCATTTTTCCTGCTGATGGAGGAAGGGCCTTCTTTCTGGATTTTCTTGCGCGACGAGTGGTTCTTTGCAGCAAGGGCCTGATTTCTGGAGTTTCTTGCGCGACGGGCGGTTCTTTGCAGCAAGGGCTTGCTTTCTGGACTTTCTTACGTGACAGGTGGTTCCTTGTAGTAGGAGGTGCATATCCGGTAGGGTTTGAGTCGATTATAAAAGGCAAGGAGCTATAGTACTGATCTACAAAGGCGTATATCCAGTAGGGTTTGAGTCGATTATAAAAGACAAGGAGCTGTAGTACTGATCTACAAAGGCGTATATCCAGTAGGGTTTGAGTTGATTAGAAAAGGCAAGGAGCTGTAGTATTGATTACATGCAGGGTAGCTATAGTGATTAATGTAAAATTTTGAAAGGCCCGCCATGATTAATCTGAAACCTTTGTGATTCATTTGAAATTCCTATTAAAACCATAGGTTATGGTGGTAATGCTCCACCATGTAAATAGGTATTAAAACCTTTCAAATGCCAACTTAGGTTTGATTTAAAAAGGGCATATAATTTTTATTTAGCTTGTACAATAGTAAGGCCATTATTTATTGGTTTGAAATAATAAACAACATGCAAAAAACCCACATAATTAGTAAATTATTTAAAGACAATAATTCCTACATATTAAAATATAAAGTTATAACATACCAGCTCATACTCGAACATAACATCTGTATCAATATTCTTCTTTTGTATCTTCTTGATCTTCATCCAAGTGATCGACATATATACCGACATATGATTCAGAAACGGTGTTGAAATGATCGACCATGTCATCATCATTATCAATTATGTCATTTTCAATAATATCCTCATTGACATCATCATCAATAATTGTTGCCTCATCTCCTATTTCTGGTTCATCTTCTAATATATCTTCTTCGTCTGTCAATGCATCTTCCTGCTCATCTGCCACTACATCATCTTCTTCTTGATCAATATCATCTTCTTCCTATACAGTATACTCCACTGGCCTTCCTCTTGGATCATATATAATAGCAAATGACCATTCATTCTCACCTGGAACCTCTGAGTAAAAGACTTGTTCGCATTGGCTTGGAAAAACATAGCGATCTTTTCCTGCTTCAAACTGCGATGTTTTAACCATTGGAAATCCATTGTCATGTTGAATATCATCATCA
Source organism: Pinus albicaulis (assembly GCA_034641835.2). Classification (NCBI taxonomy): domain Eukaryota; kingdom Viridiplantae; phylum Streptophyta; class Pinopsida; order Pinales; family Pinaceae; genus Pinus; species Pinus albicaulis. Next base: position 1,026,557,486 of record CM076581.1, read on the forward strand.
CGTACATTCATTCGTAGCCTATACCATTTGACGTCGAACAAAACTATTTTGAAGGAATTAAATTCACACTCAACTATATCATCAAAAACCCATAATATCTATTTTCAGATTCTCAAGGATGTCTGTCACTCCTGGAGGAAACATTAGTGACTTGGAATACTGTAGTTATCCCACTATCAGAAGTTTTCCTATTATCATCCAGCTGTTTAACGCAAAATTTACGACCATTGCACCACATAGCCTTATGGTGTTTCAACTACAATATGCCAAACATGAAAAAGATAAATTCTCAATTAATAATTAATCATATAATTTACATAGCATGAAAATTATCTGAAAAATCAAACTTGTTGTCACATTATAAATATAGTATAAAATAAGTAATGAATAAAATAGGTGAATTAATTGCTTACCTTTCTATCTTTCAAACCATATGCTAAATCGATTTCCCTGTCCGTAACATTTCCATCTCCACTACGATACGCTTCTCTAATCAATTCAGACATTATTTTCCATGATAACCTACCGTCGTTACGTGCTTTACATGTTTCAATCCATTCACTCATCCACTCAAGATTGTTTGCAATGTATAAAAGTAATGCCTCATAATCTTGAGCACCTGAATAAAAAATCAATAATTCACCAATATTAATAAATATTACTTATAACCATGGTAAATTATATTAATTAATAAACTATGAAAGAATAAGACCTAAACGAATATAATGATCATATACATGATGTAAAAAAATGAAACATTATATGTATTATACATAATAAATCTTTTACCTCTCACTTTCTTCATTCTACCTTTTCCCAACAGGTGCTCCACTTCAAATTTTTTGATGGAGTTCACATCCCAAATGCAATCCACCACCTTCATAGCTGGCACAGCTAATATAGGAAGATAATGACTAATATAAACCATGGATTGATATACCACATATCCCTCCACCATAGAACCCTCAGGTCATGCTCTTTGTCTAACCAAAGCCTTCAAGGATTTCAGGTGCCTCTCGACCATCCACATTGACCTTGTGTGTACTGGTCCACACATTTCAATCTCCTCAACTTGGTGTATCAAGTAGGGTTCTTGTGCATTGAAAATTTTTGGAGGTAGATACTTTTGTATTTCACACATTAGCCGAGGAATTTCTCTCTTCCAATACTTTATTTCATCTTGATGGATTTATTTCAATGACAACCATCTGCAAATCATTACGCAAGGTTATTTCAATGAAACATAATATATATTTCATTACAAGTAAATTAATACATCATTTCATTAAGTACGAAAATAAATTGTAGCAATTAGATTTTGCGTATAAATCAAAACTACTTACCTCATGTATTTACTAAGACCATATATAACTTGTTTGACATTGTTGTCGAAGTTGTTTGGGAGAGATACAGGTAGAACATACTATAACAATAAAAAATGAATCGTTATTGGTTTCCAAACTAAACAGAAAAAACGAAAATTTAAAATATTTATTCAAGCAATAACATACAAAAACGTATACCAAAAAAATTACCTTAACAAAGGTATGCCAATCATGTGTTTTCACCCCACTGAAGTCACCTTTCTTTGTTAAGATATTATTTATGTTTGAAGCAAAACCTGTTGGAAATTTAATTCTTCTAACGACCTCTTTTACATCATTGCTTTGTTTTTCTATTAATATCCATGGAATATTATTATAATTTCAACCTCCATTGTTATTTGATCTGTCGATCACACTTTTCATTACATGATTCGATTTCTTAATGTCAGCACAATTTTTTTCAATTTTATCTCTATCATGTGCACCATCTATGGTTCGCCGTAATGTTTCTGTCACATTCTTCCTGACATGCATTGTATCAAACAAATGAGCTATTTTTAGGTCCTCATAGTAGGGAAACCTCGCGAATTAAGAAGGATAAAATTTCATTCCAGGTGTTAGCTCCCTGTAATTAGCAAGATTGGCAAAGTCCAACTGTAGGGAGAACACTACTTCAACCACTTTGGGATTCTAGGATCTAGCCCTCCTGAATCCAAAGAGGGATCTCTCCAATAAAGTGCAAAGATGGGTTTATCTTTAAAAGCTTTTGGGTAATGATATTAGGCTAGTTATGAAGTCCGAGGGTTTTTTTTTTGTTTTGGATGGTTGAGCATGATTATTATTTGAGTGGAAAATTCTAAATGGAAAGAGTTTCAAAGGTGAGAAGTTGCAAGCAATCAAAACAAGCTTTGGCTAAAAAGATAGATATAACGCTGGTTTTTAGTCCATTGGGCTATGGAGTCATAATAGGATTTAATTGAAACAACAAGGTTCAAGAGTGGTCCATGGGGCAAGTAATCTATGTCTAAGGATCTCTTTAAAGTTGATTTTATGGAATGAAATGATACAACAAGAAGGGGAATTTAAACAAATGAAGAACAAAGAGCAGCCTAAGATTAGGTAAGTACTTTGAAACTATCCTACTTTTGACATACACTTAAGAAAGACATAAAAGTAATATAAGATCTGGTAAGTACTTTGAAACTAGCCAGCTTTTGACGCACTTTCAATTAGAAAAACATTTTAAACACAGAGGGAAAAACATATGATAACGAAGAAATGTCTAAGATCAGGTAAGGACTTTGAACCTAGCCTGCTTCAACACATTCTTAGGGAAACTTTCAGACAGTCTTTGGGGATGAAACTAAAGGACATGGCTCACCATAACTTCCTTAGTTCATCTCTACTTAACATAAACTGAAAATAACATTTGAGAACAATATTTAGCTTAGACAGTAGGACGAGGGAACGCCAACATTCCTAACCTCTCAAACTAAATTAAATCATTCCCAAACAAGACAATTTGGAAGAAAACATTTAGATAAAGCTTATCAGTCAGAGAAGGGTACTGATATACAGTAAATCCTAACTCTATGCTTGCTGTTCTTTATAAGAGAAAAGGGACAAAGTGAAAACATAAATAAAATAGCGATTTACAATAAGAAAAACATCACCGTCGACATAGACCAGGATCCCATAAATCAGCTTGTATTGATGCTTCAAAAGAGTTACAGCTTTAAGTCCAATGTTTCAGCTCAGCAATCATCTTCACTTCACAGCCTAACTATTCTATCACCAGCAGAGCTTCAAGAGCCTTTGAACACTATTTACAGGTAGAAAATTCGAGCACAAGTATATTTCAAAGTTCAGCAACCAACATTTTCTCATCTTCTACAGGAGTGTTTATAGAACGAATGAGGAGGTGGGATCTGATAAAATATCTCCTGGGTCAATTAATACAGACTTTAATACTTCTCGGCCTTTAATGGGCTCGATGGAGAAGTTTACAGATGTTCTGTCTGTATTAATTGTTTTACATTTAAGATTTAAGCTCGGTGAGAGCTTTTGTTGACTTTAAGGCTCTGATTCATGTTGTAATAACTCTGCTGATATTTTTTCATTAAGTTCCTTTGGCAGAATTAACTATTTGGTTGCGCTGAGGCAAATGTCTTCTTTTCTGATCATAATTCGGCCTCTGTTGAATGCTTTGAGGCTACAGGTGGCAATGGTAGCTAAGAGGAATCAATTAGCCTCTGAAGTGGTGGTGGAGGCTTTTTCTGACTCATAAATCTTTGATCTGTCTTTAATTGTGTTTTAATTCAGAGGATTAGACTTTTGATTTTCGATCTTAGCCATAATCCTCCAAAACTGTGAAGACAATCTTCAATCCTTCATTTCTGCTGTGGTGAGGGTCTTCAACACTGATACTCTTTTGTTTTAATTTAATTTTCTGTGTCTTGTTGATGTGTAGGTGCCGCAAAGGGCTCATATGGCATCAATGCCCATGAAGCATTGACGAAACGTGAAGTTTGAACACCGTGGAATGATTTTCCTTTATGTACAAAGGCGCGGGAGATCGTCATCCCCGGATTTTGGTTTTCCTTTAGTATAAATGGAAAAACCATTAAAACTTGAAATATACGAGAAATAATTAAGAAATCCTGCGTTATTGGGTAAAAACTGCTTTTGAGGTCGTGGTTAGGAGCATAGCCATTGGATGGCAGCATCCAACGGCAGAGATCGTGTGTAGAAGTCAAAAGGAGAGCGGTTGATGAAATGGTGTAGAGGATTAAGTCCAGGCCATTGATCTTGCAGAGATCAACGGTTGAAATAAGTCGGGAGGAAATAAAGCGAAGGGGTCACTTTATAAAGAAATGGCGGAAATATAAAGAAATAAGGTTAAAAACCTTTGTCGAAGGAAATCTGTTAAGAATTTAAATTGGGGTTTTGGGATGATCGTGGGCTGTCGGATGAGACCAGGCCACGAGATAAAAAACGGAGATTGCATGTTAAAAACCCTTTGGAAGAGGTGGAGGGTGATAGCGTAAGGCCAGAATAGATCTGAGCCGTTGATCTGCAAAGATCGATGGCGTAGAAAATGAGGAAAATGGTTTCGGGAGGTAAAACCACAGGTTTCGCGCAGAGGAAAGGTGGGTAGGTGGTATTTCCTTATCGAACGCGACATGCGTCCCCGCCCGACATGTGGCGTTTTAAAACAGCTTGTATCGTGTAAATTTTGGAGATTAACTTTCGTGCTTAAAGTTACACGACATGGAACGTGGGCCGTTATATTTGGGACCTTAGATCTAAAGGTGGGGAAGTGAGCGCGATATTGGATAGATGCATGGGCAGAAGCGGGAAGGGTGGTTTCAATCCGAGCCGTTGGATCTAAGATGGATGGCCGAGTTCAAATTTTGAAAAAGGCATGACCCACAGGAGGCAGGCTTGTCGGGTTTAATATGAACCGTTAGATGGAACAAATCAATGGCTGGGATGTGATCTATGGTATAAACGAAATTATACAAAGGCGAAGAATGGGTAAATTAGGGCCGTTTATCTGCAGAGATAAACGACTATGGTTGGTCATAAAACATTATGAAGTGGATGCATGATTTTTACCAAATTAAGGAGATGCAATCTGGATCGTCTGATCTAGACACATGGACGACCCAGATGCAATCAGAGACATGCGATTGGCAGGGGAAGAACTTGAATGGCACTGATGCGATTGGTTGTGGGCTGTCGATCTGCAGATCAGATCGACGGTGGAGGATGGATCGGGGGATGTCAATCGGAGGGGGGAAATAAAATGCACCCGATAAAAACTTGCGATGCGATATTGCGCGGGCCGTTGGATCTAAGATGGATGGCGGATATGATTTCAAAAAATGCACCAGTGGAAAACCCTTTAATACTTTATAAAAACCCAAAGTTTATGAAATGCAAAGGTTTTTTATGGCTCGGGACGGGTTATATATAAGGATTGGCACCCAGCTACGGGGCTCGTTGGTCTATATGGAAGATAATAGGCCCAGGGCTTTATATCTACAAGGGCCAATCGCATCGGAGCTTCGGTGCTGGTCTTTCAATCTACCCATTTTGAATTCTCCGATGCGATTAGCGCTTTGGGACTTTAACTCTTGGTCCCATGTGTAGGTTTATATGGAGGAAAGCGGAGGCTTATACAACGGGGCTCAATCGCATCGGAAAAATGATGCGGGGCTTTTCAATCTACCCATTTTCATTAAAAAACATCGTTCTGGTGGGTTTAGACCAAAACTTACAAAAAGTGGGTTTATAAATTTATAAAGGGAAATATGCATTGGAGATGGGTTTATACAATGTTCAGCACTCGATTGCGGGCCCAAGGGTTATATGAAGTGGTGATTGGATCGGGGTTATGTAATCAGGGGCCAATTGCATCGGAGGTCTCAATAAAAAAAAGACTTGCGCGTTGTGTTTTGTTCCGTTGCGATAAGCGCTTGGGACCATTAGTGCTCGGTTCTAGCACCAGGGCATATGTGGGGAAGTGGTTAGGATTTAGCCCAAAGGGGCTTAAACCTTCAGTTAAAAAAACTTATTTTTTATGAATTTTTTCACAGGTTTTTGATGGATTTAGGGGTTTCGGCAAAGTTTAAAAGTGAGTTTTAAAATTTGTAAAGAAGATCTTATGAAGGGGAAATGGGGAATAAATGAAAACAGAGGAATTTTATGATGAAAAGAAAAGGTAAAATGAAGGTTAGTTTTGAGGTGGAAGATAGGGGGAAATGGGATTTTGTAGCAATCTTTTCGCTATGAAAATAGCATATTTTCAACATTTCGAAAAGGAAACAACAATGAAGGTTAAACAAAGGGTCTGATGTCTTCAGGAGTCTTCAAGAGATAAAATTTTTAGCAATAAAACTTGTTTCTTGAAGACTCAAAAAATGATTTAGCCACCTTTTGATATAACAAATTTTATAGGTGGCTAACACCAGGTGGAAGTACAATATTAGTACCTTCACTGCAACGATGACCTTGATATCAAAGAATAAAATAAATCAGAACAATAATTATAAAATACAATAAAATAAATTCATTAGTTAAAACACAAATTCCAAACATTACATAAACAAATGATATATATACACACACACACACACACACACACACACACACACACACACACACAAATTACGTACCAGTTGCTTGACGATTATTAATTCTGTTATATTCCAATGTCCACAACTGAGGTGTCTTTCTTCGTGGTTTTAATCCAATTTCTTCTTTATCATTGAAAAGATGTTTTTCAGTAGTACGATACTTATGGTTCCTAGAGAGGAAATGCCTAAACTCATCAAACACCATCTTTCTTAAGTCTGGCGAATGACGATACTTCATCTTAGGGCCACAAATTGGACATGCAAATCTTCCCTTTGTTTGAAGACCTGCAATAGATGGATCAATAACAATTATACTATGAGATCATTTTTAAAACATGCAATATGGTATATCTAATTTAGATAATTATGTATTATATTAAAGTGCAACGAAATATTACATACCACAAACATGTGTTAGTCCTGGGGCATCATGAATTGTCCATACAAGCATTCCACGACATTGAAATATCTTCTGCTTGATTGGTTTAGTGATGTCATACATAGTGATGCCATGCCATAACTGTATTAGCTCATCGATAAGAGGCTTAATATATACATTCATATCTTTGACCTAGTACTTACCTAATTGTTCAAAATCACGGTACATAATAATTACTACCATAATATATGTATATATAAGTAAGTAAATAAATAAAATATATATTTATGCAAACAACGAGAGAAATGAAAATGTTACATTCAAAAAAATAATGTATCAAATACCTGGAATAATCATAGTCAACATTATGTGCTCCCTCTTTATTGACATCCAAGGAGGAATGTTATTGTTGATAACAAAAATAGGCCACACTGAGTAAGTAGATCTAAGCTCTCTGAATGGATTAACACCATCGGTTGCCAATGAAAGCCTGACATTACGAGGTTCATTTTTAAAATCTACATATTTTTCCTCGATTTCTCTAAATGAAGAACCATCTGCAGGCATTCGAAGAACACCATCTCCACTTCTATTCTTTGAATGGTAATCTATAAACTGTGCTATGCTGTTACACCTGAACATTCACTGCAAACATGGAATTATGGGAATATGACGAAGAACCTTTTGAGGCACCTTTTTGGTTAGTTGATATGTTTGATATCTACTAGTACCACATTTCGGACATTCTGTTTTCAACGCATGTTCTCCGTAATATATAATATGATCTTTAGGACATGCATCTATAGTGTTATATTCCATTCCAAAGTGTTTCAAAATAGCACGTAGATCTCGATATGTTTGAGGTAAAGTATTTGGTGATGGTAACAAATATTCACCCAACAGTCTACAACATAAACAAAAACTAGTTAATGTAAAGATTATTAATCATATATACATACATACATACATACATACATATATATATATATATATATACATACATACATACATACATACATATATATATATATATATATATATATATATATATATATATATTGAATTATTATTTTACACATTTATTACAACTAAAAAAAGGGAAAATAATCAACATTTACATATATGTGATCATATATACATATTGCATACCTTAGGAGTTGTGTCATACATCTATTTGACAAATTATTCATAACCTTTAAGTTCACCAACAACAATGTAGTAGAGAGAAGAGTTGCATTTGAGTGTTCAAAAGGTCATTCACTTGACCTTTTAATCAGAGGTACATCATAAATACCGTCACTGCTATCTCCACCATCATCATCTGACTCACCATACAAGTCTTGGAGCATTTGATTTGTCCCATCATTAATGCGAACTGTCTCATTACTGTCATCATGATCTATCTCCATGGGATCATTAAAATTACCTTCATCATTCGCTTCATGTTCTTCACCTTGTACAACACCATTTCCAATACTAATATTTGCTGCAATATTCTCTTGTACTAGTGCAACATCATCTAATATACTACTATTTAGCTGTGGAAGCTGGTTGATCATCTGCAAAAAGTTGGGGGGCAACTGCGCCTTTATGAAAATTACAAACATTAATTATTAAACATTAGTGCGCATATAAAAAATATTAAAATAATATAAAATTTTACGATATAATCAAAATGAAGATAGATAATTAATTACCACAGGACGATAGTCATTTGATCCACCATCAATGTGCCCATATTTCCTACAATGCATTGTTGCTGTTGCTATTAAAACTCTAACATTATTTCTCAAACAACATTTTTTGCAAGGGCAATAAACTCTACCATCACCCTTTCACCCTTTTGAATTTTTTTTCCACCTCTAATTTTTTCTTCCATTGATGCAAATTATTCTATAAAGAAAATAATAACTATATTTAGCAATTATCTCTCTCAATGGTGTAGAAAACCCAAGACGTGTTGAACTCAATGGGAGCTCAATAAGCAAAAAGAAAATAAAAGTGGGCTTTTTACAAATTGTGAGCTTTTTACAAATTGTGGGCTTTTTACAAAATTGTGGGCTTTTTACAAAATTGTGGGCATTTTACAAATTGTGGGCTTTTTACAAAATTGTGGGCTTTTTACAAATTGTTTATATTTTTAATAAAATTGTGGGCTTTTTACTCCCAATAAAAAAGTGTATATCAATTTTATATTTAATATTGAATGAATAAATTGAATTATATTTAATATTGAATGAATAAAAGTGTATGAATCAATTTTATATTTTATTTTACTCCCTTGCGATAGCCAATTTTATAATAAATTGAATGAATATTCTAATTCCAGTTTAACATAAAACTGAAAATTTCAATACTCCCTTCGGAAGCCCTTTCTCTTTTTACTGGTTATAACACCAACCAACCCAAAATTTCAATTCTTGATGCGGAGCTTACATATATGGTTCAAACCATAACATAACTCATTTACACCTATAACTGCCCTTCTATTAAAGCCTAAATAGATCCCGTATCCAAGGTTTATCTTTTAATTTACACTCTCATGAACTTACCACTGTATATCAACAAACATTACATGGAACCTCCGCGACATTAATTTAAATGCTAGCACCAACGTAAATTAATATCCACTCCACATTTCAATTATGGGACAATTCACGATCAAAAGTTCGAATCATAACTCAATGGTTGCCTTAGGTTCTCGAACTCGCCACATTACTTAAGTTCAACCTTGAAATTTGTTTAATCCAAATATAATCACGATCACGGCTTTTAAAACCTCACATCCGACATAGCATATCTATTAACATATATATATATATATATATATATATATATATATATATATATATAGATATAGATATATCGCTCTTGGACTAAAACCCAAATTATAACTCTGCCTATGTGGACTTAACATTCGACCATTCAAACGTTTTATGGAACCCGCATTACATATGGCCCACCTCCATTAACAAGCCACTCGCATCCAACGGTGGACAACTTATCGCGTAGTGTTAAGTGATTCGACGAATGTAAACTAATATCGCGTTAATTTATTGCATGAGGGTTAATTTCCCAACATCGCGCAATATAAATGGTTTTCGTAAACCACGTATGGCCACGTGTCCATCGTAGGCCCATATTGCGTTTTTATTTTGAAATATGCTTACAACCTACTTACCCAGGCGATACTGCTAGTTTTTGATTTCGAAACTGCTTCCACTATTTTCTAATCAAGGTTCCGCTTCTTGGTCCCACCTATTTTGTTCACATTTCTACACCTTTGTTTGTTAACAACTCGGGTTAACCTCCACCAACCATCGCCAGAGCGACACACTTCCACCAACCGTCGCAAGAGTGACACTTTGCCACCAACCGTCAGAAGAGTGACATATCGCCTAACCGTCGCAAGAGCGACACATCGCCACCAACCGTCACAAGAGCAACACTTTTCTACCAAATGTCACAATAGCGACGCATTCTTCTAAACGTCACAATAGCAACAGTTTCCCCCAAAAGTCGCAATAGCGACACATTGTCTCTGTAACGTCGCAATAATGACATACTTCAGAAATATGTCGCAAGAGCGATGCTATTTGTAAAACGTCGCAAGACCGACACTTGCCTCTAAGTATCGGTATTGCGACACTTTCCTCTAAACGTTGGGTATAGCAACGGTTTCGGGCAGGATTTGAAAAAGTTGAAAAAAATTGGGGAAATTTTTGACATTTGGTCAAAAGTGTCGGAACCAAATGTCGGAATTTCCGCCAAATGTACTAGTGGAAGAGCCCCCTAATGAAGGAAAATCACCCCATGATGTAGAAATAAAAATGTTAACCAAAGAACTTGGAACTCAAACCGAAGAATACAAGAACATAGAAAAATAAGAAATAGAGGTGCTGCAGTCCAAAGACAAGAATATACCCAGAGGACTGGCACCCCTAGAGGAATTTTTTCGATTTTAACGATGTAGCGAAGAAACCCACTATAGAACACACAGAATTTGATGTCGAGGAATGTAATATAGGCACCGAGGATAAGCCAAATATGATTGAATTAGGTAAGTCCTTGCCAACAGACATGAAAAATAAATACATTGACTTATTTAAAGAGTTCGTTGATGTGTTTTCTTGGAGCTACGAGGACTTAAAAGCCTACGATACAGAAATAATCCAACACAAGATCCCACTAAAAGAAAACCAAAAACCCTTCAGACAAAAACTGTGTAGAATCAACCCAGTACAACTGCCTCTAATAGAAAAGGAAATCAATAAAATGTATCAGGCAGGAATCATAGTGCCTGTGAGGTTTTCTGATTGGGTCTCAAACCTTGTAGCTATGAGGAAAAAGACGAGAGATATCAGACTGTTCATTGATTTTAGAAACCTTAACAGAGCTTCACTTAAGGAAAATTACCCCTTACCCAAGATGGAACACATCCTCCAGAGGGTAGTTGGCTCAAAAAGGATCTCCCTGTTAGATGGTTTTTCAAGCTATAACCAAGTTTTAGTACTCCCAGAAGACCAACTTAAGACAGCTTTCACCACTCCATGGGGCACTTTCATGTACGTGAAAATGCGTTTTGGACTAATGAACACTGGTGCAACCTTCCAAAGAGCTATGGACATAACCTTTTCAGAGGAAATAGGGCACTTCATTGTCATCTATCTTGATGACATAATAGTCTATTCCAAGACTGATGAGGAGCACCTTAAACATCTGAGAAGAGTGTTTGAGAAATGTATAAGGTTCGGTCTATATTTAAAACCCAAGAAAACTGTATTCGGGCTTCAAGAAGGTAAGCTTCTTGGCCACATTATATCAGAAAAGGGGATTAAAATAGACCCGAAAAGAGTTGAGGGAATACTGCAGATTACCCACCCGAGAAACATAAAAGAATTGCAGTCCTTTATTGGGAAAATCAACTTCTTAAGGAGGTTTATTCCCAACTTAGCAGAGCTCCTCAGAGATATGACAAAAATGCTGAAAAAGGGAGTAGGAGTCAAATGGACTTTAGAGGCCAAAAAATATTTTGAATTAGTTAAACTTGCACTTACTCGAGCACCAGTCTTAATCAGCCCTGATTTTTCAAAATACTTCCTTATATTCTCCTTTGCCTCCAAGCATACAGTGGTTGCAGTCCTGCTACAGAAAAATCCAGAGCGACAAGAGTAGCCTATTGATTTCTTTAGCAAATCTCTGAGGGATGCACCCTTGAAATATAACATAATGGAAAAATAGGCCTATGCCTTGGTAAAGGCCTTGAAAGACTTCAGGGTGTACATTTTGCATTCCCACATCATTGCCTACGTGCCAAACATAGTGGTAAAATATATCCTGTCACAAGATCCAGATGGAAAGAGGGGAAAATGGATTGCTGTAATACTAGAGTATGACCTAGAAATAAAACCCACAAAACTTATCAAAGGTTAGGGCTTAGCTCAACTAATGGCTGAATCTAACTTGCAAGCCCTTGAGATAAACATGGTAGATTCCCTGGATGAACACGAAGGATTGCTCGACCCTACTGTTGAAGAACAATTTCAAAACTCTTCTTGGTACTCTGACATCCTGTATGTGCTTAAAAATCTAAATGCTCCTCTTGATTTATCAAAGACTAAGGCTAGGTTTCTGAAGTTAAAGGCCAGACACTATTACATTTTAAATGAATTTTTATACTGGAAAAATGTAAATGGTTTTCTGCTTAAATGTCTGCCTGAAACTAAAGAAGAGAGGGTTAAACATGAGTTCCATGCAGGAGAGTGTGGAGGCTATCTAAACTGGAAAGCCACTACTAAAAAAATACTCAGAGTTGGCTATTACCGGCCTACACTTTTCAATGATATCCATAAAATGATATTTTCCTGCCATAAGTGCCAAATTTTTTAGGGCAAAAGAAAGCTCCTCCCTTTACCATTACAAACTACAACTGTTGAAGCTCCCTTTCAACAGTGGGGCCTAGATTTCATAGGTGAGATACATCCTACTTCATCTGCCCAACACAAATGGATTCTCACAGCCACAGACTATTTCCCAAAATGGATAGAGGCCATTCCTTGTAGGAATGCCACAGATTCTGTTATTATAAAATTCCTTGAAGACCACATCCTCTCTAGATTTGGCTGCCCTAGGAAGATCATCACTGATAATGCTGCTGCTTTTGGGTCCAAAAAGATGATTGATTTCTGTCACAGGTATCAGATTGCACTTGTTCATTTTACTGCTTATTACCCACAGGGCAATGGGCTAGAAGAATCATCAAACAAAAGCTTGGTGACCATCATCAAAAAGCTGCTTGAAGAGAATAAGAAATCGTGGCATAACAAGTTAGTGCATGCTTTATGGGCTGACAGGTTAACTACAAATAAATCCATTGGGATTTCTCCATATCAGTTTTTTTATGGATCAAAGGAAATGTTTCCTACCAGCCTAGGGGTACCAGTGATTAAATTGGTCCAAGAAATACAATCAGAAGAGGACAACATGGTAAGGAGGATAAATCAAACCATACATCTCCAGCAGACAAGAGAGTAATTCTACAACAGAGCTCTGAAGGTGCAAGAGAACATTAAAAAGTTGTTTGATAAAATAACAAAAGCTTGTGACTTCAAAATTGGAGGTAAGGTTCTAAAGCGGGACTCTAGGAGAGAGGACAAAGGAAAGCATGGAAAATTTGACAGTTTGTGGCAGGGTCCTTACATCATCCAATCCACAATTGGTCCAAATGCCTTTTTTCTGCAAGAGTTAGATGGTACAGATCTGTTTGGGGGTCCTGTCAATGGCAGGATGCTCAAACATTACTACTATTAAGTTCCAGTTTAAATTTTTCACTTCCATTGTAAATACCAATGCTGTGTTTGTTTTAAAGAAAAAGGAGAAAAAATGTTTCAAAAGAGAGAAAGAGAGGTTCAAACATGCTCAAAAATTGAACCTTTTAAGCTCCAAAAGAATGGCTCAAACAAGCTTAAAACTTGAGCCAAAAAGAGTGACAGGCTGGTTCTAATATGCCCAAAACCTGAATTAGCAAAGAAAGAAAGAAGAATCAGCTCTAACAAGCCCAAAACCAGAGCTGAAATGAAGAAGAAAAGTGACTCTAACAAGCTCAAAATCTGAGTCACAAAAGAAGGAAGGATGCTCTAAAGTTTCACAATTTCAAGCCTTTAAGATTTTGGTTCCAATTTCCTGCAAAGTTTAGTTCATGTGCAGCTGTCTTTATGCCATGGACCCACAACAAACCAGAGAGTCTAATCCTAGTTTGACTGTTTTTAAATTTCTGTTGTAGAATGTAGAGAAAGAAGTCTGCTAGGCAGTTTAATCCTAGTAGATATTAGTTTAGTTAGAGAAGATATGAGACCAACTGTTTAATCTGGTCTCATGGAGGAATAAGGGTAGAATTAGAGTAGTTTGTTTTATGCTTTCAATAAAAAAATGATGAAGAAGGTCTGCAAATTTAAATGCACCTTGAAGAAAAAATGTTAGGACTGTAGGATGGGTAGGTAGATTGTTTGGGGAATATTTTCTGCTGACTTAATATCCATCATGTTTGTAGCAACTGAATCAAAGAAGAAATTATGGTTAAATATCAGGCATCTGGCCTAATTCCCAAAGAATATTTTTGAATTTCTTGACACCTTCAAGAAGATGCCATCCCCATGTGGAGCCACTGTTAGCCACCTATAAATTTTGACATAGAAAACAGGTGGCTAAAATGCTTTTGAGCCTTAAAGAGATACATTTCCTCTGAAAATATCTCATTCTTGAAGCCTCTAGTTTTCCTTTTCCCTTGAAGAGATCTTCACTGCTGTTTCCACTGAAAAAAGCCTCACTGTTTTGTGAAAAAGAATGCTTCAAAAGGCCTCTGTAATCACCCATTTTCGCTCATTTCCCTTCATTTTCATTAATCCTCCTCTTCCTATTTATAACCTCCACATCCCTCTAAAAAACCTCCAAAATCCTTTTAAGCCACTTAAAACCCCTTTTACAGGCTTAAATCATCCTTTTCCCCTTTATCGGAAGCCAAGAAAACCATTGAAAAATGTTGATTTTGGTTTAAAAAACCCCTTTTTTTTATATCAGGCTTAAGCCCCTTTTCGGCCTAGCCCTTAGCCCCATTCTGCATGTAACCCAGTGCTAAGACCAGGCGCTAAGCCCCATGACACTAGTCACAATTGGAAGTTGTTATGTGCACATTTCCTTTGTTACTTGAAATTTCCCGATGCGATGAAGTTTTTGTTCTATCGACCGCGGGCTCGATCTGAGCCGTTGATCTGTATAGATATAACGACCAGATCTTTGGTTTCATTGTACCCATTACCTCATTCCATTGCCCTCCCGATTGAACATTGACTGTTGATCTCCTCCTGAGATCCAACGGCTGGCGTAAAATCGCATCAGTTCGACCCAATGAATCCACTTTTCTTTTCCCCGATTGGCCAATCTCTGATTCAATCCTGGCCATTGAATCCACAAGAACCAATGGCCAGGATTTGTTCACACACCTCCCCTGTGCCCTCCATCAGTTCCCCTCCAAAAAATCTCCACCATTGATCTTTCGCTAATCCAACGGTCCGCGTGTAATCGCAAGTTCAAAACCATCAAAGTTTTGGTCCCTACCTTCTCCGATTGCGATTTAATCCCCACCGTTCATTCCCTCTAATCCAACAGTCCTCCTTCTCCCCGCCCACTCACATTGACCCTTTTCCTCCGCTCTCTCTGTGGAATCTCCATCGTCCATCCCTTAGATCTGATCGTCAGGATTTTCCCCGCCCATTTATTATAATTTATTTCCCTTGGAACATTAGCGCTCCCGTCTTTGATCTTGACCATCCATCACACTGATATGACGGCACACGTTAAAACCACTGTTGACCTTCCCCCACCTTATCGACCGTGCATCTTTCCATATTTCACATCATCTTGCACCGTCAGATCTCCCGGTCCCACATCCAATGGCTGAGGTGCACATTGCGTTTTTTCTGTGCCCGAAGGTTAACACTTCAAAATTACATGACGTAAGCGGTTTAAAAGGACATGTGTCGGGCGGCAGAGCATATCACGTTTTTTTGGGAGATTTTCAAAACCACTCCTAAGCCACGCGAAAATAGTTGTTTTATTCTAAAAACCACTTCCCCCCTTCTGCCTCCAAAAGCCCTTCCCGAAGATCTCGACCATTGATCTCATCTACATCTACAACCGTCATTCCATCGCATTTTTCATCCATATTCTTTCATCTAGACCTCCTAAAGTATTTCTTTAGGCAATCCCCACCATTGATATCCTCCTGAGATCCAACAGCCCACAATCAATCACCCTCCGCCTCTCCGGTCCCACCACTAAATCGCCTCCATTTTCAATCATTTTAGTCATTTTTCCTTTGTATCCGCCCAAAGATTAAACTTTGGTGTTTTACACTAAAGGTAATCTTACTCTGCCTAACCTCTAAAGAAACTCTACCAATGAATCTCTACCATCGATCATCGTCCTAGAGTCTTATCCAATGGTCTAGAACCGTCTTCTCACCAGATCTTCATCGGACCAGTTTCTCCACCATTACACAGTAGTTTTCACCGTTTTTCGCCTGCGGCCACTATTTTCACTGTTGCGCCTCCATCTTCCACAGGCCTCCACAACATCCAACCTCCACTCCCAGGGATTTTTCTTAACATGTTTTCGTGTTTTGCAGGGTTACAGACGGTGAAAACCATTCTTGCTCACAGTCACTGTTAGTGTAATACAGTGGCGCAGAATGCCATTTTTTCAGAGCCAAAGATTGCAGAGAAAATGCCTGGGAAGGTTTTTTAATGAAATATTTCATTAAAATACCAGTGTTTAACTCTGTCAAACTTCCAGTGGCATTAAAACTACATTTTCACAGACAGAGACAGTCAACAGAAGCGGCAAAGAGTATCAGTGAAGGTTTAAAGTGATTTGAAGCCTATTATTGAAGATTTGAAACTTTAATCTAGTGTTAGAGGGCGAATGTACATATTGAAGACCTTATGAAAGACACAGAACGCCTAATAAAGCCTGAAGTACATAAAACAAATCCTATCAGTGTTTCACATTAGTAGAAGGTTCTTTCCCAAGAAAGGATGAGCTCCCATAATATTTTATTCTCCATCAACGTTCCTGAGAAGACCTCCACCCTGACAGAAATTCCTAAGATAGCCAGAGAATTTGTTATACAGTATGGCAGACCTGAAGTCATTTATCTACCTTTTCTTGTCCCAAAGTACTACAGAGTACAAACAGCCGAAAAGTACATCAAAGAACATACCTCTGAAGTTATGATCAGCCTGTCAAAGACCACTCTTTCATCCAAAGAGTATCGAGAGTCAATGAAGGGATATTAAAACAGAATGGGTCTTAAGCACTCTTCTACTTCAGTTTTAATGTTTCATTTAAAGTTCCATCTACCTCCTCTACCTCTCTTTTAGCTATAAAACTCTTGAAAAATACATTGTAAAGTTGTTGTTTGGATAGCCGTGGATTGTAAGCTGTTTCTCTTGAGATATAGTTCTGTGTGCATAGTTGTAAAATAGGCTGAGGAGATGATTTCAGACTGAATATCAAGTTGTTGGAAAATGTTGTATATGACTGGTGTTTCTCTTTAATATGACAAGCATGTTTCATTGGATCCTGATTTAAAGCAGCGGTGATGTGTTCTACCTTTGTCTATGTTTTCCTTCTGTAATTCATCATATTTCATTTCTCTGATAAGAATCAGTAATCTGGCTTAGGATATACCCTTGCATGGTACCCTAGTGCTTCCTGCTCTTCTTGTCTTTGATGTTTTCTACTAATTGTGCTATTTGAGAACAAGTTCAAGGTAATTTAGCCAGTATAGTAGTTGGTTTTCCCTGCTTACTGATGCATGAATTTAGGATCCGTTCTTAGATGTTCTTGTCTGGTTTTAACTGAAAGAATTAGGATATTGGGAGATTAGAGTTCATTTTGTCTCACTAGGGTCCTTTTCCAACAGTTAAGCTTTTCTAAGATCCCTTAAGTTGAATGCCAAAGCATTGAAAGTTCAAAGCCTTTCTCTGATCTCAGGCTTCACCTTTGTGTTAAATCTTTAATATTTTCTATTTTCTGAAGAGTTAGCCTCTTTAGGAGTTTGGTCATAGACGGTTAAGGCATGCCCTGTCCCTAGATTTACTCCTAATCGGTCACCTTGGAGGTTTCCTTGTCAGTCACCTTCATTTCTAATCATTTAATCCCATACTATCATCTTTAAAAGATCCTCTGTTTTAGATGACTAGCCCATTTGAAAGCCTTGGATATTGAATTGCAAGTAAACCCTTTTATGACTCCATTTCCCAATGGTCTCAAGTGCTCTTTGAATTGTATCCCTATTTCCAAAATCCTTCTTTGATCATTCCTTTGTCTTACATTGAACCCTTCTTTCATGTTTTCCCAACAACCAAACAACCCAACAAACAAAACAACAACCCTTGTGCCTTATAACTAGCCTAATACCTTAAAACTGCACCTCAAAGACATATATATCTTTGCCTTTTATAGAGAGATACCTCTCTGGACCCAGGAGGGCTAGATCCTAAGGTCCCAAAGTGGTTTTATGTTGTCTCATCATTTGGTATTGCCAAACCTGCCAAATCATGGGAACTTCAACAGTCCCCATACATCTGTATGCACAAGCTCTATTTTTTCGCTCTTCTTTTCTTTCCCAACTTTGAGAAATATGTCTCTCTTCTATTTTCCATAAATGAAATTCTCACAGAAATCCAAATCAACATTCTTCAAACCCGGAAAAAAATTTCTTGAGTGAAGGATCTTCATCCCCTTCTCATTGATGTGTCTGAGCCTATGATGCCATAATGTTGCATCTGCTCCTTTGGAAGTTAAAGAATTAATAGAGTTAGAAATACCATTGCATAAATACAATGTACCAACCTTTTCTCCTTTTTATATTACCAGGGCTCCTTTGGTGACCTTCCAAGCTTTATCTGTGAAAGTTGTCACACAACCTTCACCACCTAACTACCCTATTGAAATCATATTTTTCTTCAGATCTGGAACATGCCTTACCTCGTTTAATAGCCATTGGTTTCCATTATGTTGTTTTACAAGAACTTTACCCATTCCAACAATTTTATAGGGTTTATCATCACCCAAATGGAATTGTCCAAAATCTCCTTGAACATAGTCATGAAAATATTTCTTATCAGGTGTGGCATGGAATGAGGCCCCTGAATCTACAACCCAAGAATCAATAACATTTTTTAAAGAAAGAATCAAAGAATCTTGTAATGCATCACTTGTCACATTTTCTTCATGATCGTTTTCTTCCTGTGCATGTCCTTCTTTTCCCTTCCGAGATCTACAGTCTTTCTTCAGGTGTCCTTTCTTTCCGCATTTCCAGCACACTATCCCCGATCTGGACTTGGATCTGCCTTTCCTAGATTTACTGTGATATCCTGAGCTCTTTCCTCTTTCCATTTTTCTTCCCCTAGAATCTGCACTCAAAGCATTACCCAATGTCTCACCGGATCTTTTCCGTCGCATTTCCTCGCTAAGGATAGCACTGATAACATCATCAAACTTTAAAGTACTAGATCCAGAGACAGAGTTACTAATGGCCATAACTAAACCATTCCAACTTTCTGACAATGAGCACATAAATAAAAGAGCCATAACTTCATCATCAAAGTTTACCCCTGCAGAACTTAACTGACTGGTAACTGTATTAAAATCATTTAAATGGTCTGCAACAGATCCACCTTCCGACATCTTCATATAAAATAAACGTTTAATGAGAAATACCTTGTTTGGGCCGAGGGTTTTTAATATAATTTCACCAACACCTTAATCAAACCCTCTATTATTGTTTCCTTCGAAATATTGAAGGCTACCGATGCCGCAAGGCACCAATATACTGTTCCGAGTGCCTTTCTATCGAGAATCTCCCATTCTGCATCTGTCATAGCTGTCGACTTATTTTTTTTTCCGCTTAATGGTAGTTACAGATCTTTCTGATATAGATAATCTTCCATCTGCATCTTCCATAGCGGGAAGTTTTGGCTGTTAAATTTCTTGACCCTAAACTTACCATCTTCCGCCATTTCTCCCACTCGAACTAGGAACCCTTCTTTCCTATGAGTTTATCAGCCAAATAGACCTTCGGCTTTGATACCAGTTGTTAGAAAACTATATATATTACAGAGCAATGAAACACATAAAATATGTGGAAAACACAAGCACAAAAAACACATAAAATCAAAGAGACACAGATATATGTGGTTCACCTAGTTTGGGCTACATCTACCTCGAACAGCCAGTCCTTCCTTTCTATTATCCAGTAAAATGAAGAGACACAGCCTACAACAGATCTGTTGTAATATCCTCTGTTCTCTCTCCTAGTCTCCCTATCTGTTTCTCGCTCCGATAATACACATACAATACATAGTTGCAATAAAATACCCTCATACAAAGTGAGGGGTTACCTTCTAGGGAAAAAATCCCTAAACTAAACATAAATTCTACCGTCAGATCATCTGCCTAATGAATAGCCCAGATTGACTAGAAATTACTATACTTTTACAAGGAAATTTTACATATGTTTTTAGCTTCGGGGGCACTGTCCTCGAAAACCCCCCGCCAGGGGGGCTCTATAAAGTCACAGCCGCCCCCCTAGACTCCCCAGGCAACATTTAATTATGGGTGGCGTTTCCGCCCCATTAAGGTACAGGGGTCCAACGCTGTGATACAAAATAAAGAAGATAATCAGGCTCCACACCCAACATAGCGTGGTGGGATTCTCTACCTTCTTTTCGCTTATATTGGTTTTCTTAGTCGTAGCCATCGGCTTTGCGATGGGAATTTATGTTGAAGGGATGTTTGTGATAGTCTCATGAACGGGTGGGGCCTCCTCTGGATCAAGGGGGACTAATCCTGTAGAGGTGATGTGTGTGGCTCCTGTCCCAGTAGGTGGGACTAGGTACCAAACTGCGATTGCAAAAGATACGTTTGGTAACACCACGGTGGCCAAGACCTATTGGGATACAAAACCAGCTGGGGGATAGAGAAAAGGAGTTTGGGATGTGGCATACGCTAGAAAGGCTACCGTGGCCAAGGACTCAGTGTCATTATTTCTCGTCTTCGTGTCTTGACTAGCTTCGGTGCCAGATGTGGACATCATGCATACCTTTGTGATGCCAGATGATGGCTCTGAGATAACTAGGGGATCTCCTAGGAATGACCCAAGGATGGACGACGGTTTGAACTTGGCAGGGGCATATCTTGGTACCGTGTAAGCATCTCAATGGATCTGTCTACGTAGGGTAGAATGACATCAATGTTTGTTAGGGGTCGCTTTTCGCTATGTGTCAATTGGTCGACAGTAATGATGTAGTACTCATGGGGGAACATCATAGCTTGGAAGATAAAGGAGGATATGGCTGACATGGTGTACATATAACTTCGGCCAAGGAGTATATTGTAATCCAGTTGGGTGTCCAAGACTTCAATGTATGTAAGGACCGTCTTTCCATCTAAGCATACTGAGTGATTTTGGTAGAGACCGACGGGGGCTGAAGGGCGTCCATCGTATGCTCTAAGCATGATGTCTGATGGCTTTAGTTTGGGAGACCCTAAATTTTGCCAGATTTTCTTTGATATTATGCATGTGGATGCACCCTCATTAATTATACATTAGTGGATGGTGATGTTTTGAAATGACACCGGTATCTGAAAGGCGACCATCGAGGGAAGCCTAAGGGTGGATTTATCTAAAACAAAAGCCATCATACACGAATTGGAAAGGTCGATGGCCCCTAATGTGGAAAATAAGGCTTTCCTTTGCTTTGGGAATGATTGTAATACCTCCAAAGCTGACATAGAAGCGGGAGATTGAGCTAGATCATCTACAATGCTATAGTTATAGGCTGCTTTGGAATGTTTTCCTACCCGCCTAGTTAGTCCCTTAGCCATTTTTAGCAAAGGCTCAATAGCCGTCTTTGATATGGTCAAAGGTGTTGTTGGTGCACTTGTACTAGCCCTTGATGGATTGGTGTCTGGTGGGGTATCGCAATTTCGGTTCCGTGTCTGAAAAAAAAATTTCTTCTTCAGTCATGTAGATTTCATGGTTGTTCTTTCCGGAATCGTTGGGAGTTTTTTGTTGTTGCTGAGTTTTAACTATCCCTTGATGGGGGAAAGGCTCCTGCATAATTTATGTCTGCTGGGAGGATCACCCTTGTCCATGATTACCTTGAAGCTTCTTTAGCTCAGGGAGGTTGGGACAGTGGTGAGTGTAATGGCCATACTCACCACAGATTGAACAAGAATGGTTTTTCTGAAGATTTTCCCTCTTTTTCTGCCTTTGGGGTTACTTGGTTCCTGGCTTAGATTTCGGTTGGAGTTACCTCCAGCCTGAGATCGCGGAGGGCATTGTTGATTGTTGCCCCCCTATGCAAGATTCCCTTTAGGCTTGTTTTTTCCATTTTTCTTAGCCACGTTGAGAGGAAAATTTGGATTCTCTTGATTCTATGGTTGGCGTGATTGGGCTTGGGAAGGTTGCACAAAGTTCACCTGTGCATTATTCTACATGGGTGGGTTTTGTGCTGGGGACTGGTCATATTGCGGTCCTTCTCCCTGGTTTATAAATGGTTTTTGGGGGGAATTTCTTCTGTCATCATGTCTAGCTATGTACTAGGTCCCCTGAGCCAGAGGATAGGGTCCTTCATGCTAATGGTGGTACGATGACGCCCTACTGGTCAAATTTTGTGGAGGCGCAGGATGACTTTGATAGATGGGTTGCGGTATGTTATGGATAGAATCATAAGTGTAACCAAGGTATGGAACACTGCTGCTTAGGTGATTTTGGGTCAATGACCCAATTAAACCATCTGCAGAGTTCGATGTGCCTGGAATTTATTTGTAAGTTTGCAGGTGAGGGGCGTTAGGTAGGATATTGTAAATATACCTTGACTGCGTATGGCTCAGCTCGAGCTGTTGGGCCTTACTGATGGCATCCTCTTTGGATATGGGCTTTTGTTGCGCCACATCCTTTGAAATCTCTCCAGTGAGAGTTTTCAGGAACAAGTCTAACAGAACTCGATCGTCGAGTTTGGATTTGCACAAAATACGACGCCGCCGCCATTTGTGCAGATGGTCTGAGATATGGACAGCGGGTGTTTTCCTAAAGTGGGCCAGTAATTCCATTATGGAATCATCGTGCATGGGTATCTGAAAATAGGTCAGGAACGAAGTAGCGAGGGTGCTAAAGGTTCCATGTGTAGCAAAGGGCTGCCCCACATACCATTTCATGACTATTCTGGTTAGGGTGCGTTGAAATAGTCTTAGTCGAATAGTATCGTCAACGATGTTGTGCAATGAACACCACAGGTGGAAATTCATAACATGATTTATGAGGTCTTGTGCTTGCTTCCCTTCGAACTTTGGAATTTTTGAAGGGAGCGTCGTGGGCATGAGAGGCCATGTGGGTTTATGTGAAATGGGGTCGTTTGTCAACTTGGTTAAATCTGGTAGATTGAATGAAGCTAGGAAAGGTGACAGTGAGTTTGCAATCATTGCAATTTGTGAAAACACAATGTTCTGGTTAGGAATAGGGTTTGTCTATGATGTAACCTCCTGTTCATTAACCTGGCTTCCTGAATGGGTGGCACTCATCTGTCCTCTACAGGTTGTGGGAGGTGTGGTATGTGGTGACCCTCTGGGGGTGTTCACCGATGTGGCATTGGGTGACTGACGAGGGTTCTCGACTAATGATGCCCCAATAAGGATGAACCAATGAGGGTGGCAGTGTTCCGTTTTTTCTGCCTAAATGGCGAAATACCTGGAACCCCTCCCGGTAATGGAGGGAGGTCCAAAAGATGTCTAGATCGACGAGGTCCCGTTGGGTCCATTCTGGCGTCGACTAGGTATGGTTTTGGAAATATTTGAGAGGATAGAGATTATAATCAAGGAAAAAATCTAATCACATACATAAAACAAAGAGAAAATAAAAGATAAATTTTCCCTTTAGGTTAATCCTATGTGACGAGTCAATAAAAAAATATGGTTTTTGTTGTTTTTGCGTATGATACTCAAATCCTAGAAGACCTAATCGTCCTCACATGCTCAAATGTAACTGGGTCTTGAGAAGATATCTTGCGAATTTTGGCACAATGTCCTGAAAGAACTGGCGACGCCCCCCAGTCAACCGAAGAAAATCAACCAAGATAAGGGTAGAGGATATACTACTGCCTACACCATCACCTATAGGGAAGGATGCTCTATTTTTTTCCACTAAGTACTATTGTCCCATGTGACCATTTCAGTCTTCAGTTTCTTGGTAGTTCAACTACCAGTATCGAGTATTAGACGGGTCAGGTAGCCCCAAATAATACTGCATGCGCTGGGCCTAAGCTTAACTCCCTCTGAATCAGGTCTCTGGTGCACTCGGGTTTTATTTTTCGTGGGCGGATAGACATATTTTAAAGTTCCCTAAACAATCACCTTCTATGTTTCAAGATGTAGGCTGACCAAGGCTTCTTATTTGATGCATACCCCCTTGGTCCTAACTTAGACTATAAATTCTCTTGTGGCCCCTATGGGGAGAGTTTAGTGAGTTTGGTTATGCTAGTTTTAGGTGGCTTTAACTCAATTAGGGAGTGAATGTGTGTGAAAAAAAGGTGAACAAGCGCATAGTTTGAACATGTGGATATGTGGTGATCCTTTTCAAAATCCCCTATTTAAACTATATTTGGTTGTTCCTTGCTCAAAAGAAAAACATGTGTGTATATGGGCCGCTTCCAATGTTTCCTAGTTAATATAAATGATCAACTATAGGGAGATGGTGAGTTATCAATAGAGAGTGTTCATATTCTTGCCTAGGATCACCTAAAGGTGCAAATTTAGCAGAGATTACTTGCTCTCTAGAGACAATTCAATCCTGGTCCTGAATCCTAGTGCAAAAAATTGAACTAAAACTAATGACTTTTACACTAGAAAAATGAAAAACATTTAGCTAAGCATGTGTGGACTAGGACCACTTACTTTGGCTAATTATCTAAGTGTTTTTTGGTGCCTAAAGTTGCAAAACATAAATTATTTTGGAATGCAAGTTTGTTTCCCCCTACTTAAACTATGTGTTAACTTTGCGGAAATAAACTTGAAATAAAACTAACACCTAAACTACTAAAATGCAACTAAAAGTGAGCTTTAACAAGTTTTGGGAAACCTCAACTAGTGTTGGCAGATTTATTATGGGCTGCCAGCCATTTTACAAGCAATAAATAAATAGAAATAGTAGAAAATTACTACTTTTGGTTTCCGCGCATAAAAGGCTAAGACAGGCGCGACGACTGCACGCAGGTCACCGCTGAACGCACGCACTGGGGCACGTCTATGTGTGAAAAATACAAACAATTTTCCTGCAAAGAAATTTTTGGGAGCTCTTCAACTTTAGCCTCTCACTGAGAGTGAATCAGGTAGTGAAGGAGAGAAATGGGGCAGTTCCAGCCCAACTCCACAACAAAGAAAGAGGTCTCTGCAAAAAGGCACAACCACATAAACTTGGAAATAAAAGTAGTGGAGTTGACAATATTGTGTATGTGTGTTTGGCGCATGAATGTACCAATTCACACCTACTTAAGAGGAGTGGTTTTTTCCTCATAAGTTCTTGGTCACAGGCAGAAAATAAAGGGAGTGAAGCAAGTTGAGGAACATTCTAATACACAAACATACTAAATAGTGAAATAGCATACATATTCAAACATAAAATCTAAACTAAAACACATAATACAAAATCTCTAAATAGAGTAAAACTACTTCAATAATCCAAACGATGGCGCTTATGTCCCCTCTTATTGAGTGTTGGTAGGAATAAAGGATGAAACATTTATCCACTTGCCAAGGGGCCCTTAGAACTAGGGATTTCTAAGACCCGATACGATGATGTCTTTACTTTCAAGCTACCTTGGCATATCCCTCTCTCTACTCCGGTGGACTGGATTTGTTGGGTGGCCAACAACTGAGTCCCCTCTATCTATGCTCCGGAGCACACACTACTGGATTGGGGGAAATTCTGGCCAGCATAACAATCTGCTCTCATATTGCTCGTCTCTTGGTGGCCTTTTATAGGAGAATTCAAACCCTCCTTCACTCTCTTGGTACATTGATGGATGGTGACCCAAGAGAGGGGGTGATTCCATTGTGTTGGGGTTCCCATGTTTTGGCTAGGTTGAGAAGACCAAAAGATGAGACAACATAGAATGAATTTCAGACCTTAGGATCTAGCCCTCCTAGGTCTAGAGAGGGATCTCTCTATGATTGTCAAAGTGTATGTCTTTGAGGCTCGGGTTCAAGATATTAGGCTAGTTATAGGCACAAGGTTTGTTTGTTTGTTTATGTTTGGTTGTTGGGAATCAGGAAAGAAGGGTCCAGTATAAGACAAGGATAAGCATGGAGGGAATTAGGCAAAGATAGATAACTCAGAGAAAATCAAGGCCATTGGGCAATGGATTCAAGAAAGGATTTACTTGTGTTCGATGTGCAAGATTTCAGTTGGGCTAGTCATCTAGAGCATTTGGATCTTGAAGGGTGATTGGTGAAATGGAACATTAAGGACTGAAAATGAATGAAGGAGAACCATCCAATTCTGTCTATAGATCAGGTCAGAGGTCATTTAACTCCAGACCTGCTTGGAAAAAATCAGAGGTAAAACAAGGGATCTTAGAGAGGATTAATTGGGATGGAAATATCCTAGTGAGGCAGAGACAGAGTTCTAGACCTCCATGATTCTCAACACATTCAACTAAATCCTAACAAGAACATCTAAACATAGATTTCATTAATTCATACATCAGAGAGCAGGCAATAACATCCACTACACTGGTTAAACCAATTGAAATCAATATTCAGATACACATATAAGCAGAAAACATAAAAGGCTGGGAGAGCAACAACATAAGGTACCTATCAAGGGTAAATATTATGCCAAACTTCTGATGCGAGCCTGTAGAAATGGAATGAAATGGAATCAAACACAGGGATAAGAAAAAATCACCAGCTGTTTTAGATCAGGATCCAAAGAAATGTGCTTGTCATATTAAAAACAACACTGATCAGGTACAACATTGCCCACTGCTTGAACATTCAGTCTGAATACATCAAATCTCAGCCTATCTTACAATATTACACAGAGAACTTGTCTCAAGAGGAAAATGATTGCATTTCACTGATATCTCGTCAACAACCACTACAATAATTTCCTTCTGTGTTTTATAGCAGAGGATGAACAGAAGATCGACTCAGGGGGTAGGTGAACACTAAATGTAATATTAAACACAGGAAGAAGAGAGGGCCGAAGCCTCATTCTGTTTTAAATCTCTGCATTTATCTCTGGTATGGCTTAGGTGTTCTGACTGTAGTACTGTGGTGCTTATTAGTACAATAACAAAAATAAAATAAGAAACAGTGAGGTCTGCCCTACTTGAATCACCAATGCTTTTGATCATGTAGGACTTCTGTCGGGTAAGAAACTTTAGGAACACGATGTATAATAAAAAATGCATGGGCACTTTGTCCTTTGATGAAGAAAAACATTCTGCTGCTATAGAAAAAACCCTGGTGATACGGCTTCCCTTGCATTTAATCTCTGAGAGGTCCTTGAGGTCTTCAATCTGATACTTCACCTCTGAAAAACTGGATTGAGCCCTTTAATCCTCATCATAATGCTTTAATCCTGAGTTTGAGGCCTAAATATCTGCATTTGCATGCCTCGAGGTCACTGCTGCTCCATTGATGGCGTAAATCAAGCTTTAATGGTGCCGGACGGGTTTGCAGAGCTTAAACTCTGTCCTTCAATGGAGAAAGGCTCTGCCGATGCAAAAAACTGGCTTATGCATTAATTTCCTGTGCACAGAATTCTTTGCTACTTCATTAAATGCTGTGTAATCATGGCGGACCATTACCAGCTGATAAACCTGCAAAAACACGCAACCTGCGAAGAAAATCATGGATGGGGGCAATGGATGTAGTGCGGATGGAGGAAATGGCCATGCAGGCAAAATGGAGGAGAAATTCGCGGCAGAAATGATGAAAATCGCTCTGGTAGAGGTTGGCAGTCTGTAGAGCGAAGAATGAATGAAAAACATGAAAAAAACACACAAGTGAACCAATTATATGCAATGGAATGGGAGTATGTACGGAGGATGCACGTGGAGATGACGTGGCAGGACTGGGGACAGTGGAAAAGTCAGCGGCGGGTGAACAAATCTGGACCGTCGATCGTGGCGGAGATCAACGGCGGAGGACGACGGGCGGCGGGCCAGGACATGGACTATCATGCGTGCAACTTCATTATCCATCTTGCATCTTCGTCGAGCGATAGACGTCGGATGGGCTGCTCCAGATCGGACGGTCTTCAGCAATTTTGTTGGGCATCCGTATATAAAAAATAATGCGCGATGGATGACATTAACGGGCAGGAAAAGTGGTTTTGGAATCATACAGGAGGATGCGTGTCGCGCGATGTATGGAATCGCTGGCCGTCGGGGAAAAACCACCCTTCGCCCAAAGGTGGTGCGATGAAAACAACGTGGTTTGTGAACAGTGAAAGCGGGGGAGGGACCACCAGGCGGATGGAATGCGGATCGTCAGATCTTGTACAGATCAGCGGTTGAAAATGCACGTGATAGGGATTAATTGCGGACCGCTGATTTGCGGGATTAAATGGATGGCGGAGATGTAATGCGGGGGACCAAGGTGTACGGACATGAGAACTTGGAGCGACCCCCCCGTAGTGAATGATAGCCGTTCGATCGGGTTTTCCCACATCCTGAGGGGTCAACTGCGGGGGTACCATGGTTTGACCCTATGGACAGAGAAGAGCCTCCGCAGGGGTAAGCGCTTTGGTCACGGCGCTAGGTTGTATGGAGAGAAAAGGCGCGGGGCTAGCGGGAAAGGGGCTGAGGCCTATTATATGGTCAGAAGTGGGTTTTTAACCCATTTTAATGCATTATGAAGCCTCCAAAGGGTAACGATAGGAAGATGGAGGGAGAATTTGGGCAAACCAAGGGTGTAGGGATTTTTAGAGAGGATTTAGGGGGTTAATAGGGAAAATAAGAAGGGGAAAAGAGGGACTTTGTCAAAGGGGAAAGGAGGTAAAAAAGTGGTGTTTTGCAGGAGTATGAGGGGCAACGCAGGCCTTAGGGAAAGGAACCAGTAGAGGGGACTTGTATAAGGAAAAGCACAGAGAGACCTCAAGGATGATGTGTCTTCAGAGGAGATGCATTCCTTGAAGGTCTCCAAAATGACATAGCCCCCAGCTTGCTTGTCAAGAATTTCATAGGGGGGCTAATAGTGGCTCCACATGGGGATGGCTTCTTCTTGAAGGAGGTAAGAAACCAGAAATGATTTTTGGAGTAGGCCAGATGCCTGCTGCTTGGCACATCCCTTCTTTCTTTAATTTTCAGCTACCACAATATGTTAAGTACATGAATTAGCAGAAACATTTTCCCAACCAATCTACCTACCCAAACTAAAGTCCTAGCCCTTTTCTCCTATTAGGGTGCACTTGAGCTAGCAAACCCTTTACATGATTTACTTTTTTTAAACAGAAAACAAACCTATTCTACTTCTACCCTTATTGCTCCATGAGGCCAGATTAGACTATTGGTATCATATGATTCTCTACCTAATCTACTACCTGTTGGGATTAAACTGTTCAACAGGTTTCTTCTCTTACATTCTAAGACAGGAAATTCAAAACAGCCAAGCCAGGATTAGACTATTTGACTTGCTGTGAATCCAAGGCATAAAAATTTAGTTCCTGGACAATGAATTGCTGAAAATTTGGAGACAAAACTGTGAAGGTTGGAAATCTGCAATTTGAAATATCCTCCTTTTCCTGTGACTCAGGTTTTGAGCATGTTAGATTCACTTATTTCTTCATTTCAGCTCTGGTTTTGGGCATGTTAGAGGCGATTCTTCTTTTCACTGCTGGTCCAGATTTCGAGCATATTAGGACCAACTATTCTGCTCCCTTTGGCTCAGATTTTGATCATGTTCGAGCCACTCTTTTTGCCTTTCGGAGGTTCAAGTTTTGAGCATGTCTGAACCTCTCTCTTTTTTCTTTTTTATTTTTTTTCAAAGAAACAAAACTGCAATGATATATACAATGGAGAATGAAATTGGAAACTGAAATTTAGCAGAAGTAGTGCTTGAGAATCCTACCATTTATAGGACCCCCAAGCAACTCTATACCATCAAGTTCTTGCAAGAAAAATGCATTAGGACCCACAGTGGCTTGAATAATATATGGACCTTGCCACAAGCTGTCAAACTTACCTTGTTTACCTTTGTCCTCTCTCCTTGAATCCCATTTCAGAACCTTGTCCCCAAATTTGAAATCTGCAGCTTTGGTTCTTTTGTCAAACAACTTTTTAATGTTCTCCTGAACTTTGACTGTTATGTTTTAAACCTTCTCCCTTGTTTGCTGAAGATGAATAGTTTCATTAATTCTCCTCACCATATTGTTTCCCTCTGTCTGAATCTCCTGGAAAAGCTTAATCACTGGCACTCCCAGGCTGGTAGGAAATATGGCTTCGGTTCCATAGACAAGCTGGAATGGTGACATGCCAATGGATTTCTTCGTGGTGAGCCTGTCAGCCCACAAAGCATGTACTAACTTTTTATGCCATGACCTTTTGTTCTCTTCCAGCAGCTTCTTAATGATATTCACTAGGATTTTGTTGGATGATTCAACTAATCCATTACCTTGAGGGTAATAGGCAGTTGAATGACCAAGGGCTATTCCATACCTGTGACAGAAATAAACCATTCTCTTGGATCCGAAAGCAGCAGCATTGTCAGTGATTATTTTGTTTGGACAGCCAAACCGAGAAAGGATGTAATCTTCTAGGAACCTAATGATGATAGAATCAGTGGCATTCCTAGTGGGTATGGCTTCTATCCATTTGGTGAAGTAATCTGTAGCAGTTAGGATCCATCTGTGTTGTCTAGAATAAGAGGGGTGAATCTCCCCAATGAAGTCCAGGCCCCATTTCATGAAGGAACCTTCTACAGTGATGGGTTATAATGGGAGGGGGAGCAGCTTTCTTCTGCCCTCAAAGATCTGGCATTTGTGGCAGGCAAGTATCATTTTATGGACATCACTAAAGAGTGTAGGCCAATAGTAACCAGCCCTGAGTATCTTATTTGCAGTGGCTTTCCAACTCAGGTGGCCTCCACACTCCCCAGCATGGAATTCCTGTTTAATTCTTTCAGCTTCGGGTTCAGGCAAGCATTTCAGCAATGGGCCACTTAGATTTTTCCAGTATAGATTCTCATTCAAAATGTAGTAATTTCTAGCTTTGAGTTTTATGAATCTGGCCTTGGTTTTGGATAGTTCTGGAGGGGCATTGAGATTGGTGAGCACATAAAGGATATCATAGTACCAAGGGGAGTTCTGAAACTGCTCCCCAACAGTTGGATGGGGCAACCCTTCCTGCTCATCTAAGGCATTTATCATGTTAATTTCAAGGGCCTGCAAGTTTGATTTAGCCATTAACTGGGCCAGGCCTTGACCTTTGATCAGTTTGGTGGGCTTTATCTCAAGGTCATATTCTAGGATTGTAGCAATCCATTTGCCCCTTTTCCCATCAGGGTCTTGGGACAAGATATCTTTGACCACTATATTTGGCACATAAGCAATGGTGTGAGAATGTAGAATGTGCACCCTAAAGTCTTTTAAGGCCTTTACCAGGGCATAGGCCTGCTTTTCCATAATGTTGTATTTCAAGGGTGCATCTCTTAGAGCTTTGCTGAAAAAGGTGATTGGTTGTTCCATTCCCTCTGTGTTTTTCTGCAGTAAGACAGTGGCTATTGTGTGTTCAGAGGCGCATGAAAAGATTAGAAAATATTTTGAGAAATCTGGACTAATCAAGATAGGGGCTTGAGTGAGCACCAGTTTTACCGACTCAAAAGATTTCTTGGCTTCAACAGTCCACTTAATTCCTGCACCTTTCTTTAGCATGTTGGTCATTTTCCTAAGGTGCTCAGCTAGGTTGGGAATGAATCTCCTAAGGAAATTGATCTTCCCAATGAAGGACTGCAACTCCTTGATGTTTCTTGGGTGTGTGATTTGAAGTATCCCCTCAACTCTTTGCAGGTCTATCCTAATCCCTTTATCAGGTATAATGTGACCAAGAAATTTCCCTTCTTGCAGCCCAAAAACAGTTTTCTTAGGATTTAGGGACAGACCATACCTTCTACATTTTTCAAAGACTTTCCTCAGATGTTTCAAGTGTTCTTCTTCAGTTTTAGAAAAGACAGTCAAGTCATCCAAGTAGATAACTATGAAGTGTCCTATCTCATCTGAGAAAGCTATATCCATCACTCTCTGGAAGGTGGCTCCAGCATTCATCAATCCAAAAGGAATTTTCACATACATGAAGGTGCCCCATGGAGTGGTGAAAGCTGTTTTGAGTTGATCTTCTGGGAGTACAAGAACTTGATTGTATCCCGAAAAACCATCAAGCAGGGAGATTCTCTTAGAGCCCACTACCTTCTGCAGGATATGTTCCATTCTAGGCAAAGGGTAGTTGTATTTTAGGGAGGCTCTGTTGAGGTTTCTGAAGTATATGCATAGTCTGATCTCCCCTGTCTTCTTCCTCACAGCCACTAAGTTTGACACCCAATCAGAGAACCTTATAGGGACTATTATGCCTGCATCGTACATCTTTCTAATCTCCTTCTCAACTGTAGGCAATTGTTTTGGATTGATTCTGCAGAGTTTTTGTTTGAAAGGCTTCTGATTTTCCTTCAAGGGTATCTTGTGTTGTAAGATGTTGGTGTCATAGGCCTTTAAGTCTTCATATCTCCATGCAAACACATCAATGAATTCCTTAAACAGGTCAATGTATTTGTTCTTCATGTTTGCAGGTATAGACTTAGCTAGTTTGATCATTTTGGGCTTATCTTCAGTGCCAATTTTGCATTATTCTATATCTGAGTCTGCATGTTCTATAGTGGGAT
Source organism: Pinus albicaulis (assembly GCA_034641835.2). NCBI lineage: Eukaryota > Viridiplantae > Streptophyta > Pinopsida > Pinales > Pinaceae > Pinus > Pinus albicaulis. Next base: position 1,026,590,329 of record CM076581.1, read on the forward strand.
TTTTTTCTACGTCATCAAAGTAAAAAAAGTCCTCTAGGGGTGCTAGGCCTCTGGGTATATTCTTATATTTGGCTTGCAACACCTCCATCTCTTCGCTGTCTGTGTTTTCATATTTTTCGGTTGTATTTCTAGTTTCTTCATTCAGGGTGTTTATCTCTATGTTACAAGGTGTTTCTTGTTCATCTGGGGAATCCTCACTTGGGCAGCTGTCATTAGATTTTGAGTTTGAATCAGAAAATTCAAACTCATTTCTACCCACCAGAAAATCTTCAATATGTTTGTCTCCTTCAAAGACCTGCCAATATTTTTTGTTTTCTGGCACTGCAGGTCTGAACTTGGTTTGAATGATCATTTTTTGGTCAGGGGGAGTCTTAGTATATGAACTAGCGAGGCAAGCTAATCCATTTGTAATGATGTTTTGACTCCTAGGCACAAATACCAATTCATATTCAATAAATTTTTTCAATAAATCCAGAATGTCGTTCCGGTATACTCTTAACCTAGGGTGTTTGGTTGTATATTCACCATTCACTTGTCTGATAACTAACTCTGAGTCTCCATGCACAGTTATCCTACGGGCCCCTAATTTTTCAACAGATTTAAACCAAGAATAAGAGCCTCGTATTCTGCGATATTATTTGTGCATTTGAAATGCAGATTCACAGCATGGCTCTCTGCATGATCATTTTCTATGTTACATAGCCACACCCCTGCTCCAGCATTGTTTCTAGTACAGGACCCATCGAAATTCATTTCCCACAGGGGTTCGCCATTAGGCTGCGTTGGGGGATCTGTACTAGGTTGTGGGTTGTCTTGTTCTTCACGTGGTGTATTAGTTTGAGGGGTGTGACTAATAGGCTGACTGCATTGTGTTTCTGGTTCATTCTGAGTTTCGTTTTCATTATCCTGCCCATGGTTTTCTTCATCATATTCTTCTAGGGTGGCCATTATGCTAAATTCCATGGGCTCTGTGTTTTTGCTTGGATCTCTGCATTGTGATTCTGGCTCTCCTAAGGATTGGTCGTTATAAAGAATGAAAGAATCCAGATCTGTGTGCACAGAGTATAATGGTGAATTTTCAGGCTTCTCGGGGCTACTGACTAGGAATTTCATATGGGACTCTCTATACAGTCTTCTAAGTTAGCCAAAGATAGGGATAGTGGCATATGAGCCATCCATATGCATTGTTCCCTGCAATTTGGCTCCCCATGATCTCGATAATAACATGCCATACTTGGGTGGTACATCTGCCACCACCACATCCATGACCATACATTTGGCAGGAATCTGGGTCAAGCTCACACATGAATCTTTGATTAGTCCTAGGCATTTCACTCTGCTAGAGTCAAATGAATATAAGTTTTTGTAAGGTTGTGTTATCTCCAGGCCTATATTTTCCATTACTACCTTAGGCATTAAATTGTGTGACGCTCTAGAATCATGCATGGCATTGTGGAGTATTTTGTCATGAATGTTGAGACTGATATAGAACGGTGGAACTACCCCTTCCTGAAACTTTCCCTCAATATTTGGGCCAAACAGGAGGGCAGGTTGATCATCATTCAAATTTACGGTGTCATTGACTTCTCCTAAATTCAAGGCTTTCAAAATTTGGCCTTTATATACATCCTGAGTGGCCAACTCAGATAATGGTACAGGGATTTTGATTTTGGCAATCTCACTTTCCAAACTGAAAGTGGACTCGCCCTTTGTAATACTCAACTCTGTTTTATTTGCCACTGTCTTAGTGGGTGTATCAGCTTGTGATTTCTCACTATGTACAGGGTTGGTGACAGTTTTATCAGGAGCACTAACCGCAGTGTCAGTGCTACTAGCTGGTTGGCTTTGTTTTTCAACGTTTTGGTTGTCGTTTTCTTTGTTTTTCCCAGAACTTTCAGCTGTTGTTTTGCTATTTTCAGCAGTCACTTTAGAAGATTTTTCAGGAATTTTCTTGATGGTAACCCCAAGAGCTTTGGGTTTGGAAGTGTCTTGGTTCTTTTTTCTCCTAAGTTCATATTGTTCTCTGACCTGCATCATGGAATTTTCAAATCCTAATCTATAATCTTTAGTTTCTAACCGTTCCTCATCCCAGTATGATGGTGAGGGTTGATCTTCTCCTGAATCACAGTTAAGGACTGAGTCTTCTATTTCAAACATTTTTATTTCATTCCCTTCAGACTCTTCTAGGATTCCCTCATCTTCATCTAAAAAGTTTTGGAAAGGGGGAATAATTTGCTGATCTGATTCTTTCTGTCTGTTGGGAGCATTGTTGTTCCTTCTAAAGTTTTGGTTTTGGTTTTGATTTCTGTTTTGGTTATTGACAGTGACAACCATTTTCTTCATCATTTGCTGTAGCTCTTCCATGTTTTTAAACAATTTGTCATAATTTGGATCAGATGTGGAGGCTACATTGTCATCCCTATAGGTTACCCTCCTCTCAGATCTCAGTCTTGCTCTTTTCTCAATCAGGTTTGCCTCTATGTTCACTGCTCCTTTCTGCATGTCCTCCAATGTGGTGTACTCTTTATCCCTAAGCTCATAGGCCATGTCAGCATCAAACCCATTAGGGTACTTAGCTAAGGCCATGCCTTGTGGAGGTTTCATATGTGGGGGGAGGGCATTATAAATGATGTTAAATCTTGTTGTGTAATCATGGACACTCTCTCCCACGTTTCTTTGAAGGCTCATGTATTCAGCTAGGAGTTGGCGAGGGTTTGCCCTAGTTTCCCATTTGTCAACGAAAGTCCAGTATAGAGCAGGGAGATCTTGGATACTACCCGCAGGTAGGTTTTTAAACCACTTCTTCACCTCACCTCCCAAGCTTTGGGCAAAGATTCTCATTTTGATTGTTTCATCATCAATTTCCATGTAGTCAAAAGAATCCTCCATTTTATCTACATGTTGCTGAGCTGTGATGGATTCTTTAGCAGTGAAGTGTGGGATTTTTTATTGATAATCATTGGGTAAGGGTAGCAAGGGCTGAGGTAAGACCAGAGGTGCATACCAAGATGCCATGATGATATTCTAATGAGGTAAAGGGTTAACTTGAGTAGCTGGTATATGGATGATAGGGATATTAGGACCAGGAGGATTTTGTTGAGTAGATTTAGGGTGGGAAAGCCCCAAGTTTTGAATGAAATGGGAATCCGGTGGTGTGGATGGAGGGGTTCCTCTGTCTCTAGTGTGTTGACCACTATGAGATGGTGAACTGTGAAACTCGAGGTCTGGCTGGTCTAGATGGTTGAATGACCTAGTTCTTGGTAAACTGTTTGGAGGGTCTAGGTTAGGGAGAAAATGTGATAGAACTGTTAGGTCTTCTGGTGTAGAATTAGCTCTATGAATGTGACTGGGAATAGTTGGTCTTTTAGGTGTAGGAGTTCCCCTGAGGATACTCTCCAGATTGTTAACTATTTCAGGTGGGTCGGGATTGGGATAAGCTCTTGTGTGAATGGTTCTAAAAGCCAGAATGATGTTTCTTAGCCAAGCAGCTTAACCCTACTTGTTACTTCTGTTGTGGTTAATGCTGTTTCAAAGGCTGGTCTCCCAGTGGAGTCTAATGTGAAACCAAGACAATCAGCAGGCCTACTGATCACCAGTGGAGTCTTTTCGTTTAGGAACAATGGAGTCGCCAGGTGGAGGGTTTTAGGGTACATCTAAGGGGTTACACTGTCCACCACAGTGCTCAGGCACTATCACCTTTCAGGAATCTCCTCAAAAATAACAAACTCCAACCAGAGATTGACTGGGAGGGAATTTACCAGATATGTCACCTCCGAAGAGGGTGAGATCCGAAGGCTACCTGGCCCTTTCCAGGATCTGTCTAAGATTATGATGAACACTTTAACAATGGAGGCCGATTCAAGAAAAGAGTGACTTACTGTCAACCTAACCAGAGTTGTAAGCTTCTGAATTTATTGATGTAGTGAGATGAAGACCGTCCATTTCCCCAGCGGAGTCGCTATTATGTTGGGGTTCCCATGTTTTGGCCAGGTTGACAAGACCAAAAGATGAGACAACATAGAACCACTTTCAGACCTTAGGATCTAGCCCTCCTAGGTCCAGAGAGGGATCTCTCTATGATTGTCAAAGTGTACATCTTTGAGGCTCGGATTCAAGATATTAGGCTAGTTATAGGCACAAGGTTTGTTTGTTTGTTTATGTTTGGTTGTTGGGAATCAGGAAAGAAGGGTGCAGTATAAGACAAGGATGAGCATAGAGGGAATTAGGCAAAGATAGATAACTCAGAGAACATCAAGGCCATTGGGCAATGGAGTCAAGAAAGGATTTACTTGTGTTCGATGTGCAAGATTTTAGCTGGGCTAGTCATCTAGAGCATTTGGATCTTGAAGGGTGATTGGTGAAATGGAACATTAAGGACTGAAAATGAATGAAGGAGAACCATCCAATTCTATCTATAGATCAGGTTAGAGGTCATTTAACTCCAGACATTCTTGGACAAAATCAGAGGCAGAACAAGGGATCTTAGAGAGGATTAATTGGGATGGAAATATCCTAGTGAGGCAGAGACAGAGCTCTAGACCTCCCAGTGTTCTCAACTCATCCAACTAAATCCTAACAAGAACATCTAAACATAGATTTCATTAATTCATACATTAGAGAACAGGAAATAACATCCACTACACTAGTTAAACCAATTGAAATCAATATTCAGATACACATATAAGCAAAAAACATAAAAGGCTAGGAGAGCAGAAACATAAGGTACCTATCAAGGGTAAATCTTATGCCAAACTTCTGATGCGAGCCTGTAGAAATGGAATGAAATGGAATCAAACACAGGGATAAGAAAACATCACCAGATGTTTTAGATCAGGATCCAAATAAATGTGCTTGTCATATTAAAAAAAACACCGATCAGGTACAACATTTCCCACTGCTTGAACATTCAGTCTGAATACATCAAATCTCAGCCTATATTACAATATTACACAAAGAACTTGTCTCAAGAGGAAAATGCTTGCATTTCATTGATATCTCGTCAATAAACACTAAAATAATTTCCTTCTGTGTTTTATAGCAGAGGATGAACAGAAGATCGACTCAGGGGGTAGGTGAACACTAAATGTAATATTAAACACAGAAAGAAGAGAGGGTCGAAGCCTCATTCTGTTTTAAATCTCTGCATTTATCTCTGGTATGGCTTAGGTGTTCTGACTGCAGTACTGTGGTGCTTATTAGTACAATAACAAAAATAAAATAAGAAACAGTGAGGTCTGCCCTACTTGAATTACTAATGCTTTTGATCATCTAGGACTGCTGTCGGGTAAGTAACTTCAGGAACACGATGTATAATAAAAAATGCATGGGCGCTTTGTCCTTTGATGAAGAAAAACATTCTGCTGCTGTAGAAAAAACCCTGGTGATACGGCTTCCCTTGCATTTAATCTCTGAGAGGTCCTCGAGGTCTTCAATCTGATGCTTCACATCTGAAAAACTGAATTGAGCCCTTTAATCCTCATCATAATGCTTTAATCCTGAGTTTGAGGCCTAAATATCTGTGTTTTCATGCCTCGAGGTCACTGCTGCTCCATTGATGGCGTAAATCGAGCTTTAATGGTGCTGGACAGGTTTGCAGAGCTTAAACTCTGTCCTTCAATGGAGAAAGGCTCTGACGATACAAAAAACTGGCTTATGCATTAATTTCCTGTGAACAGAATTCTTTGCCACTACATTAAACCCTGTGTAATCATGGCGAACCATTACCAGTTGATAAACCTGCAAAAACACACAACCTGCGAAGAAAATCATGGACGGGGGAAATGGATGTAGTGCGGATGGAGGAAATGGCCATGCAGGAGAAATGGAGGAGAAATTCACGGCGGAAATGATGAAAATCGCTCTAGTAGAGGTTGGTGGTCTGCAGAGTGAAGAACGAATGAAAAACATGAAAAAACACGCAAGTGAACCAATTATATGCAATGTAATGGGAGTATGTACGGAGGATGCACGTGGAGACGACGTGGCGGGACTAGGGACAGTGGAAAAGTCAGCGGCGTGTGAACAAATCTGGACCATCAATCGTGGCAGAGATCAACAGCGGAGGATGATGGGCGGTGGGCCAGGACATGGACTATCGTGCGTGCAACTTCATTATCCATCGTGCATCTTCGTCGAGCGATAGCCGTCGGATGGGCTGCTCCAGATCGGACGGTCTTCGGCAATTTCGCTGGGCATCCGTGTCTGAACAATAATGCGCGATGGATGACTTTAACGGGCGGGAAAAGTGGTTTTGGAATCGTACAGGAGGACACGTGTCGCGTGATGTATGGAATCACTGGCCGTCGGGGAAAAACCGCCCTTCGCCCAAAGGCGGTGCGATGAAAACAACGTGGTTTGTGAACAGTGAAAGCGGGGGGGGGGGGACCACCAGGCGGATGGAATGCGGACCATCAGATCTTGTTCAGATCAACAGTTGAAAATGCGTGCAATAGGGATTAACTGCGGACCGTTGATTTGCGAGATTAAATGGACGGCAGAGATGTAATGCAGGGGACTAAGGTGTACGGACATGAGAACTTGGAGTGACCCCCCCGTAGTGAATGACATCCATTCAATCGGGTTTTGCCACATCCCGAGGGGTCATTTAGGTTTTCCCCTTATCCTTCTCTACTTGATTGGATCAACGTGGAAGACACTGGAACATATAGAACAAAGCATAGGGATGAGGTTTCTTGAATAGACATGGATATCATGGTTTGACATAGATATTTCCTCACATAAGTACCATATTTTCCATCAGAACATGTTGGCTTGAGGGGTCTTGACCCAGGTTCAGAGGTTAAGGTTTGCCAACAAACCCCTATACTATTGGCCCTTTCGGAAGTGACCTGCTTGCGCAGGCCAAAGTCTCACCCAAACCAGTATGGGAGGGTGCTGGAACCAGATTTCCGCACCCTGGGAGAGAGTAGGTAATTCAAGCCAGTCTGTGACTATCAGATCTATACAGCAAGAGTTTTTTTGTAGGAGTCTTATTAAATAACCAGAAGACAACTTATCATATCTAATTAACAGGTTCGCATCCACGTGCGTACTATTAGCTATAATCATATAACAACATAATCACAGTGAATTAAAAAATCACATAAACATGTACCATAAACACAGATAGTTCGCAGCTACTAACATATACATAATCATATAACTAAATTTTGCATCAACCATAATAGAACAGATTCAGATAACATCATATATCCACAATACTTCTGCACACACACACACACACACACACACACACACACACACACACACACACACACACAGATATATATATATATATATATATATCATTACCCAAAATCCTCTTACATTCCCAATTACCACCTGCACACACAGCCAGCAAGGTCCGCACATAGCAGGACAAAGGATCTTCGCGCACATAGCCAACAGGAGTCCTAACCAAAAAAACCCTACCACATATCTAACAATTCGTACTTCGCATCAATCTCTATTCATTCCTACCTATGACTAAAAAACGTTCATCTATTTATAGTGATTTAGCCTACGCATCCAATCGTCTGCAAACCATGGTTTGCAAACTCTTGGTCTACCCCTGACCCATTTACAATGCGTTAGGGGCTTCGACCCACCCCAAAACCCCTATGTTAGACTAAACAATACAAAATTATATAAAAAAGGACAAAATTCATAGCCTTTGGGAGACCCTGCTCCAACGGTCCCCCAACATAATCTTGTGACTCGTCCCAAGTCACTGTGTCGGTGGGGCTTCGACCTATGCTTTCAATACTCTGATCGCCTCGGCTAACAGAGGCAACACACCTTCACTTTGGACAACTACAGTGTGTGCAATTTCAACCAATTTTTCTGACAACGGTCCTTCAGTCGCGGTGGTGACACTTTCCAAAGTTTGGTTTAGCTAATTGTTAGCAATATCAGCATCCTGTGAAAGTTTGAGGGCTGCGTCAGCCCATAGCTTCAGTCGGTCACCAAGGATCTTCTTCTTTTTCTGAAGGTCATCGATATCCACTTGGAGCGCTTGGCTAGTGCACAATTTTTGCAAGCGCTAAGCAGGCACCAATGTGGGAAAGGTGGCTTCAATTGTCTCGAACTCTTCTTCTTTTTGGCACAGGTCCTGGTTTATCCCTCACAAGATTGGATCGCGCTGGACCTTAGTCCATAGCTGCATAGAAGTCTCCAGTAGTTGGGTTCCCTGCGCAATCTGCCCTATGATGACATTCGTAACTGCGGTGACCAGCACAGTTCGCTGGGCCCAGACCTCCAAAGGTGTTTCGGGCTGTAACTTAGCCTGCAGATCTACAATCTGCTACTCCATGCGTGTCTTGACAACCTGAACTTCATCTTGGGAGGCCTTGAGTGCTATGACCAGTCTTTCTACTTTTTCCTGAGGGGTGGCGGAGGTTGGGATCTCTGTGGGAACATCTACGCACAATTTGTGAATTGTGTCTTCGAGCTCTGTGTGCTTTGCGGTGGTGAGGCACACCTCAACATTCTTTGCATTAATTGTTTGTTCAGCTACGCCGAGCTGTTGGTGCACTTGTTGGTCTTGATGGTGTATTTCCTGAAATACAACGGTGTGGAGACCTTGCAAGGCCTCATGAGGGAGCCTAGCTAAGTTCAGTTGGACTTTTGTACTGGCCTGGACTTGGAGTCCCAGGTCAGGTGGACTAAGCACCAGAGCTGCGCCAGGGAGAGAATAGAGGCGGCTGTCATCTATAACTAGTGTTGCGCTTCCGGCGGTGGGGGTTGGCCATACCGAGGTCGCACTAATCTGCAATGTGTCTGTCCTTAATAGTAGCACTCGCAACATAGCCTGAATTGTGTCAACTGCAACCCGTTTCTTCTTTTCTAAGGCAGCCCATTTTTCCTCCGTTGCCAGAGTGACTACATCAATGATTTGTTCCAGGTCTTCGTCAGTCAATGTGACTATTTCGTCTCGTTCCGCTCGCTAAGACCACTACTTTTTGCGAGGCGTTCGGACAGTATCTCTTGTTCACTTCGTGCCGCGGGGGGAGGCAGGTCCACCTGCAACCTGACCTTTTGTACCCACGCCGGTCTGTGAATCCGTTTGGGTCTCTACCTTGATGTCCTTCTTCTACTGTGCATCCTTTTTGGTGGCCACGCCGGTGTCTTGTCTGGTACTCTTGGGCATGCCTCTGATATCTGGGATGAGGAAAGGGCGGGTGACTTGGGATGTGCTGGTGCCTCCAATGCCCTTCGCGCCAGTTTTGAAGCTGATTTTCCAATTAGGGGGCCAGAGCACAATTAAATTTTCGATTTCTTCGTCCATCACCATATAAGGAAGCGAAGTCCAGGCTTTCTCCTTGTGCGCTCTGATTTGAACATTGTGCAGAGGGACCTGGAATGCAAAAATGCCCTTGTATCTGTCGTACATGGCAGGGGACAGTCGTGGTCAGTAGTCAATAGCTGTGATCACGCTACTCTGAAAGAGAACCCAGAACACCTAGTTGTCCTCGAGTCGTTGCGGATCTGTGGAATCCCATAAGTTTGCATAGCGAGCCCCTTCGCACATATCCAGGGTAATCTCAGGGAGGACTGACTCTGTAGGAGCTTCCTAGGCAACCAATGCTATAAGGAACAACAACTAAGAGTAAAAAAAGGTGCGGCCCTGCTCCTGGGACTCACGAACATTAGTGAGAAACTCATCACACAAATATTGTGCTCAGTTAAAACATACTCCTTTCCCGCATTGGCCAGCCAACCGAATTACGTAGGCTAGAACAGAGGTGACCTAAGATTTCCTCATCATTTTACAGGCTAACGGCATGGTGCCCAACTGTGTACCTTGGTCATTGATGGTCTTGATGATAAACCCCTGAGTATTGTGGTTCACATGATAATTTTGGCGCATGAACTCAATAGTCTCCCACTCATATTTCTTACCCATGCGCTCCATGGGGTTCGGTCTGCTCATTGGGAGACTAGTAATTCGATGAACTAGCGCAGCATCAATGGGGATCCTGTAATGGATCCATAGGCATCCGTCATGAATTAGTGTGAGAAATTTTCATACAAGCCAGTCTGTGACATTGTAGTGTCCAAAGTGGGGCATCCTGAGCTGATTTAGGAGCTCGAACCTAGCCAAACCACGTACCTAGTGTTGGGGGGAAAATTTGACTCCATCGGTATCATGAATTGTATCAAGGTATAACTCGGGTGCTAGCTCGTAGAAGGCCTCAAATTTGGCCAAATCATGGTTGTCGAACTTAACTTCATGAAGTCGTCCAAAAGGTTCACCTATGATGGGAACCTCCCCTCGGGTCAGCGACATATGCAAGTAAGTGATCAAGCCATTGAGGTTCTTTGGTGTGTGTGTCGATTCCCTATGTGGTTGAATGAAGGGGGGCATCCAGTTGATCGGCTCGGTGGGTTGGGCTTCCTCCAGAGTAGCCATCGGGGATTTCATGTTTTGCGGGGAAGTACGGGGCTTCCTTGTAGCCCATTTTGTAAGTTTCAGAGGCTTGCTTGAGCCTTGTGATTTTTCTTTCCCTTTGCTTGTGGCAGGGCTAGGTGTAGAGAGGAGTTCTTCGACTTCGGACTCAACCTCCACCACTTCCTCAGTGTCTTGTTCCACCGAGGTCACTGGCTTCGAGAGTTTGCCAGGGTTCGTGGCCGTCATTCTGGTGCGAAATATAAAATCAGGATTGCTACTGTCAGAGGGTGCAAGCTACTCAGACATGAAAGAGATGCTATAGGCACATAATTTATTACAATACAAATTCGTCCAGGACAACCAGGCTAAGTACAAGCTATTCAAGCAATACGGAACCAGTGTCTGAACTAGCTCACCTTTTTTATAGCCTTGGTGATCGCCCAAAGGTAGGGTAGCCTTCATGCGGGACTTACCATCAAGTAAACGGTAAAAAATGTCTCAAAATCGCCGCATTATATGCTGGCTGCCCACCCCATCTAATGGTAATTTTTTATTTTTACCTGATTTGACTGTTTCAATGGCTACTTTTTGCATCCGGGATGCACTCAGCGGACCCCTGCGATCCCAGCACACCCTTGCACATTGAGAAAACTACCTATGTTCCCAGCATATCGGCTTCATTCTGAGATGATTCCTTCCAACTAAAATTCTATGGTGCCATAGCCCAGCCTTCAAGATCTCTTGTGCCATCATATTTCCTGCGTGGTGACCTCCTTTAATGCCTTCATGGGCTTCTACCAAGAGAGCGTGGTTTGCATGCTCTGGGCCATCTTTGCGCAGTACTTCCTGAGTTGCGATAATGGTAAAGTCCACCACTCGGTGAACCTACTCCTTCTTTTGTTGTATCGAATATTCGGCAGGTGCCATGCTTATGGTCAAGAATGGAGAGATCTCACTGAAGCACGCATCCACGACCTTACTGGTGAAAAACTACGTATCAGGCAATCCTTTCTTCCAGCTAGTGGGCTCGTCACAATTCGGGACAAGTGCTCCCACTCCGTACTCAAATTTCCTGGCTTGACGATGATTTCAACACTGTATTCTTGAAACAATAGCCACCTACAGACTATTCCCCTCAACACAGGCTGATTTCCCAAACGCTCTAAAACTGAATGATCTGTAATCATCTTACAGTGATCTCTTAATATATTGTGCTAATACTTCTGTAGCGTATAGGTCATGGCCAACCCTTCCCTTTCCGTGGTGGCATAATCGTGCTCTGCACCTGGGATTGCCCGCCTAGCACATGCGATTGGGTGATTACTGTCTTTGGTGCCAAGCTATGTACGGGTCGCTTCCAGGGAAATTCCTAAATTATCCTCATGAAATATCGTCGCCCAATCGATGGAAGTGAGAATAGGTACAGAGACCATTTTTTTTTTTGAGTAGCTTAAAACTCTTTTGGCATGCGTCATCCCAATTGAGTGAAATATCTTGCTTAAGCAACATTTTCAAAGGTGCAGTGATCAATGTGTATTCCTGACTGAATTTTCTGTAGTAGCCCATATGTCCCAGGATTGGGTGGAACAACTTCGTAGTCATAGGCCTTACCCACTGCACCCATGTGACTGGTTTGATGAGCATAATGTCGATCTCCTCCCTAACCTTCTGTGTATGATAAGGCCACTTTTTCACCGGCTGCACATCTGAATTGAGAGTGATGCGGATACTGCCAAAATCCCCCATGATCTACTTAGGCCCTGAACATTTGGCTGGACATATGTCTTGATACTCCATGAGCAGTTCCTCAATCTTCCCTACTGTCCCATCATCCCAGGAGTTCCAAATTGCAGCCAAATTGAGTTGTATTGCCATATTCATGTTAACACTTCATGGTTTTAGTGGTTTCGTACCATCCATCTTATGTATCAGAGGTCCTGCAACTGTGTGTTCCCCTCTTGATTCAATGATTGAGACCTTCGGTAGATATGTGTTACAATTTTCCATGGTGGCCTTGTGTAACTCGACGTTATCCTGCATCTGTGTGTCCCATATGGGTCCTTCTCTTACTATGTCGGGGCTGGGTTCATCATTCACAAAGGTATCAATAGTCTGCAGAGCTTCCTCAAGCACCTCCAATCCTCCCGTTAGCCCAAATTTCCCTAAGAATTCATCTTTTAAGGTTTTCAATTAGCGGTTGCACTGGTGTAGCTCCAAATTGAGGTACCATGCAGTGGGAATTGGTCCCAAGGCATGAATAAACAAGTGAACCCATTCTTCTATAGTACGATCACACCATTGCTCCATCCAAGTGAACAAATGTTCACGCAGATTTCGTGGGTCCTAGAATCTCTTGACGCGCACATCAGTCAGAGGTTCAAACCATAGTACCAACATATCCCGACATTCCTCCCATTCCCGGAATTCCCCCTTATGTGTGTCCCAGCATTTCACAGGTGTTGCGTGCATAGCTAGGTTAAGAGCCCATAGCTTTCGTTCTCTAGGAACCTCAGCTTCGAAGGTTCCCAAAAATTCCTTTATACTACCAGAGCCATCAAAGCAGGGTAATTCTCATACCTCGAAAGATATATCCCAGAAGTCCCTGGTAATTCATAGGTATCGTAGTGCGGAGATTTCCTGCAGTCATTTTTTCCAATTTTCTAATTCTTTGTTGGAGTCGGAGAAGCATTCGTTTCTCTTCTTCCAGCAAGGCATATCATCGGCCGCAGGGTTGATCCAGTCTTCGTTCTTCATAGTCAACTTATAGATGTGATCCATCTCTTCTTCCTCACGCACTGGCTTGATACACCTTTATCCTTCTGCAGGGTCTAGTGGTACAATCACCCGTGTTCCCTAACTTTCAAACACCATGATTCGTTTCTTCAAATTGATAATTCTACCCATATCAATGGCCCAATCCAATCCCAGGAGTGCTGGGTAAGGGTATGCATCTTCTATAATCTGAATGACTTCAAAGTCATCTTGTACCTTAGCCCCGACAATATCTACTACAATTTTTGATAATCTTCCCAATGGTATGGTCTTATGTTGATTAGCCATATGCAACTAGATAGTGGACCATTCCAATTTAGGTTCTCTCATTCGTTTCCAAGTCTGTTTAGGTAGTACATTCGCATCTGATCCTAGGTCTAGAATTACCTGGTCCATTTCATAATCACCAATCTGCGCAGTTAATCGCATCTCTCGGCCGATGCATCTCTTCTGCTTGTAAAGTTTGTGCACATCCTTAATATTCATGACTAGGTCTGCTTTCCTTGCACAACCTTTGAGTAGGGCTTGGAGGTTTTCTACAGCCTACTAATTGTGTAGCAGTTTCATGCATGATTGCAGGAATCGTTTGGCCTCATCTTCAATTCTACTGTTTGGAGCTGATTTTTGGTCTTGATCACAGTCTTGTTGAGTTGTGACAGAGGTCTCCTTCTCCTTCTGTAAGCTCACGCCTTCTGGTTTAGAAGTTTCTTTATGGATCAGAAACTCCGTTTCAACTTTTTATGCGGACCCCCCGGTGGCCATACCGCTACGCATTATCGCATTAATGCTCAACCCCTCTTCACGAGGTTCTGCCTTAACTTGTTGTATATTCTGTGTAGGAGTCTGTTGCTTTTCCTGCACCTTGGCCATCATAATCGGGCAGTCTTCAATCACATGGTCCAAATGTCTATAATATCTACAGGATTGCTGAGTTGGGTTCGTGCAATCCCTCACAAAGTGACCTACTTCCCCGCAGTTATAGAAGATCATCTGGCCTCTACCCCTACCTGCGCTTCGCCCTCATCCCCCTCCCCTGCCCCTAGCTGGGGAACCTCCTATACCTGTGAGGGATCTAAGTGATGAGGGGTCCGACTGTACCCTATATAGGTTTCCTCGGTCAATCATCAAATCATACGTTTAATAGTTCTATTGGTCATGTCCTACAGACCTACAAAATCTACACCATTGTTGTTTTACTTCTGGAATGTATGCTGCAAGGTGGGGGCAGTGGTTGGTATCATGCAGCCCAGCAATGCGGAAGTCATCGCACTATAGCGTCGACCCACTTGGTCCCACAGCTTCCCTAGGGTGCAGCAGGCTGGGTCCCCCGGCCTACATGTAGTCTGCAAGTAGTAGACAGTTATCTTTGGTGTGGCCATTCACCTTGTACCGTATGCACCATCTTTCAGGGCTGGCCTCCATCCCTCTCTCCTTGCGTAGATTCTGAATCTCCATGTACATTGCCTCTAGTTGGCCTTGTATCTGTTATACTCCTAATTGGGTGTCATCTCTTGGCGCAGCTTCCAGTTTCATGGCAACCTCCAAGGCCTTATCCTATGTTTTAATGGCTTGATGACCCATAGGTATGCGTAGGTGGGGCAACAACATAGCAATAAACCACTCCATGTGTTTCCTGTCATCATACTAGAATCCTCCTTCTCTGATCACTTTATTTAATCATTGATCTCCTTCCCATACAGACTCAGACGGTCCTTTCTTGAAATATTTTAGGTCGATTACTATCTGAGGGTAGGACTTAGGCTTCTTGAACTATTGTTTTATTGCATTCTTAATTTCCTCAATAGTTGCATTTGCATGTTAGTCAATGTATCCCATGTACTAGTCTAAGGCTCTCCCCTCGAAAGCAAGGGATAGCTGTGCCCATTTCACCGCATCGCTTTCTATGTTCTGCGCAGTCCATACCGATCTTGTGACAAACCAGAACTGATCCATGTCCTCATCACCCACTCCCTTGAAGGTAGGTAGCTTCATGTGTGAGGCCATATCGTCTTCTGGTGGGGGTGAAGGTGAGTTTTTGCCCCTATGAGGGCTCGAAGGTGGCGTAGATGGAGGGATATGTGCAAAAAATTTTCTTACTGGATTGTCGACAGATTGATCCCCTTCTTGGCTAGTTCTGTAGTACTTATCAATGCACATTGTACCTTCTCTCTGTTCAGAGCTCATTCACCCTGTATGGCTACACAAAATGATTTTTTTGCATAACAGGATCTTAATCAATAATGGAAAAGTTTTCAAAAACTTACCTTGGGAACCCTTGAAGAACCTCCGCTCTGCTTCTAAATAGGATACGAATTGGTCAACTGCAAATTCTGTCACAAATCCTCCTATCACACTGTCCACCCAGTGATCTACCATGTGAGTGATGGTGTTATCAGTCTTTTCCAACAGTAGGATCCGCTCTGGGGTCCACTACATGACTCATTTGTCTTTTAAACACTTCTGAAACTCGACAAGCCTTGCGAGCCACTCTTGGAATTCGATCACAATTGTTACAAAGAAAATTTCATAGATCTCCATGAAAATGTACTTATTCTTCCACTCCTCCGTGGTCAACTTCTTACTGTGATTTTATTTTACTATGAATTCCTGAACCTTTTTTTCAAACCACTCTTCGATTTATTTTCTCTTAGGCTTCCAATACGGCCTTGGCATTACTTGATCTCTCTCAAAATGCTCCCGGTCCCGGCAACAAAACCATTTTTTGGCTCGAGGGGTCCTGACCTAGGTTAGGAGGTTAAGGTTTGCCAACAAACCCCTATACTAATGGCCCTTTCGGCAGTGACCTGATTGTGCAGGCCAAAGTCTCACCCGAAGCAGTATGGGAGGGTGCTGGAACCAGGTTTCCACACCCTAGGAGAGAGCAGGTAAGTCAAGTCGGTTTGCAACTATCAGATCTATACAGCAAGAGGCTATTCGTAGGAGTCTCAGTAAATAACCAGAAGACAACTTATCAGATCTAATTAACAAGTTCACATCCACGTGTATACTATCAGCTATAATCATAGAACAATATAATCACAACGAATTAACAAATAACAGATACATGTACCATAAACACAGATATTTCGCAGCTACTGACAGATACATAATCATATAACTCAAGTTCGCATCAACCATAACATAACAGATTCAGATAACATCAGATATCCACAATACTTCTGCACATATATATATATCATTACCCAAAATCCTCTTACATTCCCAATTACCACCTGCGCACACAGTTAGCATGGTCCACACACAACAGGAAAAAGGATCTCCGAGCACACAGAAAGTAGGAGTACTAACCCAAACAACCCTACCACAAATCTAACAATTCATACTTAGCATCAATCTCTATTCATTCTTGCCTATGACTCAAAAAAGTTCATCTATTTATAGCGATTTAGCCTACGCATACAATGGTCTGCAAACCATGGTTTGCGGACTCTTGGTCTACCCTTAACCCATTTATGATGCGTTAGGAGCTTTGAACCACCCAAAAACCCTTGCGTTATACTGAACAATACAAAATTATACAAAAATGGACTAAATTCATAGCCTTTGGGAGAACCTGCTCCAATAGAACATCATCAACCAAAGGATAACCAAGACGAGGAAGAAGGCCTGATAGTTAGCCAAATGTTGCAATGTCACAAAGCCATTTTATATTAGCCACAGTGTCTTCAAGCCAACAATAACATCCTTCATGAGAAGTCTTATTAAACAAAACATGAAAGAAGAGACAAGACACAACAAGAAAACCAAAATCTAAAGGAAAAATTAAATGGAGCCTAAAATGAAGACAAAATGCAAGACAAAGCTAGGAAACAAATGAAAAACTATGGAAAGAAAGTGTAGGATGCACGTGCAAGGTAAAATAATATGTATCTAGACCTACTCCTAATCTAACTAGCTAGAAGGTCAGTTTCAATTCTAATGAAAATTCTAACACAACCACCGTAGCTTCTTCCGACCTACATACACAAATATTTGATCAATTAAAACTGGTATAAATGAATGTGCAATATAAAATATAAGAGTTCAAATAATTTTCATAACGAATTGAAGGTCTTGCCTATCAGTAGAAAGATGTGTGATAGTGACTACTTCTAACCAGTTCTCATTCTTACCTTTTTGAAAAAGACCATAATTAAACAAAACTTAGCATATTCTTGCGAACGTATCTTCATCTGCACTATATTTCTTAGAAAGAATAAGAAAATACTGAATCTTGTTATTATAAAAAGGGATTGCTAAGTAAGATGCTTCCAAGAAATCATAGAATGGATCATGAAATTCGAAAAAATCCTCTCGAGAACCCAAAAATCCTTGAAAAGATAAATTTTCAATTAGAAGCATAGGGTCAGGATGATAATCTTGAGAGGGAAAATGGATCTGATCATATTAAGTCAACATCTCAAGATAGAGAGGACCTTACATAACCATCAACGAAGGCTGAAGTGTCTCAACTGCTTTACTAGTTTCCATATATTGAGATGATAAACCATAAAGATCAGAGGGTGTAAAAAAAAAATCATTGGACGTGCTGATGGGAAAATGGTAAGTTGAATGATAGACATCAGAGACAAAATCATGATAAGATGGGCTTATTAAAACATCAAATTCCCATTTTACAATCAACAAGGATAAATCAATTTGAACAGTTTTGCAAATGCTCTGAACAATAGAACCAACTTCCTTGCATTCTGAATGTGACAAATCATATTACCGTAACTGGTGAAAAACTATACAAGCATCGTAATCATAACAATAATTGAAGAGGATTTCTAGTATAGAAAATATACGAAACGAGTCAAGGTATAATTTATGAAAAAGAGGAACTTGATTCAAAAAATAACTCAAGCACTTGATAACACTTAAGAGGATTTATAGTGTCATTAATACATCCACAAGTGAGTGTAGGAGTTTCCATTAACCACCATAGAACTCAACATAGATGCATTCTATGGCCAAATATAATATTCAAATCAACTAGCTTCGAAATTACGCACATTCACAAAAGGTATACACTCCAAATTCATGTTCAATACAAGAAATTTGTATGAGGATGAATTCACTACAATAGTGTGATTAGAAACTCAGTATCAAGGAATAGGAAAATTGTAATGAGAAATCAAGAAATCCATGAAGAATGAGTTTGCATTTAGCGAAATAATATGAATGAAATTATTCTGTGAGAAAATCCCATATCTGACATGGTTCAGTAATTTCACCTGCAAGAACTTGACATAACCATCGACGAGATTTGAAGTGATTTGACTTCTTGACAAGTTTGGGAACTTTGAAAAGACATATAACAAAATTTGGTAAACTAATTCAAACTGAAAATTTCATGTGGACAACTACTATCTGTTAAGTCAACAAGATCACCACTATTTGGATGGAAGCTATCTACATCGTTGGTTTGATCAAATTCTTCAACTTCCACAAACATAATACTCAAGTCATAATATTCTTCTAATTGAAAGTATAAGAATGTATACATTGGAAAAATATCGTGATCACACTGATTCGAAGAGTTGCCCCCATATAAAGTAAGAGATGATAAGGGATGGAATGGATGCTCTATAATTTCATTGATTTCTTCTTCATCATGGATAATCTCACTATCCTATGTCATTTCAATATTAAACTCAATAGATAAAAAACTTGAAGAACATGAATAATTCCCATCACAAGTTGATGCATTACAAACAATATAGTAGAAAGGAAAGGGAGGTGTTCATAATTGAATCTTCTTTTTTTAAAACATATTTGGGATCTAAATCTTTTGGAACAAAATCTTATTGAGAAACTAAAATATTAGATGGTTCACTTGGGCATTCATCATATATATATATATATATATATATATATATATATAGAGTCATCCTCATCATAATGATTATATATATATATATATATAGATAGAGGGAGAGAGAGAGTCATCCTCATCAGAATGATTATTTTCCAAGACTTCATATTGATTAGGAGAATTGATTATATCTGATTGATGACCAAGATGACCAGATCCATTTTCATCCAAGAATGACGAAACACCATATTCACGTAGAGGATTTTGAAAAATAGAAGAAATATTGAAAGAATATTCACCTTCCTACTCCTCTACCTGCAAAATGTGACTACCTTGTACCTGTTCACTACTTTAATTTATAAGGGATTGATTAGGCAGACTCAGGGAAAAGGGGTCATGAGAAAGAGATGGTAGAAGATGATAGGTATCCAAATCAAATTCAAGATTTAAATTATGATTAATAATATCATCTTAAGAGATGGAGAAATTAGTCTTCACCATAGGATTCTTGAAACATTTCGGGATTTCCTCCATGGGATCCAAATCATGAAAAGTGGAAGGAGGAGGAGAAGATGGATTAAGAATTTTATTTGAAGATTTACAAAATTTATTATCATCGCAAGGAGGCACCCATATCCAAACTGAAAAAGGAGGAGGAAAAGGAAAAAAAGGAATAATGGGTTTCTCCTATGAAATTAGGGGTGTCTCGTGGCCTACAAGAGTTTGAAAAGAAGGAACATTAGGTGGTTTTGGTTCACCGTGCAAAGAGATACAAACCAAACGTTCAATTGTTCTATAAAGAAACCCCAATCATTATCTTCTTCAAGAATTTCAAAACAGAGCTGAAGAACTCGATTAGAGAAATCCTTAATTTATTCATTAGTATTCATTATTAGTTTATTAATTCTTTTTATAAAAATCTAGGTAATCATACCTATCAAATGCTAAATGAATCTCCTTGATGAGGTGTTCAACAAAATGAATGGAAGTAGTTGGTAGAGTGTTAAACCATTGACTAACTTGAACTTCAAGTGTGAGGCAAAAGAGAATATAAGCCATATATTCACAATCAATTTTATAGTACTCATAGAACTTAAGGAAAAGAGTTGAATGCTCGGTAATGGATGTGTCACCCTCACCATCAAACTTGAATTGAAATAAGACATGGGAGACTCATTGGGGATTGAAAGTTCACTAGGGGACAGGTTAGAAAAACACCTTGGAAGTATGATTAGAGGATGAGCCATTTAAGATAAGAGGCTCAAAACACACTCAACGAGCACAAATTGTCATCTCGCCCTCCTTCTAGCACCTTTTTGTTGACGGTGCTAGAAATAGTTAACCAAGGGGGTCTCCCTAATGTTAAGTCCCAATTAGACCTCAAATTGTTTGGAGTAGGAGCCCCATCTGGATTATCAACTTGAATACAATGTATCTTTGTATATTTTCTGTGGCTGCGACATTAAATAGAAGAGATTAATACACATTTATTTTTTCATCAACAAGCGAGTATTCCTTATGAAATTTTCAGCAGTGGAAAGTATTAAGGTCCTTCTACCAAAAAGGAAGAGAAAAGTGGCCTATTTAAATACATGTAATAATACTAATGTAGAACAGGCACACGCACATATACATATGAATGAATCATTGATCAACCAGTGAAATAGTTCACAATGAAGAAATTATTGTTAAAGAAAATACAATACACCTTCAATAAGGTAAGTACCAAACCCACAGAAATAGTTCAATTTCCTTAGTACATATGAAAACAACATACATCAAAAACATTCAAAGAATAGTCTTACAATATTCACGACATATGCATGAAAGCATGTTGGCTCAACGAGCTTCTAAATTAAGTAAAAGTTCCAAGATACATCAAGATAGTGAACACCACTAGCCCCAGAGCATAGCATTATAGAAGTCACTCGCTCCTCCAAAACAACTATCATCCTCTCCAATTCTTGGTACGAGGATCCAAGATGAAAAAATTCCTTTAAATTAACAATGAGGGTTTATATATAACAAATCGGGTGACCATTCACCTCCCTTATGACTCTTGGACTACCCTCATGATTGTTTGCCATCTCTATGACCTTTTGAATTCCTACATGGCTTTTCACCTTAAATGAATGACTCTTGGAATTCCACTTTACATTGCATTTCTCCCATATAGAATTTACATAATCCAAAAAATGATGTGGCACATGATTACTCATGAAACTACTAACATGGAATTTGTCATGACATGGAAATATCAAGTCACCATTTGCTACTATTTTCTTTGTGTATTCTTGAAATGTGGTGCATTTTCTTCTTCCTCCTCCTCATGACTTGAAGACAAGGAGTCTTCAATTTGATATTGATCTTATGTCTTCTTTTGTAACCTTATGTTCCTTCATATTCTTTCCTGATGATCATCCAGTCTCTTCAGTTCCATAGGTGTTTTCTATCATGGTCTTCTTCTCCTTTCCCTCCACAATTATCTTTCATGATAAGATAGAGTACCTGCAGCCAAAAACCATTCATGACAAGACGACATCAGTCTGAAAGCCCATACTCTAACATGTTTCATGAAATCACTTGTTAGGGTTGGAACTGGTGGCTAGTTGAG
The DNA here is from genome assembly GCA_034641835.2 of Pinus albicaulis. Lineage (NCBI taxonomy): Eukaryota > Viridiplantae > Streptophyta > Pinopsida > Pinales > Pinaceae > Pinus > Pinus albicaulis. The sequence continues at coordinate 1,026,611,923 of CM076581.1, forward strand.
TGACTGACTCAGGGATTACATTGTTCTAGAGGCCAAGGTCTGGGACTGAAGCTTGAGACTGCACAATGTACAATTCAATATGGCTAGGGTCAAATGATTTCACAATTGAGGGGCTCAAGGGCTCAAACTTGGGGCTTGAGGCTTGAGGTTGCCCAATACACAGTTATGGAAGGACACACTTAGGGAAATACACAGTTGAGGGAACTTGAGGTGAAGCTTGAGTTTTGAGCCTTAGAGTTGCCCAATTTTTAGTTCTAAGAGGTCGGGCTACGTGACTGCACAGTTGAGGGGCTAAATAGATCAAGGTTGAGGCTTGAGGCTTGGAGTTTCCCAATGTGTGGTTCTGGAAAGAGAACAACTTGGAAAATTGCAATCTTGATGGGTTCAAGGGCTCAAGCTTGAGGCTTGAGGGTTTAAGTTTCCCAATGCACAGTTCTGTTGGGAGAATAATCTCATGGATTGTGCAGTTTCACATCTCAAGGTGTTAGGATGAGAGATTGAGGATTGACACTACGTAGTGCGCAATTGTGGCTGACTCTGAGGAAAACATTGTGTAGCTCTGGTGCTCAAGGGTCAAGGTTGGGCACTGTGATTATGAAATACATAGTTCCAAGAGGCAAGGTTAGGGCTTGAGGGTTGAGGGATGAGACTGTGCAATGCACAGTTCAGGAACGCTGAGTGAGGTCAAGTTGCCTGGGCTTGAAATTTTATGGATAACGCTAAGTGTGGGATCAATGAAGCTCAGGTGAATAGAGAAAAAAATATATCATGCTCTCACACTCAAATAGTCAATGAAACAACATTTATCACTCAGAAAATAAGAAAAAAATGATGCCATCAATGCAATGGTGATATAACATACCTCTCCAAGTGTGACACAAAAGGTACACTTTGCGAAAAAAGTGATGACACTTGTGCGACAATGCATAAATATTTGGGAATGAGTGTAAACCATGTCTGCATGACTAGAATGACTCATCAACACTAAGGTTACTCTTTGAAACAAGAAAAAATTCCACTTTACATGATAATAGACACTTCCCATGACAAAATATGACATTTTCTATATGAGAAGAAAAGTGCGAACATCATTTTCGATATGAAAACGACAGTGAATGTGAAACATGCCAGAGCAAAGTGTTACACATCATTTTTTCACCGTCCCTACAATCCCTCGTCCCGTACATTGGAGGACTATTCCTGTGACCTGTGAACAGTAAAATGTCCTAAAAACACCTTGATGGCATCCTTCTACATAAGGGCCAGAATTCTCCTGAAGAACAATTCCTCAGAAAATCACTAAAAAAATATGTTTGGGCATTGGCGCGAGTAGCCAGTTCATCACTTGCACTGACCTGGGAAATTTACACTAATCCCGTACCACCTGGCACTTTGCCCCTATGTATTTCCCATGCCAAGCCTATTTGGGAATGTTTTTAAAAATAAAAGGCAGAAGTTTGATTCTAACAACTTCACAATGAATCATCAAAAATAGGCTGGGTTGTTTGGCTCCGGATCCCCCTATTTAGGAAGTGGTTTTCCACCTCTCATGGAACCTTCCTAAGAGATGGGACTCTCCTCCATGATTATATGGATCCTAACCTCTCCTTCTCCCTCTATAAAAGCCTGCCCTCTCTATTTGCAACCTAGCTAAACATTTGGGAAGAAAACTATAGCTGAGCGACTATTGAGAGTAGAGCTAAGGAGAACGCCGTAAGAGAGAGAACCTTGTATAAATTCTCGACAAGCTTTGTGAGACATGCTCCGCTGGAAGCCCTGCCGAAGGAAGAACGCGACGTTGGAACTCGGTTGTAATATTTCTTTCGTATTTTAATATATGCTCGACTGTGTTATTGGTTCTATCGTTGTATTGCTTATTTGTGTAATGCAATTTGATTCGATCTTTTCCGACTGATTGATAGTTACATGTTTGAATTATTACGTTGTATGTTGTCGTATTTCTCTGCATATGTACAGGTGTCCGGACGCGGTAAGCGAAAGGATTGTGATCTGTCAAGCTAGGAATGGGAAGCAGCAATTCTCCTTCGACAATAACAACGTCGGACTTGAGGTAGGCTATCCATCGTAGCTTTATCTTTTGTAACTAAGAGTCAATATCGTAGCGTGTTTTGTTTTTTGTTAGACCCACTCTTGGGCTAGTGGGATCGCCTATGTCCGCAGAGGGGATTTACCTCTCCAATAAATTGGTGACTCCGTTGGGGATCAGTGTGAGTTTGTCTTTCGTCCTTTAGGTCATCTTCTTGTTCTTTGCTTGCTTAGCTTGTTTTTCTTATTATCTTCACTAAGTCTTAGACCCCTGTTCAGTCCCAGAGGATCAATTTTACCTCTTTTCTTCCAAAATTTTCATCTTTCCAAGGTTGGCTTTATTGGCGCGGTTCTAGCCTAATAGTCGCGCCAGTTGGCGCTATTTTCCAGTTTATCACTCATGCCATCCCCTATCTGGCGCGGATTATAAACACACAATCGCGCCAACTCATGTAGGTGATAGGATTTTCCCTGTTTTGGAGTTTTTGGTCCATCTTGGTGTCTCTGGGTGTTTTATTAGCTTGTCTTGAGTGATTTGGGTTTTTTTTTTACTGAGAATAACCCTCATCTTTTGGTTGTTTCCCCTCTTCTCTCAGTTTTGTTTTTAACTATCCCCCCAAAGTAATATGGAAGGCGGTATCCAACAAAATCGACTCCAATCAAAGGAAGCGACCAAACTACTTGGGGGGGATTTACCTCTCCAATAAAGTACAAGTTCGAGCATGTTGTTAGCCACCTATAAAATTTGTTATATCAAAAGGTGGCTAAGACTTTTTGAGCCTTCAAGGAACAAATTTCATTGCTAAAATTTGTTGGCTCTTCAAGACTCTTGAAGGCCTCATGCTTATCCTCTGTCCAAACTTCACTGCTTTTTCCCTTCAAAACTCAGAAATCCTGCTCATTTCCAAGTCAGAATACTGCTGCAAGACCCTTTTCCCCCTTTTCCCCTTTTCCAAAGCTAACCTCATTTTCTATCCCTCTATTTCCCATGAAAATCCCTCATTTTCATATTTTTCCCATTCCCCCTTCATCAAAAATCCCCTTTATAAGGTTTAAAGACTCCTTCTTTGCCTTATCCGAACCCCTCTAACTCCTTTGAAAAAAATTGAAAAATGCCTAAAAACACATTTTCATATTATGGGCTTAAGCCCCTTTGAGCTAAGTTTTTAACCCCTCCCTCCATACGCCCAGGTGCCAGGACCAAGCGCTGATCCTTTTCGGCGCTTATCGCATCGCAAAATTCCATGGTTTGATTGAAAAGCCCGAGCCTGAGGCTCCGATTGTGATTAGAAGTTTTTTTATAACGCCTCAGGCGTAATGTATTTCACGAAAACCAAAGGCCCCGTAGTCGAGCGCCAGCCTTTTCATATATATATTTTCCGCCACCAAAACATTTTGTGTTATTAAATTGTCGTTTTTATTAATATTTTAAATTTTTTCCGGTTCAAATTTTCAGCCAATCTCCACCGTCGATCTGATCTGCAGATCGACGGCGCGGAGCCTGTCACCCCGGTGGTCCCCACCATCTACTAACCCATTCCAAAAATCGTGCGGTATTCATCCCACAGCCTTTGGGCGAGGGCGGTTTTTTCCTGATTGGCAGCGATTCCATTCAACGGTTGACATGCGTCCTGGGAATTGTTCATAAAACTGCCATCCATCGCACATTAACATTCAAACATGGACCCCGCGCGATATTGGCATCCACCGTCTGATCTGGGGCGGGCCATCCAACGACTATCGCTCACCGAAGATGCCTGACAGTTAACCGAGCTACGACACGTCATTCAATAAATCTCCGTCGTCGATCTGATCTGTAGATCGACGGTCCATATTCCATCACCCTGATTCATCGCCCGATCAAACATTTTCCGCTTTGACTCTCTGTTTCCACTCCTGACCGTCGATCTCTGCGCGATCAACGACTCTGATTTAAATTATTCTTCCGCCTTCCTTTTGTTTTCTCCCAATCAATCTCAACCGTTGGATGATGCCATCCAACAGCCCCGCTCTCTCCACGTGCCTTCTGAAGCAGTAAACCTACTTATGCAGGATTTTATAATAGTTTTTTGTATTTTGTAGGGTTTTAATGGTTTTTTATGCCATGACTGAAGAAATTTCAAAGGCAGAGGGTGACGATCCTCCTGCCTTCGATTTATTAAAGAAAATCGTTGCAGGTTTAGACTTCATGTTTTATCAATGATTCGCGAGGCATTGATGCCACTCAACCCCTGCGCAGCCCTGCACACCAGCAGAAAACATGAATCAAGCACAGTGAAAGAGTATCAGTGACGAAGATAAAAATGAACCAGGACAGAGGATGGAAGACATATTTTGCGGGGACCATGGCTAATAATGTTTATCAAAAGCCTAATACCCAATTAAAAACACAATTAAAAGAAAACCATAAGTGTTTAACAGGCAGAAAGGCCTCCACCACCACATTTGAGGTGAATTGATTCCTCAGCTACCATAACTGCTACCTGTGCCTTAAATAATTCAAAATAGAGGCCAAACTTATTGTAGAAAATTAGATATTCACCTCCAGCGTAGCCAAAGAGTTACTTCTGCAAGGAAATAAATGCAGAAATATCTGCAGAGTTACTCCAAACATTACGCAGAGCCTCGAAGTCAAATAAAGCTCCCACCGAGTTTTATTCATAATTGTAAAATAGTTAATACAACAATCCACCTTTAAACTTCTTCATCGAGCCCCTCAAAAGGCCAATAAGTCTTGAATCTGTATTAATTGCCTTAAGAGATCTTTTATCATATCTCACCTCCTCATCCTTCTATAAATAGCTCTGTAGAAGATGAGAAATTGTTGGTTGCAGAACTTTGAAATACATTTGAGCTTAAAATTCTGATTGTAAATAGTCTTCATTGGCCCTTGGAGCTCTGCTTGTGATAGATTAGTTAGGCTAAATAGTGAAGATGATTGCTAAACTGAAACATTGGACCTGAGTACTATAACTGGTTTGACATCAATAAACAAGTTATTTCTTGGGATCCTGGTCTATATCACTGGTGAAGTGCTCCTTTCTTTGTTATTGTTTTCATTCTATGTATGTCATATTGTTCACTATTCTCTGATAAAGAAAAACATTTATAGAGTTAGGACCTGTTGTATATCAGTAGCCTTCTCTGACTGAAAAGCTTTATCTCAATGTTTTCCTCCAATTTTTTTATTTAAAGAATGATTTAATACAGTTTAAGCAGTTAGGAATGCTGGAGTTCCCTCGTCCTACTGTTTTCTTTAAACATTTTTCTTGAAATTTATTTTCCTTATTTGCTTATTAAAGATGACTATGGAAGATATGGTGTGCCCTAGTCCTAGTTTTTCTCCAAAAGCAGATTTTGAAAGTTTCCCTTGGTGTTGATTGAAAGCAGGCTAGGTTTAAAAGTACTTTATCTGATATTAAGTTTACACTCTGTCTTCTCTTATATGTTTTCATACTTTCTGAAGGTAATTATGTGGATTACCGGATTGTTTGTCAATTAAGCTGCTTTAATACAAACTTGCCCATGAAGTCAATGGTTAGCCCTGCACTTGGTTGGTTTTAAATAGTTACTTAAGAGGCTTTTCTTGTTTGGACTGACTATAAATCCTTTGTGAAATTATTATCAGTTTCCACCCCTCCAACATTTTATTGTTCCCATTCCATCATTTAAATCTCGATAATCTTGTGATGTAGATGACTTGCCCCTTGGATCACTCTTGATGTTGTTGTTCAATTAAAGCCCTGTTATGACTCCATAGCCCAATGGACTAAAAAACATCATTATATCTATGTTTTTAGCCTAGCTGTTCTATTCACTTGCAACTTCTCACCTTTGAAAATCTTTGCATTTAGGACTTTCCACCTCAAATAGTATTCATGCTCAACCATCCAAAAAACAAACAAAACCCTTGGTCTTCATAACTAGCCTAATATCATAACCCCAAACTTCAAAGAAAAATCCATCTTTGCACTTATTGGAGAGATCCCTCTCCTGATTTAGGAGGGCTAGATCCTAGAATCCCAAAGTTGGTTGAAATAATGTTGCTTCTGCAGTTTTAGTCTCACCAATCTGCTAAAATTACAGATTCCTAACATTTTTGGCGACTCCACTGGGGAACGAAACCCAGAATATTTTTCATTTTTATAAAACTTTGAGAGTAAAAATCAGCCTTTTCAAGCACTATCAAAGAAAGGTAATCATGATAAAACTTGTTTGAATCAGTGACAAACTAGGTAAACCCTAGGATTCTCTTAAGCCTTTATCTAACCTTGAAAAATCAGCTGGCTTAGCCATAAGAGTAGACTGTCTTTGTCTCTTAACCGTAGCAAAGTTTTGAAACAGAGTTTGGATATTCTTAAAAAACCATACAACTAAAAAATAACTCGGAAAAACCTAAAAAAAAAAATATTTCAGATTGGTATTCAATAAACATGGTGGTGGACCATAAAACCTTTTACCTCTGAAAGAGCTAAAAACTTCCACTTGGCGACTCCACAATCCTTAGTAGACCTTAAGACTCCACTGGGAAGAACCCTCATCATAGTATCATTCAAACTCAGTTAAAGCACTGTAGGATTGAAATTTCTGTAAAAAGATTAGTTAACCTCTCAAAGATTGTCATACCTGGTTGAACTTTTCTTGTTTGTTTGGGTCTGAAATGCACAACATAGTGGCTCCTAGAAAGATTCACACTAGAGCCTATCCTGACCCTGATCCACCTGAGTTGGTTGATAACCCAAAAAGTATCCTTAGGAAGTCTCCTAGGATTAAATTATCAACTATTTTTAGATCACCCTTGAGAGCTAATTCAGTCCCTGAAAATCTTTCAGCTCTACAACAATCACAAGTTGACTTAGTAAATCCTTTTAGAACTAGGTCTCTTGGTGACTTAGATCAGTTAGATTCTGAGTATTCACTTTCATCTCCTAAAACAAGTGAACATCCTGGTAGTAGAGAAACAACACCTCCTGATTTTCATTTCCTTCACAATTTAGGTGTCTCTCATCCAAGATAAACTCAGCAATCTATTCCTGGTCCATCCACTTCTGTTCACCCTACATCCACTGTTCAAACCACTTCATTTCAGCCCACTTTCCCTTTTGTTAATCCACCTCTTGTAAAGCCACCCCCACCACATATCATGGCAACATGGTATGCTCCCTTAGTCCTTCCCACACCATTAATAAATCTTCCACAGGACTATTAGTCCAAAATTCCATTATATAATGCTAACAATGCTACAACCGCATCACAACATGTGGATAAGATGAATGACTACTTTGACAGAAATGAAATTGACAATGATTTTGTCAAGCTTAGGTTATTTGCTCAGAGCTTAGGGGGAGAAGTAAGAAAATGGTTTAAAGGTTTAACCCCCCATAGTATTAATAATCTCCAAGCCTTCCATCAAACATTGTTAACCAAATGGGAAGTAAAGAATAATCCTCTCCAATTCCTTTCTGACTACAAGAACCTCCATAGAAACACTGGGGAAAGTGTGCAAGCTTATTGCACTAGATTTAATAGTTTGTATAATGCACTTTCCCCAGAACTAAAACCTCCACAGGGCTCAGCTTTAAACAATTTTCCTGAAGGTTTTGACTCTGACATGACCTATCAGCTAAGAGAGAGAGATTTTGCAACTCTTGAAGATATGCAAAAAGGTGCTCTTTCTGTGGAAGTCAACTTAATGGAGAAGAGAGAAAGAATGAAAAATGAAAAGAGAGTGTCCTTTAGAGAGGAATCTGCACCCTCTACTTCCAACTCAAAAATGGAGAAAATGATGGAAGAAATGATGAAAGAAATGAGCATAATTAAGAGAGCACAAGCAAGCCAAAACCAAAATGCTCCTCAAAATAGAAATCAGAACCAAAATAAAAATTCCTTTCAGCCTGGAGCAGGAAATTTCAAAAATCAAAATCTATGTTCCCCTCACTGAGTTAGCTGCCCAACATGTATATAGATCCCAAATTTTGAAGGCTTTGAAAATAGAAGAAAATAAGGACACAGTCAATCTTAATGATGACCAACCAGAGCTGATTTTTGGTCCTAAGATTGAAGGTAGATATCAAGAGGGACCTATTCCTCGCTTTTATGTAAGTTTAAACGTTCATAAAAAAAAATTTCACAACGCTATGCATGATTTCGGGGCTTCTCATAATTTAATGCCAAAAGCTGTAATGGAGAGCCTGGGTCTAGAAATCACCAGACCTTACAAAGACCTTTACTCCTTTGATTCCAACAGAGTAAAATGTTTAGGATTAATCAAAGACCTCTATGTTAACTTAGCCCAAATTCCAGCCAAATGTTTAGTCATGGATATTGTTGTGGCTGATGTGCCCCCAAAGTATGGAATGTTACTGTCAAGATCTTGGGGGGCTAAGTTACAAGGGACTATGCAAATGGACATGAATTATGTGACTATCCCTGTTTTCAATCAGAATAGAAGACTTTACAAGGAATCTCATATGAAATTCACAATTACAAGTCAAGACAAACCACAAAACTCTCCCCTGTATTCTGTAAATACATGCCTTGATTCTTTTATTATGTTTAATGATGAAACACTTGGTGAACAAGTCACTTTAACAGAATTAATGGCCGACAGGAAGGAAGAGGAACACAACGCAACAATTTTAAAACAATTTGCTGCATTTGAAAAATATAGCAAACAAAACACAGGTCTTGAGCCACAAATTTTGTGTCCTTTTCTTTTAAACATTGAGATTCAACCAAACAACCCTCAAATAAACAAAAATCTTGGGGAATCAAAACAAATACAACTAAGTGACGAGTTTCCACAACAACCTTTGAGCACGTTAGTTTAAGTAGACAGTAACCAGGTTGAAACTAAGAAATGTCCTCTATGGAGTATGTATTTTGATGGGTCATGCACTAAGAACAATGCTGGTGCAGGTGTCTGGATTACTAACACTGAAAACAACCACACAGAATGTATTTCCTATACATTAAACTTTCAGTGTTCCAATAACATATCAGAATATGAATCCCTTCTCCTAGGCTTACGTTTGTTGAAAAAGATAGGAGTCAGAAGAATCAATGTGTATGGGGATTCAGAGTTAGTCATTAGGAAATTCAATGGGGAGTATAATGCAAATCATCCCAGACTTAGAGCCTACCGAAACGATGTCATGGACCTTTTGAAAACCTTTGAGGAGTCCAAGCTATTTTTCGTACCAAGAAAAAGAAATATTGCGGCACACAATTTAGCCTTTGCAGCTAGAACATGCTTAACGCCATATAACACCAAAGACTGCACAAATCAGGTAAAATTTAGACCAGTTGTGCCTGATAATGAGAAGTATTGGTATGTGTTTGACAATGACAAAAAAATGGAAGACTTCATGCATTTCAGAAATGAATTCGAACTAAATAGTTCGGACTCAGACTATGGAACAGATTGCAAGGAAGAAAATTTTCTTGATGAAGAAGAACTGTCTCCTGAACTTGCAAATATAAACCTGTTATCTAGCAAACTTGAAAACAAAATAGAGGAGTTAGAAACTCTGCACTCCAAAGATGAAAGTTTTCCTAAGGGTCTGGCCCCTTTAGAAGAGTTGTTCGATTTTAATGATGTGGTGAATAAACCAAAACTGGAACCTGTAGATACTGAAGTGGAAGAGTGTAATATTGGAAGTGAACTTAAACCTATGATGATTAAATTGTCCAAGACTTTACTAGCTCACATTAAACTCAAATACATTGAGCTGTTTAAAGATTTTTCTGATGTTTTTTCATGGATTTACGAAGATCTTAAATCCTATGACATTGAAATAATACAGCACAAAATTCCCCTTAAAGAAAACCAAAAACCATTCAAACAAAAACTGCGCAGAATAAACCCTGTTCAGCTACCTTTGGTTCAAAAGGAGATCATGAAAATGTACGATGCTGGTATTATTGTCCCTATTAGATATTCTGAATGGGTGTCTAATCTGGTGTCGGTTAGGAATAAAACTGGAGAAATCAGGTTTTGTATAGACTTTAGAGACTTGAACAAAGCTTCATTAAAAGACAACTACCCTTTACCCAAGATGGATCATATTTTACAAAGGGTGGTAGGGTCTAAAAGAATTTCTTTGCTGGATGGATATTCAGGGTACAATAAGATTTTAGTTCACCCTGCTGATCAATTAAAGACAGCCTTTACTACACCATGGGGCACTTTCATGTATGTGAAAATGCCCTTTGGTCTAATGAATGCTGGAGCAACTTTTCAAAGAGCCATGGACATAGCATTCTCGTAATAATTGGGCTTCTTCATCATTATATACCTTGATGATGTCACTATTTTTCAAAAACAGATGAAGAGCACTTAGAACATTTAAGAAAAGTTTTCGAGAAGTGCAGAAAGTTTGGGATATCTTTAAACCCTAAAAAGACACTATTCGGTCTCCAAGAAGGTAAACTTCTTGGACACATTATTTCAGAAGAGGGTATAAAGATAGATCCCAAGAGGATTGAGGCCATATTGCAAATCTCTCATCCTAGAAACATCAAAGAGTTGCAGTCTTTCATTGGAAAGATTAACTTTTTGAGAAGGTTCATCCCCAACTTGGCTGAGCTCCTTAGGAATATCACAAACATGTTAAAGAAGGAGCAAGGGGTAAAATGGACCTTGGAAGCAAATACGTCCTTTGAACTGGTGAAACAAGCCTTAACCAAAACACCGGTTCTTAGAAGTCCTGATTTTTCAAAAGATTTTTATATTTTTTCATTTGCATCATAACATACCATAGCTGCTGTCCTTTTACAGAAAAATCCGCAAGGACAAGAGCAACCTATTGCATTCTTTAGCAAGGCATTGAGGGATGCCCCTTTGAAGTATAACATTATGGAAAAGCAAGCTTTTGCTTTGGTTAAAGCTTTGAAAGACTTCAGAGTGTACATCCTTCACTCACACAACATTGCCTTTGTCCCAAACTCAGTTGTTAAAGAAATCCTAACACAGGACCCAGATGGTAAGAGAGGTAAGTGGATTGCTATTATTCTTGAATATGATTTAGAGATAAAACCCACTAAACTCATCAAAGGCCAAGGTCTAGCTAGATTAATGGCTGAACCAAATTCTGAAGTTCTTGATATTAATATGATTAATTCTTTGGATGACCTAGAAGAATTCTAAACTCCCATAGTTGAAGATCATTTTATGAATTCTCCTTGGTATGCTGATATTATTTATGTTTTGCTTAAATTGAATACACCTCCCGGTTTGAAAAAAACAAAGGCAAGATTCCTCAAATTGAAAGCTGTAAACTATTGCATTATTGATAAATGTCTTTACTGGAAAAATGCAAGTGGTGTATTGCTTAAATGTTTGCCTGAGTTTGATGCAAAAAGGGTTAAATACTAGTTCCATGAAGGAGAGTGTGAAGGCCATTTGTACTGGAAGACAACCGCCAAAAAAATATTGAGTTCTGGGTTCTATTGGCCTACTCTTTTCCATTATGTGCACAAGATGATCCTAGCCTGTCATAAATGTCAACTTTTTGAAGGCAAAAGAAAACTGCTACCCCTACCTCTGCATCCAATCACTGTTGAAGCCCCATTTCAACAGTGGGGACTTGACTTCATAGGAGAAATCCATCCCCCATCTTTTGCCCAACATAGATGGATTCTCACTGCCACAGACTATTTCACTAAGTGGATAGAAGCCATACCTTGTAGACAGGCCAATGATTCAGTTATCATAAAATTTATGGAGACTAACATTCTCTCCAGGTTTGGCTGTCCTACCAAGATTATCACTGATAATGCAGCAACATTTGGATCAAAAAAGATGGTTGATTTCTGTCACAGATATCAGATAAAATTGGGGCATTCCATGGCCTATTACCGTCAAGGTAATGGACTTGCAGAATCCTCAAACAAAATTTTAGTGAACATGATCAAGAAACTGTTGGAAGACAACAAAAAGTCTTGGCACACAAAGCTAGTTCATGCACTGTGGGCTGACAGATTGACTTTAAAGAAATCCATTGGCATGTCACCTTTTCAGCTGGTGTATGGTACTGATGCTATCTTTCCAAACAACCTTGGTGTACCAGTAATGAAGTTGATTCAAGAGTTACAAACTGAAGATAATGACATGATCAGAAGAGTAAATCAAACCATTCATATTCAGCAAACCAGAGAGGAGGTGTATAACAAAGCATTGCAGAAACATATCATCATTAAAAAGCTTTTTGACAGAAGAACAAAGGCCAGCGATTTCAAAATTGGGGACAAAGTTTTAAAATGGGACTCAAGGAGGGAAGAGAAGGGCAAGCATGGAAAATTTGACAACTTATGGCTTGGCCCTTACTCTATTCATTCAGCTGCTGGTAACAATGCATTTTTCTTGCATGAGTTGAATTGGGCAGAACTGTTTGGGGGTCCTGTCAATGGCAGGATGCTTAAGCATTACTTCTCTTGATCCATGTTATGTTCCAAAAGATTTTTTATCTTTTTTCCACTATAAATATTTCATCCACCATTGCATTCAAAGTTGTAAAAATAAAAAATACAAAAACAATGAAATGAAAGAAAAGAGGGCAGATTGTGAAAAACAAGAAAGGTATAGCCCCATACCAAAAAAGAGAAACAAATTCTGAAAGTGTGCAAGCTTAAATGCCGCTCCTACAAAACACACTTCTAGTTAGTCAAACAGCCTAATCTTGACTAATTAGTTTTAAATTTTCTACTGATAGGATAGTGAATTCGATTTGCCAAACTGTTTAATATTGGCTTATCAGTAGATAGTTTAGGATAGAAATTAAAGGTTCAAACATGTTCAAAATCTGAACCTAAGTTTCCAAAGAGAGATGACTCAAATCTGTTTTATTTTCTGAGTCAAAAATATGTAAATCTGGTTCTAATTAGCTCAAAATCTGAACCAGAGAAAAAGGAAGAAACAGCTCAAACAAGAGCCAAAATAGAGCTATAAAAAGAGAAGGTAGTACTTTGGACTTTCAGATCTTAAACCTTCCATTTTGATTTAATATTTTGTAAAATAAATGTCTATGTGCAGCTTGTTTTTATGCCATAGATCACAACAAGTCAAATAACCTAATCTTGACTTGACTGTTTTTAAATTTATGTTTTAGAATTTAGAGAATAAAAATCTGTTGGACCGTTTAATCCCAACAGATAGTATAATAGGTAGAGAATCATATGGGCTCAATTGTTTAATCTGAGTCCATGGAGAAATAAGGAGTAGAAATAGATTAGATTTCCTTCTTTCAAAAGAATAAAATGTTGTAAAAGAGTTTGCCAATCCAGTTGCACTCTAATGAAGAAAAAATGTTAGATCAGTAAGATTGGGTAGGTAGAAGCTTCTATTGATGAAGATCCATTATTTTTATGGTTGCTAATATGTTTTCAGAGAATATCATCGCAGCAAAGGAGGGGCAGCCCAATGGATCAGGCACAGGTCAGCCTCCCAAAGAACACAATGGATCAGGCACAGGTCAACCTCCTAGAGAATCCAAGTCTGAAAGTTCTTGATGCCTTCAAGAAGGCATCATCCCCAAGTGGAGCCACTATTAGCCACCTATAAAATTTGTTCTATCAAAAGGTGGCTAAGACTTTTTGAGCCTTCAAGGAACAAATTTCATTGCTAAAATGTTTTGGCTCTTGAAGATTCTTGAAGGCCTCATGCCTATCCTCTGTCCAAACTTCACTGCTTTTTCCCTTCAGAACTCAAAAATCCTGCTGATTTCCAAGTCAGAATACTACTGCAAGACCCTTTTCCCCATTTTCCCCTTTTCCAAAGCTAACCTCATTTTCTATCCCTCTATTTCCCATGAAAATCCCTCATTTTCATATTTTTCCCATTCCCCCTTTATCAAAAATCCCCTTTATAAGGTTTAAAGACTCCTTATTTGCCTTATCCGAACCCCTCTAACTCCTTTGAAAAACATTGAAAATTTCCTAAAAAAACATTTTCATATTATGGGCTTAAGCCCCTTTGAGCTAAGTTTTTAACCCCTCCCTCCATATGCCCAGGTGCCAGGACCAAGTGCTGACCCTTTTCGGCGCTTATCGCATATCAAAATTCCATGGGTTGATTGAAAAGCCCGAGCTCGAGGCTCTGATTGTGATTAGCCCTTTTGTTATAACACCTCAAGCATATTGTATTTCACGAAAACCAAAGGCCCTGCAGTCGGGCGCCAGCCTTTTCATATATATATTTTCCGCCACCAAAACCTTTTGTGTTATTAAATTGTCATTTTTATTAATATTTTAAATTTTCACTGGTTCAAATTTTCAGTCAATATGCGCCGTCGATCTGATCTGCAGATCGACGGCGCAGAGCCTGTCACCCCGGTGGTCCCCGCCATCCACTAACCCATTCCAAAAACCGTGCGGTATTCATCGCACCGCCTTTGGGTGAGGGCGGTTTTTTCCCGATTGGCAGCGATTCCATTCAACGGTTGACACGTGTCCTGGGCACTATTCATAAAACCGCCATCCATCACACATTAACATTCAAACATGGACCCCGCACGATATTGGCATCCACCGTCTGATCTGGGGTGGGCCATCCAACGGCTATCGCTCACCAAAGATTCTCGACAGTTAACCGGGCTACGTTGCGGCATTCAATAAATCTCTGTCGTCGATTTGATCTGTAGATCGACGGTCCATATTCCATTGCTCTGATTCATCACCCGGTCAAACATTTTCCGCTTTGACTCTCCGTTTCCACTCCCGACCGTCAATCTCTACGTGATCGACGACTCTGATTTAAATTATTCTTCTGCCTTCCTTTTGTTTTCTCCCAATCAATCTCGACCATTGGATGATGCCATCCAACGGCCCTGCTCTCTCCACGTGCCTTCTAAAGCAGTAAACCTATATATGCAGGATTTTATAACAGTTTTTTGTATTTTTCAGGGTTTTAATGGTTTTTTCTGCCATGACTGAAGAAATTTCAAAGGCAGAGGGTGAAGATCCTCCTGCCTTCGATTTATTAAAGAAAATCATCGCAGGGTTTAGACTTCACGTTTTATCAATGATTCGCTAGGCATTGATGCCATTCAACGCCTGCGCAGCCCTGCACACCATCAGAAATCATGAATAAAGCACAGTGAAAGAGTATCAGTGATGAAGATAAAAATGAACCAGGACAGAGGATGGAAGAAATATTTTGTAGGGATCACGGCTAAGAATGTTTATCAAAAGCCTAATCCCCGACTAAAAACACAAATAAAATAAAACCATAAGTGTTTAACAGGCAGAAAGGCCTCCACTGCTACATTTGAGGCCAATTGATTCCTCAGCTACCATAAATGCCACCTATGCCTTAAAGCATTCAAAACAGAGGCCAAACTTATTGTATAAAATCAGATATTCGCCTCCAGTGCAGCCAGAGAGTTACTTCTGCAAGGAAATAAATGCAGAAATATCTGCAGAGTTACTCCAAACATTACGCAGAGCCTCGAAGTCAAATAAAGCTCCGACTGAGTTTTATTCATAATTGTAAAACAGTTAATACAACAATCCACCTGTAAACTTCTTCATCGAGCCCCTCAATAGGCCAAGAAGTGTTGAATCTGTATTAATTGCCTTAAGAGATCTTTTATCAAATCTCACCTCCTCATCCTTCTATAAATACCTCTGTAGAAGATGAGAAACTGTTGGTTACAGAAGTTTGAAATACATTTGAGCTTAAACTTCTGATTGTAAATAGTCTTCACTGGCCCTTGAAGCTCTGCTTGTGATAGATTAGTTAGGCTGAATAGTGAAGATGATTGCTGAACTGAAACATTGGACCTGAGTACTATAACTAGTTTGACATCAATAAACAAGTTGTTTCTTGGGATTCTGGTCTATATCACTAGTGAAGTGCTCCTTTCTTTGTTATTGTTTTTCTTCTATGTATGTCATATTGTTCACTATTCTCTGATAAAGAACAACATTTATAGAGTTAGGACCTGTTGTATATCAGTAACCTTCTCTGACTGAAAAGTTTTATCTCAATGTTTTCCTCCAATTTGTTTATTTAAAGAATGATTTAATACAGTTTAAGAAGTTAGGAATGTTGGAGTTCCCTCGTCCTACTGTTTGCTTTAAACATTGTTCTTGAAAGTTATTTTCCTTATTTTCTTATTAAAGATGACTATGGAAGATATGGTGTGCCCTGGTCCTAGTTTTTCTCCAAAAGCAGATTCTGAAAGTTTCCCTTGGTGTTGACTGAAAGCAGGCTAGGTTTAAAATTACTTTATCTGATCTTAAGTTTACACTCTGTCTTCTCTTATATGTTTTCATGCTTTCTGAAGGTAATTACGTGGATTACCAGATTGTTTGTCAATTAAGCTGCTTTAATACAAACTTTCCCATGAAGTCAATGGTTAGCCCTGCACTTGGTTGGTTTTAAACAGTTACTTAAGAGGCTTTTCTTGTTTGGACTGACTATAAATCCTTTGTGAAATTATTATTAGTTTCCACCCCTCCAACACTTTATTGTTCCCATTCCATCATTTAAATCTCGATAATCTTGTGATGTAGATGACTTTCCCCTTGGATCACTCTTGATGTTGTTGTTCAATTAAAGCCTTGTTATGACTCCATAGCCCAATAGACTAAAAACTAGCGTTATATCTATCTTTTTAGCCTAGCTGTTCTATTCAATTGCAACTTCTCACCTTTGAAACTCTTTGCATTTATGACTTTCCACTTCAAACAGTATTCATGCTCAACCATCCGAAAAACAAACAAAACCCTTGGCCTTCATAACTAGCCTAATATCATAACCCCAAACTTCAAAGACAAATCCATCTTTGCACTTATTGGAGAGATCCCTCTCCAGATTCAGGAGGGCTAGATCCTAGAATCCCAAAGTTGGTTGAAATAATGTTGATTTTGTAGTTTTAGTCTCACCAATCTGCTAAAATTACAGATTCCTAACACATGCGAATATGTGAGTTGAAGTCGAACATGCAAGAACATCGTCTGATTACCAGCCAATGATGAAAAATGTTAACAGACATGAGAGAAACCACCAATAATGACAATGGTTCTCAAGGTACAAGAGGTAAAATCCATGGAATGTGAATAGTGATCTGGTGTCAAACACCCGTAGAATCATCCGATAGAAGGCCAATAATGAAAACCTTGCATTGAATGCGAAGAACCTGTCATTGAGGCATGCAGGCTCCAAGGTACCTGAAGGGAGTCTCTAGATCAACTTCCTGGATAATGAGCTGGAGTCGACAGGAAGGGAACTTGATCGAAGGTGGGCCATAATGTTTCCACATCATTGATGCGAGACAGAGGAACATGATGTTTGTGAATCATGACCAACAGAGAATCAGAGGGAGGTTGAAAACTGCAGAGGAAAACTTCTCTTGAACATATCGGTGACATGACACTGGATTTGGTATTATTTGACATCAAGAGATCTGAGGTCATGGTGACACGGAAAAGAATAGATGAGCGGTAAAAAGAGATTACCCAAACCCATGGAAGCAAGCAGATAACGAGGTGAGATGTCCCCAACCCGACACGAATGCAGACAAGTGCCATGTTCAAGAGCGACATACTGCCAACAAGACTACGATATTGGTTCCATTTTCCCCCACCATTTTTGGCGAGTACCCCAATTATTTTTTAAAACAAGCTTGAAGGGGATAGCATGTGCTTGCGATGTAAGTTTATCCTTTAGAAAAATCCAACCTAGTACATTTTGCGAGCCCTAGGAAGGAGGAACTCAAGTAACGTCATTATGACGAAGTCCGATGTCATCAGTTTTTAACGAGTCTAACAAAGGGAGAACTCGACATATTTTCACATTTAGAGAGTTTGAAAAGAAGGCAAAAAAGAAAACTCTAGCAGTCCCTTTTCGTAAATAGTCCCTCAAATCCGAAAAGGTAGAAAACTCTGTCTGAGAAAACCTCCTAGTTGCGATAGGCTAGGGTATTCCTTTTTCGTAAATAATCTATCCCATCTCGAAAAAGGGGTAAATGTATACTGGGTAGATATCGCTTCGCAGCCAATTTAACGAGCTCAAAATGACAAGCGACTCAGAAATATTTTTAATTTTAGAGAGTCAGAAAACAGCTGAAAGTTGAATCCTCCCAGAGGAACGAGTAGTATTAAGGGTAGCTACTAGTTCCGGTAATGGTGGAACTGGTCAGAACAAGTAAAGGTTAAGAGGCTGGCTAACAAGACCACTCATTGTAGATGTTCCTCAAGAATGGGTAAAACAACCAAGTAAAGGCATATGATCAGCCAAGCAGATGGGGATGACGAAATGAGAAAACCAAGGTTCATCTGGAAAAATAGGCTGATAAAATGGCAATCACGAGAAGTAAAAAAGGAATGGTTTCATTTTTACACAAGCTTGAAATCATGGGAAACTCTGCTTGGAGTTGGTTTCATTTTTACACAAGCTTGAAATAAAGATAAACTATGCTTGAAACCAGTTTCATTTTTACACAAGCTTGAAATGGAAACAAAAGTAAGCATGCCCCCAACATGGTGACTCAATTCAAGGTACATGCCCCCCAAGCTTCAGTCCATATGAAAGGAAGATGGAGTGAAGGTTCAAAAACGAGATCACGAGTAAGACTCAACTGGGATTTTACGAGATCTAGTAAAACTCAAATTGAACGGGAATGTGTGTCATTGTTTTAACGAGGTTGACACACTTAAAAGAAATATCCTCAACCACCTTGTTTCATTTTTAAGGAGCTTGACACAAGAAAAAGAACTCTACTCCGACCATATTGTTTCATTTTTTAAGGAGCTTGACACAAGAAAATGAACCCTGCTCCTACTAGCTTGTTTCATTTTTTAAGGAGCTTGACACAAGAAAATGAACCCTACTCCTACCTGGACTCATCACGATGAATAAGAAGTCATGGCTTCCAAGAGTTCCGCACCGGATGGGAGAACAACATCTTGGAAATCAGGACCCAATGCCTCCAGCACACTATGCAAAATGGAAGTATCACTGATTGCAGGCACGGGATAGGTAGCCACATAATTAACCTGTGGCGGGGAGTATACAACCAACGGATAAAGACCCGGAAGAGACGATGGTGGACCAGATTTCATGCCAAGACCAAATAATAAAAGCTGATCAATGGTCACGATTCAACCTTTGTGCGGAAAGTAGATCACACGAAAGAGGGAAGAGACAACTTCCCCCATGACATAAGTATAGTCTCGCCCCAAGAGAAAATTAAAATCCAAGGGGCCTGGTACAACCATCACGTCTAGATGGATGGTTTTCCCTTCCAAAGTAATAGGAAACTTGGGAAGGATCCCTAACGGTTGATTGGTTCCTCTGTTAAAAGCCAACAGATTCTGCGTAACAGGCATAAGCGGTGGAGAACCAAAAGCTTGCCAAGTAGTTGAAGACAAAATACTAACAGACGCGCCTTCATCTATAATAGTGTTGGGTATGACCGGATCAAAGTTTTGTACCATGATCTCAAAAGGCGCATAAGACGGAAGGCGGTATCTGGAAAATTGACTCCAATCAAAGGAAGCGACCAAACTACTTGGGGGAGATTTATTTCAAAACTTGAAAGTGACGAGCCATCAGGCCTTTCCCGAGGTACGAGGGAATGGTTTTACTTACTGAATAATTGCATTTCATGATGTTATGAGATGCGATTTTCAATATATAAAACCTGAATGTTGAGAGGGTTTGAGGCCATCATATTCCAACTGGGTCTCAACCTGGCATTTGATTGAGGTGAGTCGATGACTGGTAACATTTGGCCCATGGTGATTCCATTCTCAAAGGCAATAGGGCGGCAACATAAGAAGCTTAGGTCAGTTAGGTAAAAACCTATTAGTAAAAGTCAATTCTGCGAAAAGCGAGTTTGGTCAGGAAGAATAAAATCCTACCTAGAGGTTGGGTGTCTCAAGAAGTTGTTTCGTTGGGTCGATCCTAAAGACCTTCTGAAAAGCGATTGAGGAGTTTTAAAAGGCGTGGTTGGCATGGTTCAAGTCTTATTCCACCCCATCCACCGCGGTATCTGTTGTGATTTTTCTATAGGTAAGTGTCTGACTGAGATCATTTCATATAATTGCCTATCCCATCGTTCCATTGGTGCCTCCATAAACTGAATAAATTCAGATCTCCATACATGAAATCCACCAAGATTTATAGCTCCATTCTGCTCCTCTTTGGGGGTAGAAAGCAGGCAAATCCCTAAGAGTTTTCAGCTCATGGACCATCCCATCCATAAGAAGTAATGAAGTAGAAGTTCGTAGATTAATTAAAAAATGATTATCCTTGCTTAGCTTGGTTGGGTCATGAAAAAGAAATTAAATCTGGTTAAGAAGTGTCTATTATCATTATATATGTAGTAAGATAAATTCTTGTTTATTCTGTCCCACCCAATCTGATTCGATCAGCCTGGCTGTAAAGGTAAGAGCATTATCTATTCTGGGCTCCGCAGGACCCACCACCTACCGTTTTTTTTGTGCGTTTGCCCGAAATGACATATATAAAGCTTCATAGCTAAAGTGATGAGGACCACCATGAAGATCCTAAGATTCATAAGTAGGAACCAGGCAGGCATGTAATGGTCAATCCAATAAACATATTGAAACACGATATTAGCCATAATAAACCGTTATTTATTGGGGTTCATAGAATCTCTATTGTTCCACTAGGTTCTGTAACTAGCGATTGTCTATAGGTAAGTCGATGACTGAGAGCATTTCAGGGTTATTCCTAGCATCCGATCTGATTTGGCACAAAAAAAGGTCTTAAAGCGTTCCCTCGTAAGCTTGTGAAGTACTAAAATATTCCAGGCTCCTAAATCACCTACACAACGGGGTTGGAGCTTTCATTTCTGATGAATCTTAACTTAATATAAGGGGTTTTTTGTTAATGTGAAATAAAACCCATTGTGGACATGATTCAAGGTCTAATGTTCCACCAGGTTATCAACCAAGCGATTGTCTATAAGAGAGTGGATTCCTTATAGATTTCAGGTGACTCCATGAAGAGCCTAGGGGGTGCAGCCAGCATAATAAGCTTAGGTGAGTGAAAATGAAAAGACATGACCTGATTAGCAAGGAAAATACGTGGAGGTGGATCATAAAAACGTACTCAGAAGCGATTATAGGGCTCTAAAAAGCTTGTTTGGCATGGGTATAGTCATAATCCACTGCGACCTCTTTTGTACATTGATTTTGAGGTAAGTGGGTTACTGAGAGCATTTTTATTATCATCCTTCCTCCGATCCATCCCATTCGGCCATAAATCTTTCTCCTAGTAGTAAGAAGTCTGTCTTGTCCCATGCAATTTCCATAATCCGTTCCAGGAAAGCCATCGATCCATAATCCACCCACGTAGCTCCCTGCGTCCCGCCATTCCATCCCTAATCGGGGAAAATTAAGGCAGTAAAATAATAGTCTTGGGGGAATTGTAAATCCATAGAGAAGGTAACTAAGTTTAAGTTCATAGATTTAGAAGGAAAAGATTATCCAGGATTGGTTGGTTCATGCAAAGAAGGTAAATGCAGTATTATTATATATGTAGTAACACAAATGAAAGAATCCAGTTAATATAGGTATAGGTAAATGTTCTAAAGCCCGTCACTCATTGCATTTGTGATTTTGGGCTCCTCAGGCACCTACCTAAAATATTGGGGGCACAAGGTCGGAATCCGAAAAAAATTATGAAATGTGGTTCTAGCTCTATTTAACCCGTCGTTGGCATAGGTTTGAGGCAGATTTGAAATGGCATTTATCTGTAGGTAAGTCGATGACTGAGATCATTTCAGGTCATTTATTTCCAATTGTTGGTTCCCATCTGTCCGTTCATGCAGCCTGCCTGCCCGTGTAATCCATCAGTGTGGGGGGGTAGCTAGAGTGGGTGAGGTACGAAGTAAAAGTAAATAGGGCACCCAACTAACTGTAAGCTCATTGATTAGGGTACCCAACTAAGTGTAAGCTCGTTGATTCAAGAAGCACTGATGTGATGGTCCTTGCTTGGCTCGGTTGGTTCGTGAAAGAGTAGTAGCGATGTGATGCTAACAAAAAGTGTTAGCATATTATATTATAGTAGATTCCTTCGAACATTTAAGGTTCTTCCATCAAAGAAGAGCAAGGAGGTACAACCGGCATAATAAGCTTAGGTGAGTGAAAATCAAAAGGTATATGCATGACCTGACTAGCAAGGCAACTAATTCCGGTGTATTTGAAATTTTTTATGAAAAGCGGCTAAATAGCTCTAAAAAAGGTGGTTAGCCTGGTTGTACTGTGGTATAAAACGTGCACTTATCTTAAGACAAATGTATTACTGAGAGCCTTTCAGGTAATTCCCAATCGTTGTATCTGTCCCTCCATCTATCAATCTATCCAGCTTGATCCCGCCTTGCCTCGAGGGAACAAAGGAAGCCTACTAAGAGTATTTGGCCAGCGACCCATAAATCCCATCCATAAAAGGCACTACTGAAGTTCGTGGAAGAGGCACTTTTCCTTTCTCGCTCGGAATGAGTTTCATATTATATACTTAATAAGAGTTCTTCCTATCGAAATTCAATTATGATTCAATTATGTCCCGTCTTGCTATCGGGCCTGTTAACTCGGTGCCTGCAATAGCTCCATATTAAGGCACTAGCGTTAAGGCACCCAGGTCGGGTGTTTCTGGTTGATCCAACTAATGACGAAATCGGGGATGTTGTCAAGTAATAAATTGTACTTTGTACATAGTCAAAATATTAGTTATTTTAGATTAACAAGCCTCAGCAAATGCATTTTTTCATGGAAAAAACCTCGTTGTCCCCTTAGCTGATTGAATACATTTCAAGTTATTTATTCTAATTAGGTAATTAGGCAGGTAGCAAGGAAGTGCACAATGAAAAAGGCACCATGCATGTGTAGTTGTTCCGGTGAGATGTGAAAAGCATCAGAGAGGGGGTGTTTCATCTAAATGAATCCATTGTGAGCCTGGTTCGAGGTGCTCATGTTCCATCGTAGTGTTGAACAAGAAATTGTCTCTATGGAAGTGGCTTTATGATAGCCTTTGTAGGTAATTCCCTTCAAATAAGGAAACCGAAGGAGGTGTGCAACAAGAAGATTATTCTAAAAGGCACGCACCTAGAGGGTAGCTACAAGTTCTCGGTTCAGTTGAATCCTAAAAAGCTGATAAGATGCGATTGTAGATCTAGCAAACCCATTGTTTCTATGGGTCAAGTATTAATGTTCCACCGCGGTCTTGAACATGCATTTGTTATTAGGTGAGTAGATTCCTTCAAGCCTTTTCAATTTGTTTCTTCCTCTAACTCATCCCATCATCCTAGGTGTCTAGCATAAGAAATATAAGGTAAAGGGTATAATCCTCCATCCATAATCATAGGGTTCTGGGCAGTTTGAATAAAAGGGTAAGATTTCAATTGTGGGTCTCGTAAACTACTTGCCAGTCAATACAATCAGACGCGAAAGCCATACAGTGTGGGGACTATGCGAAGCCGGAAAATAAGGTAACTACCAATGTGGTAAATCAAACAAGCCCTACCTAACCAATTCTACTTGTCAATTGCTGACTGTAATTCGTTAACACATGACATGAACACCTACCTCCTGGGCACGACGGATTTATAAAGAGTTCTCGCACATAGAAATTCCACCTCATTTCAGGGCATGGTAAATGAGAAAAGTTAACACTGGGTTTGTGCTATTGGGAAAGATCCTAACTTATTTACTAATTAACTACCTCCTCCTCACCCGCCTCACCTTAACACTACATGGGGGGACTATTTATTTTCTTTCCCATTGGCTCTTGAGCTACTAACCTCCACAATGTGAACGCTCCTCAATATTACAAATCAATGCAAGTGGATGGGGCTTTAGAATTGGTTCCAGAAGGAAATCACTCTGCACGCTGATTGGCATAAGTTCCTGGTGAAATACCGTGTATCCAAGATAAATTCTCTTAAAGGGTTTTTATAGCGAATAAAATCCATTTTTATGTCCCAATGGATTATGCGCCTCCTCAAAATAGCTTTTTTTCTGACAAAAAACTAGAATTAGAAAGTTTCTGAAATCTGTTGGAAGCGAACTTGGAACCTTTTCTTTCCGATCCGGTTCTACCAGGGAATGTGTATAATTGAGCTGATGTAGAAATCCTTTGACTCGTAATGGGGGAAAGCGTAAGCAATTAACCACCACCAATGAGGAAGCAAGCGTAAGCGATAAGTGCTACCCTCGCAATAGCGTCCCTATTTCCCACCAATAGAGGAGGCAAGCGTAATCCAAGCCATCCAGCCAATAAAGCAATCCATCTAGCCAATCAATAATACAGATGGAAGTTTAGACTGTTCATTACTCCTCACTCATCACTTGGGATAGTTCAACCG
The DNA here is from genome assembly GCA_034641835.2 of Pinus albicaulis. Classification (NCBI taxonomy): domain Eukaryota; kingdom Viridiplantae; phylum Streptophyta; class Pinopsida; order Pinales; family Pinaceae; genus Pinus; species Pinus albicaulis. The sequence goes on from CM076581.1 coordinate 1,026,636,303, forward strand.
GTGGTGCGGGGTGGTGGGATAGCTAATACAATTAGTTAGGTCCCTCCTCCATTAGGTCATTCAAACAATCTTCTTCTGATGCTCGGACTGTGGCCTAGCCTAAAGAGACTATAAGAGAAAGAATAAAATGAAAGTATGCTTGAATGAACCTGAGGGAGGGGAATTTTGCCAAGTCTTCACCCTAAGGGGGAGTTCAAGTTGTTACCAAAATAGATATCGATTGAGACAAGGTGGCATCAGATGAGATCAAAGATGGATCCATGTTCCCAACATGATACACGCTACATCGACCCAACACGGTACGGAATGATCGATGACACAAGGTATTCTCTGAAGGTGAGGTTCTAAGTCTCTTAAATCGGGCTTCACCCAAGAGGCATCTTGGAAAGTTAATCCAAATGAGGGATAGGCAGCATGGCACACTACCTGGACTTAACGCTAGCTAGATGGATGGGGGTTCCTGCAGTATGCAATCTGTTGCCAGGAGCTGGAGACTATAGACTGGAGTGTTCCAGGCAGACTGGTGGAGTGAGATAGATTGTTGGGGAAGAGAGGCAGCAGCTACCTGTACTATACATTAGCTTTATGAGGGAAGCTGGAGGCAGTACGCAACCTGGATGAAGGATTGAGAGGCAACAGCTACGGGACACTACCTTGATTCCAGATAGGTCAAGCATCAACTATTCTTGGGGGGGAGTTTTGAAGAGTTAATCTTACCACAACATCACGTTGGGTAGCTTAAGTTTGGTCCAGTCAATCAAAAACTAGCCATTCCTAGAAAACCAAGTTGCTCTCGCTCCTCTCACCCGAGGATCCCCATTTCATGCGGGTTCTCCCTCCTTCTCAAACCCATCCAGTCATCTATTCTAGCAAGACCACAACCAACCATACCCTAGCCATTTATTTGAATATTTCAACAAATTATGAAAATAAGGGTGAGGGTGAACCAACCGAACTCTCGACAGTAGGAGAGGAATCAAACTCTTGACAAGGGGGAGAGGAACGAAGTAGCTTGTCTGCATCGGGCAAGGTTCTCCCTAAATATGCCTCTATGACTGGGTTATTCTCATTCTACCTAAATATAGATCTCTTACAATCTACCTCTCTTACTATGGGACCAGACTGAACTATTCCTTGGGTACCTAACCCCTACAACCTTTGGTAGGACTAGCTGGAACCTTTGATACTTACTCTGACCTCATTGACACCATCCTTACACTCTTCCTTGGGACCGCCTCCAAACTATGGGACTTTAAACTCCTTATTTGGTACACTCTTACCTACACCTACGAGTAACCAACCCATGTGCATTTCTACCTTTCCCCACTATACCTTTCATATTGTTTGATATTGGCTTATAGGTAGAGCGAGATTGATGCTTCTCTCTTCTAATGGCGGGATTAAAAGGAGGATAGTAGATCCAGGTAGAAGGAATAGGTGTAGAACCTATTTCACGCAGGTCTGTTATAGTGGCATGAACTAGACTTCCCCAATAGTTGTAGTTGTATCAATTAATTCGTTACCCACTAGCCCTAGCTAGTGTATCATCCACATTGTCAGATTATTTTCATATGGTGGGAGCCTGAACACCACCGAACTGGGATAGAGGACTCACTAGCATATCTAAATTTTCACATAGGAAACTAGTCTTGTAATAGCCTATGATAGCAGGATGACATTCAATAGGTTTATCACCTTTATTCTTGCTCGTTGGAATGAATAATGAACCGAGGATGAGAGAAACCAAATTTGATTGAAATAGAACCTTTAGTGGCTAGACGTGTTGCTAGAGTGAGTGAATGAGTGAGTTGACTATGCAAAAGTGTGGAAACATGGTGGCTATATACTTACTAATCCGCATTATATATTATGCACCTGTGAGTGGCACAAAGAATAAGTAATCCCCAAGACGGATGGGAGTTTATTATGTTATTTTCAATGAGGGTGCTACTATTCAATTGTTGGTACTCCACGCAAAGGTTCAACGCAAAGGTTTCTATGCACTCAATCCCAAGAGGAAATCCAAAAGTAGCTGATATATAATATGGATAGAGAGTGAAAGCCAAGAGTTAAGAGTGCCTTAAGCCGTAGTCCATGGCATAAGCCAACATAAACTATCTTAGTCTATGCATCTCTTCCCACACTTACCCTTACGGTATGGTTGTCATGGTACACGGTTTGAAGAAGTCTCCATTCAAATCATAATAAAGCTATATAGAAAGCACCAGAGGATCTTAGAAAGGCACATGGGTGAATTCCATCTAGTTTGGTATATGATATTATGCCATTATCTTATATAAGAATAGGTGTATATTTGTATCCCGTAGCACTTGGTTGCTCCTGTAAGAGTGACCTAGTAGAAGGGATTACTCTTTATTATTCCATTCCTTATTTTCATTACTCATTATATAAGAGAATAGGTATTTCTTATTTATGTTATAGAGGTTATTATTCCCATAGAATAATAGGTCGGTATATTTTTATCCTCCTTATTTTCCATTAATAATAGGAAAGTACACTAAAGCGGAGAATATGTGAATCTAGTCCCCTAAGCTCTAGCGAAGAAGCTAGAGGAAACGTTAAGTTGGCTCAACCACCAGGAGAGGTTGTGTCCATCCATTATTTAAAGAAAGAGGGCCTTACTTCTAAGAGCTACAGTGGAAGCTATAAGGTAAGGTCAAGTCGATAACACTTTTGTCCCCCTGAGCGTAAGAAAATAAGCTATGTTCTCCCATTGAAAGAAATAAGCACTATAAGTTTCATTGTAGTTCCACTATATGCTAAGATAACTCTTATTTTTTCCTGATTCACTTATGTAGAGAACTAGATGCTATTATAATGAAATTCTATTTATTTAGAATATTTAGCCTGAGAGTTTATTAGTCCTTATATTAGTTCCCTTAGGCCCTATGGTCTCTCGTCTTTCTTAGTCCCAGGTCTCATGGAGTAAGGCCTTTAAGGTCTCTCTTTATTACTTGAGTAGTCTTAGTCCTCCCATGCCCTAAGGTCTCTTGATTAGTCCTCGTAACTCTTTCCCTTGGTATTGCTTTAGTTCCATGTCAATGAGCCTTAAGAGACAAGCTTAGTCCAAGCAGTAAGTTCCATACTTGGCACTAGAGTGAAAGCGCCAGATAAAACTACCTTCCTTTCTCCCTGAGCTAAAGCGAAGAAGAATAAGGTCCTTAGCCATGTACTTTCCATATCGATGACTTTAATATAAGTCTAACTAGAATGACTTCCAGAAGGTGTAATAAAGTTCCAGTATAGTTTGTTATTACATCCATAATAGCTTCAGATTTCAAGCCTTACGGTATGGACTTATAAGCCTTAGTATAATTTCCATAGAGTTAGCCTTACTTCCGGTATAGACTTTCCCCCTTAAATAAAGATCAAAAGAAAGAGGCCTTACTTCTCTGAGCTACAGCAAATAAGCCGGTACTACTTTCCCTAAGGTGGTAAAATAGGCTTAAGAGCCTTTCCAGTCTCCATTATTTGAAAAAGAGAGTGTCCCATCCCTAGCTTGGTAGATCACAATCCTTTTGCTCACTGCGTCCAGACACCAGTAGATATGCAGAGAAAGATGACAACATACAACATAATAATTCAAACATGTAACTATCAATCAGTCGAAAAATATCAAATCAAATTGCATTACACAAATAAGAAATAAAATCATAGAACCAATAACGTAGTCGAGCATATATTAAAATATGAAAGAAAGATTACAACTGAGTTCTGACGTCGTGTTATTCCTTCGGCAGGGCTTCCAGCAGAGTGTGTCTCACAAAGCTTGTTGAGAATTTAGACAAGGCTCTCTCTCTTACGGGGTTCTCCTTAGCTTTGCTCTCAATAGTCGCTCAGCTATAGTTTTCTTCCCAAATTACTTCAACACAGAGCGGATTTACCTCTCCAACAAATTGGTGACCCCGTTGGGGATCAGTGTGAGTTTGTATTTCGTCCTTTAGGTCATTTTCCTAGTCTTTGCTTGCTTAGCTTGCTTTTCTAATTATCTTTGCTAAGTCTTAGACCCCTATTAAGCCCCAGAGAATCAATTTGACCTATGTTCTTCCAAAATTTTTATCTTTCCAAGGTTGGCTTGATTGGCGCGGGTTCTAGCCTGACAGTCATGCCCGTTGGTGCTAGTTTCTAGTTTATCACTCGCGCCATCCCCTGTTTGACACGGATTGCAGCCAGACAGTCGCGCCAACTCCTGTAGGTGCTAGGGTTTTCCCTGTTTTGGAGTTTTTGGTCCATCTTGGTGTCTTTGAGTGTTTTCTTAGCTTGTTTTGAATGCTTTGGGTTTGTTTTTTACTGAGAATAGCCCTCATCCTTTATTTTTTTGCCCTCTTATCTCAGTTTTTTTTTTTAGCCTTAGGTTTTCTAGGTGCTTCAGCTTGCTGAGCCTCTCATGGGAGTTTCAGGTCCCTAGTTTCCCAGTCAGCTTCATTTCTACTTTTTTGCATTCAGCTTCTTGGATCCATTTGAGTGATTTCGTTAATTGAGTGATTGTCCTCTATTTCGTTCAGTTTTTCTCTTGTCACTCCAAGCCTAGATTACACAACTTGTCTGGGTCTCTTTTGAGATCTTTCTTTGATTTGAGGGATTTCATCATTGGTCTGAGTCTTTCTTTGCTTGCTTTGAGTTGAGTGAGATTTTTTTGTTTCAGCTCTCGCTTCACCATTATCGTATTGGTGTTTTGATTTATTTTTCATATCATTTAGCGCACTTGCTCTGATATATTGAAAAATACAAAAAAAAATCTTTTGCATTCTTGATTAGCATAGTGAAAATTGGAAAATATTTCGCATTTATAACATTATATAATTCTAGGAAAGAGCTTTCAGTTTCATTAGCTTGCATCAGATTCAGTGTTGGATGTTTTCGTATGTTCATATTGTTGCTATCACTTGGAAGCTCTTAACTCTCTCGTAGATAGCCTTTCATTGAACGAAATGGTATTTTATGGCATGTAGCTTGCATTTAGGGATTCGTGAGATTAAAAATTCGATAGGGCCTTGGAATTGAAACGTAAATTTAAGATCAACTTTCAAATTTACTGAATTAACCTAAGGCAAAATTGAAACTTAACGAAACATTTAGTGGTCGAAGTTAGAGACGTGTTCTGGCATCTTTAAACCTCGCAGCTTTTGCTCGCCATCTGGCTTCATATAGCGCTAGTACGGATTTGTGCTCCCCATACCGTCAATTATATAAACGGAGACCCCTCTAGGTTGCAATCTTTTTATCCATAGGAAGCCGAGTCTGCCGCCTTGTAACCGTGATACACCGAAAACAACATTCAGGGAGACTACCTGCACGTACGTCAAGTCCTTGATTGATTTCTCTTTTATTTTATAACCAAGGTGTATATGGCAGTTCACAGGAACCTAGTACACTCTTCTACCTAGACTACCTGAGCAGTAATTTTCGATCTTTAATGACTTTATAAATTTGAAAAGATCACCGAGGACTTGTCCTTTCATGCTCGTTTCCAACCTGAAAGTGATAGAGTCACATTTTGTCTGTTTCTCGACTCTTAAAATATGAAACAACAGAGTTTTGTTTCAATGTTTTAAAAATTAACTGCCCACAAAATATTCCTGATTAAAGTTAGTTTCCTTGGGGTGTTGTTTTGAGTTGTTTCTGATTGCAACGATTCCGAAGTTCACTAACCAAGGAATCCCTTCCGAAGGGAATCCTGGTCCTTTTCCTACTTTTGGGAATGTTGGTGCTCCTTATATGGCAACGTTGTCCCTGTCTGGTTTAACTGTTGGATTTCCTGTATGGTTATTTTCGACCTCGGTGGTCTCGAGTGTTCCATCCACTGTACAGCCATCTCCTCCACCAGAACAAGATCATGTTGTTTCTAAGGTGGACCTCTCCCCTTCTTCACCTATTTCTTCGTCCTCCTCTTCTAATTCGCCTAGTGAAATTCTATATTCCAGTGACCAGGTGGCTAAGAAGAAGAAGAAGAATACCAAGAAGAAGAAGTCAGATAAACAAGAGGCTAAAACTGTAACTACTGCACTTAAGAAACCGTCCATTGCAAAACCATTCACGCTTCCACAGAAAGTCAAATTCTCTTGCATGCTTTGCAAAGGTAACCATCTTCTTCGAGATTTCCCTGGCATTCCCAAGGTACTTGATGTGTGGTCTGACGGCCATCCTCCGTTGCTTTTGACTTCTGGAAGTCATATTGATAACACATCTTCGACTAGCTCCAATAAGACTTGTAAAAAAAAGGGCAAGATTACCAATCCATGTAAGTTGTGTGAAGGGAATCACCCCATTCACCTTTGTCCGTACATGGATGAAGCCAAGAGAGTCTTGGAAAACTCTACTATTTCTACACCCTGCCTTCCGGCTGGTTACCAGAAGCTTTCTTCGAGTCCTTCGCTAGTTGATCCCATGATCGGTCAAGCGTCATCCTTTCTCGATCCCGCTCCCTCGGAAATTCAAGTTCAGGAATTTGTTCCTGACCAACCATTGGCCAAGGAATCTGTCGATTTGACCCCATATGTGGTGCATAAGGTCTTTTCTGTTGAGATTCGTTCTCATCCCCCCCATGTTCTTCTTGTTTATTCAGATTCTTTGGACTTGGAGAAAGATTCTTTCGTCCCTGTAGTCCAAGAAACTGATCCTCCTACTCCCATGATGGACATCTTAGAGGATGCTCCTCCTGCTTTGGTAACACCGGGGGACAACCATCTCAGTTGGATGGTATCCCCCCCAAGTAGTTTGGTCACTTCCTTTGATTGGAGTCGATTTTCCGGATACCGCCTTCCATCTTATGTGCCTTTTGAGATCATGGTACAAACCTTTGATCTGGTCATACCCAACACTATTATAGATGAAGGCACGTCTGTTAGTATTATGTCTTCAACTACTTGGAAAGATTTTGGTTCTCCACTGCTTATGCCTGTTACCCAGAATCAGTTGGCTTTTAACAGAGGAAGCAATCAACCGTTAGGGATCCTTCCCAAGTTTCCTGTTACTTTGGGAGGGAAACCATCCATCTAGACGTGAAGGATGTTCCAGGCCCCTTGGATTTTAATTTGCTCTTGGGGCATGAATATACTTATGTCATGGGGGTAGTTGTCTCTTCCCTCTTTCGTGTGATCTAATTTCCACACAAAGGTCGAATCGTGACCATTTATCAGCTTTCATTCTTTGGTCCTGGCATGACATCTGGTCCACCATTGTCCCTTTCGGGTCTTTATCCGCTAGTTGTATACTTCCCGCCGCAGGTTAATTATGTGGCTACCTATCCCGTGCCTACAATCAGTGATACTGCCATTTTTAATTTTGTGCTGGAGGCATTGGGCCCTGATTTCCAAGATGTTTTTCTCCCATCTGGTGCGGAACTCTTGGAAGCCATGACTTCTTATTCATCATGATGAGTCCTGGTAGGAGCAGGGTTCATTTTCTAGTGTCAAGCTCCTTAAAAAATGAAAAAAGCTGGTCGAAGCAGAGTTCTTTTTCTTGTGTCAAGCTCCTTAAAAATGAAACAAGGTGTTTGAGGACAGTTCTTTTAAGTGTGTCAACCTCGTTAAAACAATGACACACGTTCCCGTTCAATTCGAGTTTTACTAGATCTCGTAAAATCCCAGTCGAGTATTACTCATGATCTTGTTTTTGAACCTTCACTCCATCTGCCTTTCATATGGACTGAAGCTTGGGGGGCATGTACCTCGAATTGAGTCACCATGCTGGGGGCATGCTTACTTTTTCAAGCATAGTTTGTTTCCATTTCAAGCTTGTGTAAAAACGAAACTAGTTTCAAGCATAGTTTATATTTGTTTCAAGCTTCTGTAAAAATGAAACCAACTCCAAGCAGAGTTAATTGATTGATTGTCCTCTCTTTCATTCAGTTTTTCTCTTGTCACTCCAAGCCTAGATTACACGGCTTGTTTGGGTCTCTTTTGAGATCTTTCTTTGATTTGAGGGATTTCTTCATTAGTTTGAGTCTTGCTTTGCTTTCTTTGAGTTGAGTGAGATTGTTTTGTTTCAGCTCTCGCTTCACCATTCTCGGATTGGTGTTTTGATTTATTTTTCATATCATTTAGTGCACTTGCTTTGATATATTGAAAAATACAAAAAAAAAAATCTTTTTCATTCTTGATTAGCATAGTGAAAATTGGAAAATATTTTGCATTTCTAACATTATATAATTCTAGGAAAGAGCTTTTCAGTTTCATTAGCTTGCATTAGATTTAGTATTGGATGTTTTCATATGTTCATGTTATTGCTATCACTTGGAAGCTCTTAACTCTCTCGTAGATAGCCTTTCATTGAACGAAATGGTATTTTATGGCATGTAGCTTGCATTTAGGGATTCGTGGGATTCAACATTTGATAGGGCCTTGGAATTGAAACGTAAATTGAAGATCAACTTTAAAATTTACTGAATTAACCTAAGGAAACATTGAAACCTAACGGAATATTTAGTGGTCTAAGTTAGAGATGTGTTTCGACGTCTTTAAACCTAGCATTTGTCGCTCACCATCTGGCTTCAGACAGCGCTAGTATGGATTTGTGCTCCTTGTACCGTCGAGTATATAAAGGGAGACCCCTCTAGGTTGCAATCCTTTTATCCATAGGAAGCCGAGTCTACCTCCTTGTAACCATGATACACCGAACACAACATTTGGGGAGACTACCTGCACATATGTCAAGTCCTTGGTTGATTTCTCTTTTATTTTATAACCAAGGTTTATATGGCAGTTCACGGGAACCTAGTACACTCTTCTACCTAGACTTCCTGAGAAGTCATTTTTCGATCTTTACTGACTCTATAAATTTGGAAATATCATCGAGCACTTGTCCTTTCATGCTTGTTTCCAACCTGAAAGTGATAAAGTCACCTTTTTCCTGTTTCTCGACTCTTAAAATATGAAATGACAGAGTTTTGTTTCAATGTTTTAAAAATTAACTGCCCACGAAATATTCCTGGTTAACTTTAGTTTCCTTAGGGTGTTGTTTTGAGTTGTTTCTGATGGCAACGATTCCGGAGTTCACTAACCAAGGAATCCCTTCCGAAGGGAATCCTGGTCCATTTCCTGCTTTTGGGAATGTTGGTGCTCCTTATATGGAAACGTTGTCCCTGCCTGGTTTAACTGTTGGATTGCCTGTATGGTTATTTTCGACCTTGGTGGTCCCGAGTGTTCCATCCACTATACAACCATCTCCTCTACCAGAATAACGCCATGTTGTTTCTAAGGTGGACCTCTCCCCTTCTTCGCCTATTTCTTCATCCTCCTCTTCTACTTCACCTTGTGAAATTCTGGATTCTAGTAACCAGGTGGCTAAGAAGAAGAAGAACAAGACCAAGAAGAATAATTTAGATAAACAAGAGGCTAAAACTACAACTACTGCACTTAAGAAACCGTCCATTGCAGAACCATCCATGCTTCCACGGAAAGTCAAATTCATTTGCATGCTCTGCAAAAGTAAACATTTGCTTCGAGATTTCCCTGGCATTCCCAAGGTACTTGATACGTGGTCTGACGGCCGTCTGCCATTGCATTTGACTTCTGGAAGTCATATTGATAACACATCTTCGACTAGCTCCGATAAGACTCGTAAAAAACAGGGCAAGATTACCAATCCCTATAAGTTGTGTGAAAGGCATCACCCCATTCACCTTTGTCCATACATGGATGAAGCCAAGAGAGTCTTGGAAAACTCTACTGTTTCTGTACCCTGCCTTCCGACTGGTTACCAGAAGCTTTCCTCGAATCCTTTGCTAGTTTATCCCACAATCAGTCAAGCGTCATCCTTGCTCGATACCACTCCCTCAAAAATTCAAGTTTAGGAATATGGTCCTGACCAACCATTGGCCAAGGAATTAGTCGATCTGACCCCATCTGTGGTGCATCAGGTCCTTTTCGTTGAGAGTAAGTCTCATCCCCCCCATGTTCTTCTTGTTTCTTCAAATTCTTCGGACTTCGAGAAATATTCTTCCGTCCCTGTAGCCCAAGAAACTGATCCTCCTACTCCCATGATGGATGTCTTGGAGGATGCTCCTCTTGCTTCGGTAACACCGGGGGACAACCATATCAGTTGGATGGTATCCCCCCCAAGTAGTTTGGTCGCTTCCTTTGATTGGAGTCTATTTTCCGGATACCGCCTTCCATCTTATGTGCCTTTTGAGATCACGGTAGAAACCTTTGATATGGTTGTACCCAACAGTATTATAGATGAAGGCGCATCTGTTAGTATTCTGTCTTCAACTACTTGGAAAGCTTTTGGTTCTCCACCGCTTATGCCTGTTACCTAGGATCTATTGTATTTTAACAGAGGAACCAGTCAACCATTAGGGATCCTTCCCAAGTTTCCTGTTACTTTGGTAGGGAAAACCATCCATCTAGACTATACTTATGTCATGGGGGCAATTGTCTCTTCCCTCTTTCTTGTGATCTACTTTCCGCACAAAGGTCGAATCATGACCATTGATCAGCTTTCATTCTTTGGTCGTGGCATGACATCTGGTCCACCATCGTCCCTTCTAGGTCTTTATCCACTGGTTGTATACTTCCCGCCGCAGGTTAATTATGTGGCTACCTATCCCGTGCCCGCAATCAGTGATACTGCCATTTTGCATAGTGTGCTCGAGGCATTGGGTCCTGATTTCCAAGATGTTGTTCTCCCATCCGGTGCGGAACTCTTGGAAGCCATGACTTCTTATTCATCATGATGAGTCCTGGTAGGAGCAGGGTTCATTTTCTTGTGTCAAGCTCATTAAAAAATGAAACAAGCTGGTAGGAGCAGGGTTCATTTTCTTGTGTCAAGCTCCTTAAAAAATGAAACAAGCTGGTCGGAGCAGAGTTCTTTTTCTTGTTTCAAGCTCCTTAAAAATGAAACAAAGTGTTTGAGGACAGTTATTTTAAGTGTGCCAACCTCGTTAAAACAATGACACACGTTCCCGTTCAATTCGAGTTTTACTAGATCTCGTAAAATCCCAGTCGAGTCTTACTCATGATCTCATTTTTGAACCTTCACTACATCTACCTTTCATATGGACTGAAGGTTGGGGGGCATGTACCTCGAATTGAGTCACCATGCTAGGGGCATGCTTACTTTTGTTTCCATTTCAAGCTTGTGTAAAAATGAAACTGGTTTCAAGCATATTTTATCTTTGTTTCAAGCTTGTGTAAAAATGAAACCAACTACAAGCAGAGTTTCCCATGATTTAAGCTTGTGTAAAAATGAAACCATTCATTTTTTACCTCTCGTGATTGCCATTTTATCAGCTTGTTTTTCCAGATGAACCTTGGTTTTCTCATTTCATCGTCCCCATTTTCTTGGCTGATCATATGCCTTCACTTGGTTGTTTTACCCATTCCTGAGGAACATATGCAATGAGTGGTCTTGTTAGCCAACCTCTTGACCTTTAATTTTTCTGAGCAGTTCCGCCATTACCGGAACTAGTAGCTACCATTAATACCACTTGTTCCTCCAGGAGGAGTCAACTTTTAGCTCTTTTTTGACTCTCTAAAATTGAAAATATTGCTGAGTCGCTTGTCATTTTGAGCTCGTTAAATTGGTTGTGAAGCAATATCTACCTAGTATACGTTTACCCCTTTTTCGAGCTAGGATAGATTATTTACGAAAAAGGAATACCCTAGCCTATCGTGACTAGGAGGTTTTCTCAGACACAGTTTTCTACCTTTTCGGATTTGAGGGACTATTTACGAAAAGGGACTACTGGAGTTTTCTTTTCCACCTTCTTTTCAAACTCTCTAAATATGAAAAGATGTCGAGTTCTCCCTTTCTTAGACTCATTAAAAATTGATGACATCGGACTCTGTCATAATGACGTTACTCGAGTTCCTCCTTCCTAGGGCCCGTAAAATGTACTAGGTTGGATTTTTCCGAAGGAAAAACTTACATCGCAAGCACATGATATCCCCTTCAAGCTTTTTTTCAAAAATAATTGGGGTACTCGCCATAAATGATGGGGGAAAATGGAACCAAAATCATAGTCGTGTTGGCAGTATGTCACTCTTGAACATGGCACTTGTCTGCATTCGTGTCGGGTTGGGGACATCTCATCTCGTTATCTGCTTGCTTCCATGGGTTTGGGTAATCTCTTTTGACCGCTCATCTTCTCTTTTCTGCATCACCATGACCTCAGATCTCTAGATGTCAAATACTGCCAAATCCAGTGTCGTGCCGCCGATATGTTCAAGAGAAGTTTGCCTCTGCAGTTTTCAACATCCCTCTGATTCTCTGTTGGTCATGATTCACAAATGTCATGTTCCTCTGTCTCGTGTCGATGATGTGGGAAACATTATGGACCACCTTCGACCAAGGTACCTTCCTGTCGACTCCAGCTCATTATCCAGGAAGTTGATCTAGAGACTCTCTTCAGGTAGTTTGGAGCCTGCATGCCTCAATGATAGGTTCTTCGCATTCGACGCAAGGTTTTCATTATTAGCCTTCAATCGGATGATTCTGTGGGTGTTCAACGCTATATCATTGTTCACATTCCGTGGATTGTACCTCTTGTACCTTGAGAACCATTGTCATTATTGGTGGTTTCTCTCGCGTCTGTTAACAGTGTTCATCATTGACTGGTAATCAGACAATGTTCTTGCATCTTCAACTTCAGCTCACATATTCGCATGCTCGAACTTGTACTTTGTTCAGGTCGAGATGGAGCGCAAGACCCTGGATTTTGTCTAATTAAATCTAGGTTGTGGGTTCTTTGTGGATTATTTACATGACTCTTTTGATTGGATGGCTGCAACCATACATGAGTCTACTTGTTGATCCTTATTTTGCTGGATGGTTGCGTCCATACCTTGGATCTCGGTTTTTGTACACTTTATTATGGATGGCTGCACCCATACCACATATCTTGTATCAGAGATATCAGTTGTATTTGTACTTGCAGGTCTTCCGATGGTAGTGTTTTCAGTGGAACGTGTTCTCATAAATCATTTCACCCCTCCCTCTCTCTCAAACCTCATGCCTTAGGGGGAATCTGTTACACAACATTTTGTCACTGTCCCTGCAATCCCTCATCCCGTACATTGGAGGACTATTCCTGTGACTTGTGAACAGTAAAATGTCCTGAAAACACCTTGATGGCATTCTTTTGCATAAGGGCAAGAATTCTCCTCAAGAACAATTCCTCATAAAATCACTAAAAACATATGTTTGGGCATTGGCGTGAGCAGCCAGTTCATCACTCACGCCGACCTAGGAAATTTACACTAAGCCCGCGCCACCTGGCGCTCTGTCCCTGTGTATTGCCTGTGCCAAGCGTATTTCAGAATGTTTTTAAAAAGAAAATGTGGAAGTTTGATTCTAACAACTTCACAATGAATCGTCAAAAAGAGGTTGGGTTGTTTGGCTCCGGATCTCCCTGTTTAGGAAGTGGTTTTCCACCTCTCAGGGAACCTTCCTAAGAAATAGGACTCTCCCCCATGATAATAGGGATCCTAGCCTCTCCTTCTCCCTCTATAAAAGCCTGCCCTCTCTATTTGCAACCTAGTTGAAAATTTGGGAAGAAAACTATAGCTGAGCGACTATTGAGAGCAAAGCTAAGGAGAACCCCATAAGAGAGAGAGACTTGTCTAAATTACCAACAAGCTTTGTGAGACACACTCCGCTGGAAGCCCTGCCGAAGGAAGAATGTGATGTTGGAATTCGGTTGTAATCTTTATTTCGTATTTTAATATATGCTCGACTACGTTATTGGTTCTATCGTGTATTTCTTATTTGTGTAATGAAATTTAATTCGATCTTTTCCGACTGATTGATAGTTACATGTTTGAATTATTACGTTGTATGTTGTCATCTTTCTCTACAAATGTACAGGTGTCTAGATGCGGTAAGTGAAAGGTTTTTGATCTGTCAAGCTAGGAATGGGAAGTAGCACTTCTCCTTAGACAACAGCAGTGTAGGTCTTGAGGTAGGCTATCCATCGTAGCTTTGTCTTTTGTAACTAAGAGTCGATATCGTAGCGTGTTTTGTTTGTTGCTAGACCCACTCTTGGGCTAGTGGGATCGCCTCTCTCCACAGAGGGGATTTACCTCTCCAATACAAAGATAACATGAAAAGGACACTATATAAAGTGAAAGCAAGCAAAAGCGATAGTCAAAAACATAAAAACTACACTCATGAAAGAGAAGGCGCGCAAAAGTGACAATTTGAAAAACTCACTGAAATAAAGGTACAATCGCAGCCAAAAGTGAGAGACTGTAAATGAAAGCGTGAACTGACTATCGACATAGGTTGATCATCGCACGTGAATTTCATTGATGTACTGTGCTATTATTGTTCAAGATTGCATAAAATAATGGACTTGTTGCAGATTGATCATGTGTGAGAAGGTGCCTTCAGCACTTAAAATTAAAGCAGGGAGCTCAAAGACTTAACAAAGCATCAATCGACCAGGAAGTGACTACGAAACGACCAATCACAATATCCATAGTAGCTCCAAAATTCAAGTGTAGAAAAAATTTTGGAGGGTGTTTTTCGTAGTGACAATAGGTTCTGAATTCTTATGTCATTTAGTCGTGGGATGGTTCTGGTGCTTTTGAAATTTAGAAATTCCCAATATTTTTTAAAACCATATATGGAAAATCTCTATGCCTCGGGGTCTTTGAACAAGAGAATATGTCTTCACTTGCAAACAAAATATTTCACTTGACAGGTATCCCAGAGGGGAGTACGGGAATCCTCTATGAGGGCAGGAAATTAAATTTGGAAAACGCTCTGCGGGATTATGGCATTAAGAAGTGTTACACCAATTTTTGGTCATCTAACCTATTACTATTAGATGGACCAAAGTATACCATGTAAGACCAATTTTACCCTAAGTAAAATTTCTTTCACTATGAAAAATAACTTAGTAATCCTTAATTTATTAAGTTGTTTATGGTCTAAATAGGAAATCCGGTGAGGAAATATTGAATAAATCCATATTTGTTTGGTTTTCCTCAAGGAATAATTAGTTAAACAAAATTTTAATTAATATTCCTGGTCATATTTAACCCAAAACAAGAAAATTAATTAGATAAATCATTATTTATCTTATTATTTTCTAGGAATAATTATTTAAACCTTATTTAAATAATATTCCTTGTTAAATTTGACTAAATCATTTATAAATAATTGAATAAATCATTGTTTGTTTAATTATTACTCAAACACATCCTTAAAATGATAAATAAATCATTTATTTATTTATTATTTACAAATAAATGGATTTGACCAAATTCAAACCCTTTTTTCCTCCAACAAATATAATAAAATACTCCACAAAAGTTGGATCTAGATTTGGTTAATAATATTTTAATTATGCACCAATATCTAGACTAACTCAATATTTTGTTATAAATAGAAGGGTTTTTCCATTAACTCACTACTTTTTGTTGCCTAAAGATCACTCTAGATCTATACTTTTGGTCTGACTTTGATCCTCCATCATTGTCATATTTTTCTATCTTTTTGCTTGTGAACTCCCTTTCAGTTCCATCTTTGTCTCAGTTTTCTACACCATCAAGAGAGAGAGATCTTAAAGCTGAAGCACTGAGGACATACAAGAACCCATCCCATTGAGGGGGACTGGTAACATATTTCTATGTTCCCTTCCCAGGTGTCATAAATACAAAAATTATTTAAAAATATTCTTGTCTTGTCTATTGAATGCATGGAGAAACTCTTGCTTTTATTTACTGCTTAATGTCTTTTATTGCATAGATCTGGATTTTGTAGCATTTATCTTGGTCAACTAACTACAAATATAAAGAAATTGGAAGCCATCTTTGATGTTCGGGTTGTCTGTTATGCACAGCTAAAGTGAGCTTTTTTCGTACGATTGTGATTAGAATTCATCCTAACAACTGAAGACTCCACTAGGGTTTACAATTACGACCTCTATCATTTTTCAGATCCCTTCATGACCAGCTGCTTCAAAGACTAGGATTTTTCTTCAGCTTATTGTTTTTCTTTATTGATGTTTTTTTTACCTATAAAGCCCTAAAACAATAAAAATTCTAACTTCCGTGTGTTTCTAGACCTATTACACAGGTGACTGGCATAAGTCACAACTGAGATGACACTTTTTTCTAAAACCTACTCCCGAGAGTGCCAGAAGTGCAGGTCACAATTTTTGGGCCAAAACCTGCGACCTGAACCTCCAGGACATAGAAAATAGCCTCAAATATGTGACCTTTGTAGAAAACAGGTCGGAAACTGCGACCTGTACTTTTTGCAGGAATTTTTCTGAGATTTTTTTGGGTGTGCTTGGGCTACTGTTCAGGGTTGTTTGACCTCCATATCTGCCTGTTTTGGACCTGTACTTGCTCTTTTTTACTCGTCGAAGTAGGAACCTAGCCCCCTAGGGCTTCAGTATGCTTCCAGCTTTCTAGGAGGAGTTTAGCTAAAGTAGGTTGTCTGAAATTTCAATGTGTTCACCCATTTTTCAAATCTGATCCTGTACCTTCAGATCCATTTCAGATTGGTTATTCATCCATCCAAAAAACCTCTTTTCAGTTTTGTTTGGTCCTCCTCTAGTTTCCCCTCTGTTTCCCTTCAGGTTGTATCCTTTCACCACCTCGTTTGCAGCAGTTTTCCCTCTGGTTGTTAGTTTTTTTATGCATCTATTTCCAGTAGATCTGACCTTTAGATCATTTTCCCTTTCAAATATAGATCCATTGGCTATTTTAGTGTGTTTTGACGAGACTGTTTCCCACCCATAGACTAGTTGTTGAGAAGCTCGCCTCCTTGGGTTTAGATTGATGCATCTTTAGCTGTTTATTTTTCGTTATATTGAGTTTAATTTACTGTTATTTGCAGATTTATTTACAGTTATACAACACACTTTTTATTTTTTCTCTACACACGTCTGGGTTTAAAAATTAAAATTATCACACTTAACACACACACCCTAAGTGAAGAGCGCTTGGTTTACACCTCGAGGCAAAGTCTATAACATTGTAATCATTTGATCCTGCACCTCCCTGCCTTTGTTTCGACGTTGTAATAATTTGATCCTGCACCTCCTTGCCCTTGTTGGTCTCTCTTCCTTTTTTGATCCATGTTTTTTCTTCCATCATTACGCCCCCAAGGCATTTATCTCGAAGAATTATTGGCCTTCATCCTCAGTTTCCATTAGGAAGACTTACTCCTTCACGTAGGATTCAAGTTAGTCCTCCACAGAGTCCCCATTCCAACTCTGCTTCTAGTTCATTGGGTTCCCCTTCTGGTTCCATCTCAGGTTCTCCCCCTGTCACTTTCACCATGTCTGGTTCAGGACCTAATGCTGGTGGTAGCCCCGACCCTAATGCTAGGAATACTACTAGTGGGACTGCACCAGGAACTATCCTGGCTGCTCCCTTGCTCCATTATATGGCAATCCTTAGTCTTACATATTTTAACCAGTTGATCAATGATCCCATACACCATGATCCTGGTTGGCCTGCTATGCCAACCAAGCTCCCTTATGACATCCCCAAGTTTGAAGGTATTGCTGGAGAAGATCCTATAAACCATGTTCGATCTTTCCACATATGGTGTTTGTCTAACTCCATCACTGATGACTCTATCTGTCTTCGGTTGTTCCAATGTACACTTACCGAAGAAACTTCTAGGTGGTATGTTGACGAGGCCTCCTCTCATACTACTTTTGCGACTCTTGCATGGGCTTTTCTATTTTACTTCCAGCTTCCCCTTCGTTATGACACTCATACCGAAATTTTGACCTCTTTTCGTCAATCGTCTGCGACCTGCCTATCCGATCATGTTTAGGAATGAAAGAGAAGAAAGAGCCTATGTTGAGTCCGTACCTTCAAAGACCGTGTCTACATGGACTAGTTTCTCAGATCCCTTTTGCCTGCTATCGGCAAAGATGTCGCATCTCATTTCCCTCAGACCGAAGAATCTTCTCTCCAAATTGCGCTAAAATATGACTTGATCTATGTAGAGTCTGGTTATGTTTATACCATCTTACCTGATCTCCCTAGACTAGGTGGTGCCAACGCATCGGGGGCATCCTATGCCGCCGATGGTATCGTTGGAGCCCTTTCTGATCCGTACACTCATCCTCCCATGGGTTACTGTTTCCCTCAATGGGGGGCTAGCTCCTCTAGCACTTTTCCCCCTCCCAGTAGTATGTATCCAGGATACGGCATGCCTCCTCCTTTTGCCCAACCTATTTACCACAATGTTACCCAACCTCCTTATTATCTATATCCATAGCCTGGTGCTCCAGCTCCTCTAGCATTAGCACCTAGGCCTCCCTTGCCTTCTAAACCCTCGCAATAGCAGCCACCACCCCCCCAAGGGTAGGTGTATGCATAGCAGGGCGTGAATAATCCTCCTACTTCCAAAAAGAAGAGGAAAGACACCCAAAATCAATCTGCCCCCGGTAATCCAGGACCCAATCCCCAAGGGAATGCACCTAACACTGCTAACCAGTAATAGGAAACTCAGCCCAAGTAGGACAGGCATGTTCACACGAATAAGCCTTGTTCTTGTTGTGGTGTCTATGGTCATTACACCCACGATTGTCCTCTTTTACCTCAGATTCTTTAGATGTGGGAGACTCAAGAAACATCGCGTGGAAAGAAAGCCTCCCCTTCAGTTCCTCCCAATGTTGCACCTATCCAACCGACCGTGTTTACCAATCCTTTCCCTCAACAAGGATTCATGGCTACCCAACCACCTGAAGGTCAGGGACCACTCAACCTCCTCCATCTGGTACCTTTGATTACCAGATTCTCATGATGAACTCTGACCAACCCATTACCGTTGACCTCAACCTTCAGACTCGGTCCTGTCAGTACAATAAGCCTCTCACTACCTTTGCCCCTGAGCCCCCTTCTTTAGGTTCCACGAGCCTCTTTCGACAACAAATTTTCCTTTACATATGCCTCAACCTAAGGCAGAGGTTCATACCAAGATCCCCAAGGGACCATTATGCCGAAACGTTGCTTTTGGAAAAGCTGCCCATTCATATAATATAGTATATGAATTAGCACAATCTCCTGCTACCATCTCAACACTGGAACTCCTCCAGTCATGCCCTTCAAAACGAAAAGCTCTACTAACTACCATGGGTGTTATGGATCCTTCAGATGATCGTTTGATCGTCTTCGATGTTGCCCGATTAGAACATCCTCCCCTTCCTGCTTCCATCGCCTTCCAAATCCCTATCAAGATCCGGAATGCCAACAAATTCCGTTGTATCATTGATGAGGGGGTATCCACCTACATGATCTCCACTTTAGTTTGGAAGTAACTCAGATCTCCCGAGTTTTCCCCTTCCACTATCACCCTCCGAGCGTGGGATGGCCACTCTTCCCAAGCCATTGGCCTATTCCGCAATTGTATTATTACTCTTGCGGGAAAGACTATTTGTGTTAACATAGAAGTCATTGATGCCCCCTTATATTACAACATTATATTGGGTCATAGCTACACCTATGCGATGTCTTTTCTCCCATATATGGTTCACCCCAAGATGTCCTTTCCTCATAACCGAAAGATAGTCACCGTTGACCAGTTGAAATATTATGAACCGAAGTCTCAGACCTCCCCTGAGTCCATCATCTCTTCGGTGGCCAATAAGCAAACCATCGAACCTTTGAATAGTGTCTCACCCGAAGTCTACAAATAATCCTCTTTGTTTGGTTCTTTCCCTGGTCTTCCTCCTCCTGTCTTTGATCCCATCTCGTCAAAATTTTACATGATTCAATTGTCTCGGGCTTCCCTCAAGTGGCCCTCTTCAACTAGTCAGTAGCCCCGCCCTCCACAACCTGATCCTAGCACTTCGAACCAGCCTTTAAGATCCCCTCCTCAAGGCCCCTCATCTGCAGTTGGTATCCATGAGCCTATCTACCCTCTCGGCACAGCTCCTCTTAGCCTTAACCATCTCAGAGCTATCCCGCCTGGCCATTACCCCTCCAGTCAGATACCATTCTTAGATCCCCGTCCTGGAGTGTTTTCGGTACCTGTTATGGCTACCTTATCCATTCCTAACTTGACCCTGGGGATCCCAGTCTGATACATTGATCCCCCAGCCGCTACCCTGCCTGGTCAGCCCAAACCTTATCTTTCTTTAACCCCGGTTCAACCGGTCCCCCCTCTGCTACCATGCCTCAACCACCTCAACATGAAGCTCCTCCTATTGTGACAGCTTCGGGTGAAGGGGGGAAAGCTCGCAAGAAGGCACCTAAAGACAAGGTTGCCCTGACGAACCCTGCTCCTCCTCAGCCTCCAAAGTGTACCCCCCGTGTGATTTGTGTGATGTTGTCGGTCATGCCACCCATCATTGTTCCAAATTACCTCATATCAAGCCCATGGTTAATGTTGTGTTCCCCAAGTCTAAATTCCCTGAAGCCTATGTTTCTTCCTCGACTGCAACCAAGAACCCTAAGATTATTTACGCCAACCAACCTTGTGCTTTGTGTGATCTCCATGGACATTATACCCACCATTTTCCCCACCTCACGCATTACCGCGCCTCGTTGGAGGTAGTTCAGGAGTACACGATTGAAAAGAACCAGTCTGCCTCTCCCGTCCTTGCGCAGTATGATTTGGGCCAGCTTAAGGATTTACCCTCTCCCATTCACATTCCCCCTCCTGATGTCAAGATGACAGAGCCTATGGCCACCATCCTCTACCTATCATCATGAAATCCACAGCGGAAGCTCCCTTTGAGACTTCCCCTTCTGTTTCGCTCGACCTCCCTTCAGCGATCACCCTGGGCTCAACATCAGTGGATCCCTTATCTGCTTTTTCTTCCGTCACACCCCGTGTCGATGCCTATAACACTGTTACCAATGAAATAGGTAGCCTGACCTCAAAACAGGAACTTTAGCCCAAAAAGTCTCAAAAAACATGAAAAAACACCCCAAAAACAAAAAGTGTGTCTTCCAGAACGCACTTGGTTTTTTTTTAAGGTCAAATTTCAACATTTTATAAAATTATGCTAAAAAAAAATTGTTTGTTGAAAAAAGGATGGAAAAAACACCCTCAAAACAAAACCAGTTGATGCTGGAATAACAAAAAAAAAATTGTGTCATAATTTTGACACTTGTAACAATGGAATTAAAGACAACATATTAGGACATTTTTTAAAATCGTAAATTTCTAACATTTTTGATAGATGGTGTTAAAGATAAACAAATACATGTCTGAAGGGCTTATCATTTCAAACAATTTTCATCCATGTTGTTAAACATAAAATATCTTGACTTTAAACAACCCCAAAATTGTAATTATTGTCAACCATAACCTTAAAGATAAAATTTGGTAGCGCATAAAAACCTTAATGACAAGTTGTAAATATAAAGTTTTTCAATCTTAAGTGTTCAACATACTTGAACAATGAAATTATGGAGAAATTATAAGACTTAACAATTTTAAAAAATGAACAAGTAAATGAAAAAATTATCATTGAACAAAAACAAGTAAGAGTAATTTTAATTTTAAAGGATAAAAACTTATCTTTTTTCAAATCTTAGCATAAGACAAATTTAAATATAATTTCAACCAAAACCTAAAAATCAATCATCAAAACAAAGTGTTATGTTTCAATGACGCATATAATTATTAAAACTTTTAAAAGTATCTTATACCAAATGGTAACAATACATAATATCATGGTAATATCATTGCATAATCTAAAAATTCAACATTAGTTTCTATTTTCTATTTTACTTATAATTAAAATATCAACATTGGTACATTGAATATAACATAAATTATTTTTGTAATTCATTGTTACATTTTCGATATTCTAAAGAAATGAATTCTTCATAATTAAAACATATAATCCAACAAACATAGAAATGTCTCATAACTTCATGAAAAATGAGATGGAAGTCAAAATTTTTATTTCAAGTTACCATGCAAACATCAATTACATAAAAGTGTCTTAGATAGTTATTCAAAATCAGTCATAGGTTCTGGCACACCATCATAATCTACATCTTCAGATGAATGGCTCGATGCAGATGAAGATGATCCATATTCTTCTCTTTCATCAACTAGTGCTCCATATGAGTCAACATGCATGCCCACCATTTCAGAGTTCAAAAGTCTCGTAGATCTACGTCTACATTCTGTAGAGTCCCATTTCAACAGTAATTGTTCTGGTAGAAATTTCTTCAAAATATTTATGGTCTGCAACTGAAGAGTTCCTCTCTTTGTCAAATTGAAGTCATACAAAAGTATTTCAACATCCTCCAATTTTAAGACATCTATGCGGTGACGATTTATATTTGTGCCCTTTCTTTTTCTCTTTCTGCCAATTCTTTTTTTCACTACCATCTCTGGCTTGTACACACCATTGAAAGGGTGGGTACTTGTGGCATACCAATGTACATCAACAGCTGTAATCTCTTCATTTTCATTAATGACCTTTATAACCTTGGCAATCCAGAATGGATAGCCAAGTGGATCTTCATCTACTAACACTACTATCATGCAACCCTCCTTAAGATCCTACACAGAACCCCTGTAAAGGTCTTTCATGGCTTCACGTTGTGCACGTGATCTTCTAGAACCAATATAGATTTCTCTTTCCTCTACCTGTGGGGAATTAATAATAGCTTGAGGCTTTTGTTTTTCAACATTGGCATATTTTTTGGCAAAAAAAAAGGAGTCTTCAAAAGCATATCCCCATTTACTGATCTTGAAATCATATCACTTTGATTACTGAAAAAAGACTCCCACCAAACTGAATCAGCAACATCGAAGTATTCATATGTATCTCTAATACATCTTTTAATTTCCTCTAGACATTCAGAATAATTTATGTCTCTCTTCTGCCTTCGTGCATTATGGAGTTCAAAAACTGACTGTAATAAAAATATCTTTGATGAAAACATTGGACGCTCTGGAATGAACTTCGAAAATGCTAAACCTGATGATGGTCCCCATTCTTCAATATTTGAATACTTCTTGCCCCATATAAGTGTTATCCCATCAATTTTTTTGATACAAAATTGTCCCATCAATTTTTTTGATACGAAATTGATGTTGGAAGCTAATGTCGTTAAGTTGTTCAATGCATTTCTCCTCACCATGCGATCCAAAAATAAACCTTCACATGTCAATAGTTTCTTCCAACACATGAAAAACAGGCTCTGGAATGTACGATTTCTTAATACATTCAATTAATGATGGCAGGCTCCCAACACCTTTCCTCCTCAATGTTACTGAAAAATGACTAAACATTTGATCAATATGATCATGAGTATGCCCAACAAGAAGGAAACCAACCTTTATCTTTTTAAAAATCCCCAATTCAACGAGCATGTTTAGATACCCAAAAAGAACTTGATTTTGTTCTCACGACTTGTGTTGTCTAATTGTAAATACAAAACTTCAGGAAGAATATCAGACCAATGAGTAACCACATCATGGATTATAGTTATGGTCAGATTTGCATCATTGTGAATATTTGGAGTTGTGAAGAAAACTCTTGGAAACATCTTCTCATTAAATACCATACAACCAACCAAGTGAAACTGAATGAAATTTTCCTCTAATTTTTTTGGCGTGCGGACAAAATGTGGAAGAAGTGTTTTCTTTTGGTCCATACCATCAATTATCAATCCTAGATATTTATTTGGATGATCATAACACTTCTTTCGATGTTTATACAACTTTTGCCTTTCACTTGTTTGCTGATTGCGATGGTCTTGAAGTTCTTTGACAACGGGATATGTACATAAAATAAAAGAAACATATGAATAAATATATTTTCATAGTTGATAAGTATCAAATTTTAAAAAACAATGTTTTGAACACATACCTCTTTCTGCCCCTTGACATTTATCTCTTTTTGCTTTAAGAGAAGCACATGTGCTGCAAATCCCCATCCTTGTCTTTTTAGGAATATGAACATTGTTGAATTCTGTTTTCCATATCCTTGTAAAATAAGAATATGTAATAAAATTACCAATTCCTTCAACAACTTCTGCATAATCTTTGTATAACATGAATATTTCTCGTCTCGAGAAATTATCTGGAATATGTATTGTGTCTTTATTTGGCATACACTCTCCATGATTTGAAAAGAATTCTTTCATCCATGTCTTATCAGTATTTGCAAACGGCCCCATCTCCTGTTTATAACGTGCTTCTGAATAATATGTGGGATCCCTTTCCATTATATCCTAGATTCTTGACAAACGACAATTACCAATTGAATACAACATTTTGAACGCCTTTCTGCAAAGCAATACATTCTCAATATGATAATCATAACCTTCTAGTGTAGATTGCATGCAACCCACTAAATATGAATTTTGCATGATTTTATTCATTGACATATATGTTTTCCTTTTCTCCAAAGAAAATTTGAAATCCATATTTTTCAAGCAATCCCTTCGACAACATTCACTTGAAATCAAATGAACGACAGAACTTCTTGTCGTGAGATATTTTGTCCTCGCCCTTGTATAACTGGAATGCTTTGGATTGATATGAAAAGGTCTACTCCTACTCCTAGTTGCAATATTTTCTTGCAACGACTTCATCATTCCATCATCCTTTGTAAAAGTAGTTTCATCACCATTAGGAGGAATATTATCCCCACTATCATCATCCTCAACATAGTTAAGAAATTCATCAACATCATTGCGTGGAAAATTTTCTTTACCATCATCGGTTGAAGAAAACATTTCACAAGAATCATCGGCACTTTTGTAACCCTGACTCAAAAGAAATTCTTCACCATCTTGACCCATGCTTTCAAATTCTTCCCTGGGAGGATTCAATTTTTCATCACCATGAGTGTCTTTGAAATGGTCACTTGGAGAAAATGCAATATTTAGATCTGTGCCTCTAAAATTATCATTTGCAAGAAACTCTTCATCCTCCCCTTTCTCAGTGGTGCTCTCATAATCCTTGGGATTAAGCATAAGTGGAAGCTTTGAATTTGTATTCACTAGAATTTCTTCATCCCGCCCCTCCCCTTCCTCACTGAAGCTCTCATAATCCTTAGGATTAGGAATAAGTGAATGCCTTGAATCTATATTTATTGGAAATTCTTCATCCCCCCCCTTCATCAGTGGTTAAATTATAATCGTTATGATTAGGATGAAGTGAAAATTTTAGATTTGGAAATTCATCCCCATCTTCATCAGTGGTGCTGGCATAATCCTTAGGATTAGGACGAAGTGGATATTTTGACGCTGCAAATTTTTCATTCCCCTCTTCCTCAGTGGTGCTGACATAATCCTTAGGATTAGGACGAAGTGCATATTTTGAATTTGCAAATTCTTCATTCCCCTCTTCATCTGTGGTGCTGACATAATCCTTAGGATTAAGACGAAGTGGAAATTTTGACTCTGGAATTTTTTCGTCCCCCTCTTCATCAGTGGTGCTTGCATAATTCTTAGGATTAGGACGGAGTGGAAATTTTGACGCTGTAAATTTTTCATTTCCCTCTTCATCAGTGGTGTTGGCATAATCCTTAGGATTGGGACGAAGTGGATGTTTTGACTCTAAAACATTATCATTCCCCTCTTCATCAGTGGTGCTCGCATAATCCTTACGATTAGGACGAATTTGATATTTTGACTTTGGAAATTTTACATCCCCCTTTTCATCATTGGCGCTGGCATACTCCTCAGGATTAGGACAGAGTGGATATTTTGACTCTACAGATTCTTCATTCCCCTCTTCATTTGTTGTTCTCGCATAATCCTTATGATTAAGCTGAAGTGGATATTCTTCATCTCCCTCTTCATCAATGGTGTCCTCATAATCCTTGGGATTAGGACGAAGTGAAACTTTTGACTCTGGAAATTCTTCATCATGCCCTTCATCACTATTGCTTTCATAATCCTTAGGATTAAGAGTAAGTGGTATAACTGGCGCTCAATTTACAGAAATTTCATTTTGCTGCACCTCATCAATTTTGTTCTCATCATCTTTAGGATAATGACCAAGTCGATTTTTTGACTCTCTATTCATGGTGAACGAACTCCCGTTATATTCATCACTCTGAATAGAGTTGTTGCGTGACAAAGATGTTGATGTTCTAGAAAGAAAAACTTCGTTATCAGAAGAAACCATGGCTTTCAACAAGAATAGGTTGAATGATACAAATTCCTCTCCCACTTACAATATATAGCTTAAAGACTGAAAATTTCCCTCCAAATTTTCCCTCCAAAAAAATTCGCGAAAAAATTTCCCTCCAAAAAAATTCGCGAAAAAATTTGCCTCCAAAATTCCCCCCCAAAAAATTTCACGAAAAACTTTCCCTCCAAAATTTTCATTTCAAATATTTGGTACAAATATTAGTCAAAAGATGTATTTAACATTTTTTTTAATAAACTATTTATGTTGAAATATTTTACCAATATTTATATTCAAAATATTTCTATCATGGATGCCTTCCAAACTAAAATAATGCTTTTATTTGAATGATTTAACATTGACTAGATGTAAGTATTAACTATAATATTACTATAATACCTACATGCAAATATTAACTATTTTAACTATAATGACTACATGTAAATATTTTAAATTTTAAATTTTAAACTTACGTTCTATTCATCTAAAATATATTTCAAAATTTATTAATAAACTGTTGGTCTTCAAATATTTTACCATACTTTCTATTCAAAATATCCACAAAATATTCCTTTCATGCATGTCTTCGAAACTAAAATAATTTTCTTATTTGAATGGTTTAAGATTGACTACATGTAAATATTTACGAAAATAACAACATGTAAATATTAACTATTTAAACTATAATATTAACTATAATTAATTACATGTACATATTTTAGATTTTAAAATTTAATCTCATGATTTTAAACATTGATTACATGTAAATATTAACTATGATAACTAAATGCAAATATTAACTATTTTATCTATAATATTAAATATAATTAACTACATGTAAGTATTTCATATTTTAATTTTTAATCTGAGATTATATTTGAATTATTCAACATTCAATACATGTAAATATTAAATAAAATATTAACTATGATAACTACATGCAAATAATAAGTATTTTAACTATAGTATGAACTATAATAAACTAAATGTAAATATTTGAAATTTGAAATTTTAATCTCACATTCGTTAAATAGTAAACCAATCAGAGAATATTCGCTATTTAAAAGGAATGATTGTTTCTATTCATCACATCACATCAAATTTTTTGGTATTTGTTAGAGAAAATTTCTGGAGGTGTTGCGTTGGCATTGATAACTTCGTGGAGGCATTGCATTGGCATTGGAGGCGTTGTGTCGCTATTGGTAATTTTGTGGAGGTGTTGCATTGGCATTGGTAACTTCGTGAAGGCATTGCATTGGCATTGAAGGCATTGTGTTGCTATTCGTAATTTTGTGGAGGCGTTGTGTTGGCATTGGTGACAGCAGCTTTTTGCATTTCAAAGGTTAGTTTTCCTTCTATTCTATCAATTTAAAGACGATTTTGGGGAAAATCTGTTTTTCTATAGTTTTTTTGTGTCCAAAAACTACTTTTTTAAGGTTTTTAGGTTCAAAAACCTTGATTTTTTTATATTTTTTTAGTGAAGAAAATGCAAAAAAAACTAAATTTTTTAGGGTTTTAAGAACAAAAATTTAGATTTTTTTTCTTTTTTAAGACTTATAGGTTCATCTAGACAGAAAAATCCATAAAACGACCATGCACATAAAAAAAAAAGTAATATTATAACATTTTTTATTTGTTTTTTTTTATCATAAATATATCAGTGATTTCATTATTTAATTTTTATTTTTTAAAATTTTTATTTATTTATTTATTTATTTTTATTTATTTATTTTTTTAATTTGAGAATTTTTTTATTTTATATTTTTAATTTTTAATTTTTGTTTTATTCTTTTTAATTTTAAATCTTTAATTTTTTGTTTCTTTATTGTTTTGTTATATATATATCTTAATTGTATTGTGATATAGTTTTTATTTTTTTAATTTATTATATTGTTATATTAAAACAAATATTTTATTTATTTATTATATTTTTTTTTATTTGTTATATTTTGATATTTTTAACATTTTTTTAAAATTATTAAATAGTGTTTTAATAATTATATTTTATTAAAAAAAAAAATTAAAAATCAAATAAATTAAAAAAAATTTAAAAAAAAAATTAAAATTAAATAAATAAATAAATAAATAAACAAACGGGCAGCACCCGCCGTACGCTTCCTACGCCCCCTACGCTAGCGCCAAGAGAGTTCGCCCCGGCCCGGCTACAATAATGGGGCCGGGCCGAAAAAGCGCCCAACGCTAAGCAGAGCCATTCTATTTTTAATTTTTTTTTTAATTTTTTTTAATTTTTTTTAATAATTTGTTTTAATAAAACATTTTATTTATTTTATTTTATTTTATTTTGTTTTAAATTTTTTTTTTTTAATAATTTGTTTTAATAAAACAATTAAAAGTTCATAGAAACATTGTTATATATAAAAATAATAAAAAAATTGTTATATAATATAATAAAAACATTGTTAAATAATAATTGTTAAAAATCTCAAAATATAACAAATATATATATATCAAAAAAAAAAAATCATTAAACAACAATTATGTTTTGTTTTTAAACATTATATAATTAAAAAAAAATGCAATATAATAAATTTAAAAAAAAAACATTTGTTTTAATATAACAATATAATAAATTAATAAAAAAAAAACTATATAACAATACAATTAAAAAAATAAAAATATATATAATATTATAACATTTGTTATAAATAGTTAGTAATTTTTTTGTTTTTTTAAAAATATTAAACAAAAACTGAAGTTTGAAAATACTAGTTTATTTTTTTAAATTTATTTTATACAATTTAAACACATTTTTAAAGTTTTTATAAAATGTATTCAAAACATATTATATAGATATATATACATATGATTTATAATATTTTGTTTTTAAATGAAATTTTTTATAGTTAATTTTACTGCTTTAATTTCAAACTATTTAGTTTTAGAAATAAATTTTGTTTATTAAATTTATTTTATCCGCAATATTTTTCCATTAACTAATATATATATATATATATATATATATATCAGGAAAATGGCATCAAAAAATATTTATGTGAATGTTTCTGCACCTAGGGCAGCAGCTCCCAAATCTACAGCTGCAGCTCGACGCACTATGGATACAACTCCCAAATCTAAAGTTGCAGCTGGACGCACTATGGACACTGTTGGACACAATAAGGATATTGTTGCACACACTAATAAAAGTCAAGCAAGTGGGGCACCAGGTTCATTAAAGCTTATTTCTGATTGGAAGAACGTCGAGGAAATAGATAAAATCGATTTCTCATGGTATCTTGAAGACAGTGAAATGGAGGCTGATATACACATCTATCTGATTTGTGGTATGATTGACTTAAATGAGCCATATGATGTGATGGGTAGAGTACGAGACATATGTATGGTCCCGAATACAAACACTATTTATGTTCTTGCAAGGAAGGCTCAGAAACATGAGAAGGTTAGATATCGTCTATCAATCGTCAAGTATGACACAGATGAAATATCTTCAAAATTTTCTGAAGAAATATCAAGCAACATTGCAAATAACATTGTAAGTATGCTTATTTTTATTTCCTCTATGCATTATTCTAAGGATGATTCAATTTTTTATAAATTATTGATCATTGACATGTTTTATTTTGTTTCATAGGATTTTGTTCCGAGTCTTTCAAACATGTTTGATGGTATTTATATGTTGGTTCCAAATGTTATGGATGTGATCAAAACTTTCCACAAAGACAAAGCAGAGGAAAGGAGATTGAAGCAAAGAGCAATAGCTCGTGACACTGCAACAGTACAAAGAGGGGATCAACCAAGAGTCAATAAGGTGGGTCAATCTAGTAAACTTAAACATGTTTCTTTAGAAGGTGTCGAACATGAAATAGAAAATTATGATAGAATTAGTGAGGAGGAGATGAGAACTATTGTGCAAAAGGAGAAAACAGATCAGACACCAAAAAGAAAAATTGCCAAAGATGTCTCTCTTTTACCTCATGAAGGAGAGCTTGTTTATAAAAAAACTGATATGTTATCCAATAAGACTAGGAAATCAAATATTGGTGAACCTATAAAGGTCGTGAGCAGCAGTGAAGAACAAATTGAAAGCTCTCACGGAAGCAGAGAAATCATAACACCAGGTGCTGAGTTAGAGGATGGCATTATTAAAACAAAAAAAAATGCTATTCGACAAGAGTTGAGGAAGAATAAATTAATTCTTGGTGGCCAAACATTTGAGCTTAATGTTAACCAATTTTATGGCCCAGATGAAGGACAATCTCAATATCAAATTAGAAAGGCCCATCACATACATGTACATAATCTGAAAACATTGTTCAGGTTCAATCCATATGCGCATGTGGTGGATTATGTGGTTCTTGTCGATCCATGTCAAGTTCCCAACAAACAAGCATTTGACAAGACAAAATGTTTTGATTATAAATATTATGTAATTGGAGGGAACCATTCAATAGAGGCTAAGAGACAATTGATTTCAGAATATCCCAATAACTATCTTTTTCAAACAGTGAAATGCATCATTTACGCTAGCTTAACAGAAATGGAATCAAAGTTATTGGCATGGGATCATAATGAAGATAATGAGTACAGAATGAAAATGAATTTCATCCAAAGGGTCAGATTTATTCATAATGAATTCATAGAAAAATGTCGTGGGGATAAGACAGAAGTTAGTGTAGCATTTCGAAAGGAATGTTTAATGGAAACAGGTTATCAAATTGATGAAAAAAAAGCAAAAGATGGAAAATTGAATTCAAATCTCTTCAGAGGCACAGATAACATTTTTCAGTTGGCATTTAGAACTGGGGAGGTATGGGATTTGATTGATGAGATTTTTGATCGGTGGGAGAATATTTCCATAAAAAATCAAAAGGTTAGAAAGAGTAAACCCATAATATGTACCAACAGTAAGGGGGGTCCTGAAATGAAGCAACTTCCAGAGGATATGACTATTACACCTTGGAGAACAATGCAAGGTGTGAAGGATGATAAATTAGTCAAATCAGTATTAGCCCGTGTGAAGTCGGGTGAATTATCAATGGAAGAAATGTGTGCATAATTTCAAAAGTAAGTTTCTTGAATTATTTCTTATTTTTCTTTCATTATAATTTTCTTTTAAATAAAACATAATGATGTTGGTAGAATTTGTTATACATGTCAGTATATTAACACTTTTAACTTGATTTATTCAGTCAGAATTTTTTTATGAAAATACAAGAACACATGGTTAAAATTTTGAATGAAGACAGTTGGGATGATGTTGTACGCAACTACCCAGAAGCAAGTTCTACATCAACACTAAAAGAGTTTTATATTGCATTCAATAAGATATGTTGATTTATAAATTCATTTTATTCATATTTAAACTATTTTTATTTTATTACTTATATATATATATATATATATATATATATATTTATGTCATTAAATATGTCGAAGAAGGATGGAAATGGAGTACCAGATACTTTCAAAAGCTTTATTGAAAAAATTAAGATGGAGAACATGAGAAGGAAGCGTCTTATGAATGTTGAACTAGATCCTACTCTTAATCATTACATTTGGAATGGGCTCGACAATGTCCAATATCAAATAATACAAGGTGACTGTGAAGACATTGCATCACTAATACCTAAAAGGGAATATGGCCTAGTTATTGAAGATATTCCTCATGGTTTCAATTTCCCAGACATTGAATATGATAGAGAACCATATACTTATCAAGCTTTTAGTAAAGTGGTTACGGGTTTTCAAGAAGTGACAACATCACCACTTTGGCGATTTGTGACATTTCATTCATACACACAGTTTCCAATGTTATTAACAAGCTTCAAGGGTAAAGAAAACTCAAGGATGCAACTTACATGGTAAGATTTTGAAATTGTATGTTTGATTCCTCCTAAAATTTTTTATTCATGTAAAATTTAATTGAACTTTTACTATGTTATGTTACAGGCAAAAGTCAAATATTGTTTCTTTCGAAGATCAGCCTATTATAAATGATTGTGAGTTCATCCATGTTGAATGTTGGACAAAAGACGATAGCTATAAGCATATTATTATGAATCGAGTAGATGGGAAGAGTCATAGTCAAGTATTGGTTTATGATGCAGTTGTAAGAAAACTAACAGATGAGGATAAAGATGCAAAAGGAGATATAGTTAAAATTTATCAAAAACCACAAGCATTGATTAACTATCTTATAGATCTATGTTCAAATGAAGGAGAATGGGTTTTGGATTTATTCTTAGGTTCAGGTAAGTTTTATTATACAAATTTAAATTTAAATATTGTTTTTTTTACTTTTTATGTCTCCATACTAATTTTCTTACTTATTTTTTTTGTGCTTGATGATTAGGTACAACACTAGCATGTTGCCTACTAAAAGGAAGAAATTGTATTGCCATTGAGAAAGACCCAGTTCAATGCAAATTTATTCAACAAAGAATTAACGCTCTTAAATTCCTTCTAGATGCGAAGCAAGAAGTTGGTTTGAGGAAAGGAGATTTTAATGAATCATGTGTGGCAAAAAAAGCAAAGGAACCTCAACCACCATTATATGGAATTATTGGAAAGGGACACTTTGGAAGATTTGCTGACATGAAAGATCCATTAGAAGACGGCAATGATCAAAATGAAGAAGAAAATGTTGCGGAAGAAGCCATCAATGTTGTTCTAGATGATGTTGAAGATGTATTAGTTGATATTGTTGATGATGTTTAAGTTATGCTTGCAAAAAAAGCTTATTTTTAGAACTATTAATCAATTTCACTTGTAATGTTTAGACTTTGATATTTTATGAGAACAACCCTTTTTTTTTTGCAAAAAACATGTGATTGCTATTATTTTTTGACATAAAATTCAATAAAAATGTTGTTTTCTTAAGTTTTTTTGTTAAGATTCTCCCAAAAAATTAGTTTATTTAACATGTTTTTTTCAACAAAAACTCTGTAAAAGTGTATTTTTTGCATTGTATTTATATTGAAAATTTGTATTTTTTTGTCATATGGTTCAAAATATTGGTTTTTTAGCGATAATTTTTTGATGTGCATTGAAAAATTATTTAACAATACATAAACATGTAGAAAATATAAACTTTAGAATATTGACCCTTTTTCCATCTTTTATGTATGTGAAAAAGTGAAGATATCATTACAAGTTTTTATTTAATTTTTTTTTTTTAAAACACAAGTACATAAATGCACTTAAAAATAAACATCTCACAGAAGAAGAAGACATTAGAAAATCTATAGTGTCAAAATCAATCCTATAAAAAAACGTTGGTGATGATACACCACCACTATTCAAAATCGACATAAAAAACATCACATAAAAAAAAAAATTAATTAAAAAAAAAAAACAAAATGAAAAAAACTTAAAGTGCCAAAAACATGCTCAAATTTTTTTTTCTTGATTCTGCATCACCACTTTTTCAAAATCAGGTGTTTTTCTTGATACTTCAAAAAGTAGGTAACAATGAGGTTACCTATTTCATCGGTAACATTGTTCTATGTGAACCTTTCTTCTCATGATGATGAGTCAGGTAGCTTCGTTGCGTCATGTGGTCAGTATTCCTCTAGTCACCCCATCTTCTACTGTGATGACGACACCATGGAAGCATTCTCCACCCCTAACTTCATCTTTCCTGCCCATAAGAGGAATGTCACCATCCGTGTCTATGGTGACTTTCGCGACCTGAGCATAAGCTGCCCCCAAGGCAGCTCCCACACACCACCCACCCGTCGATGTGCGGGTGGTAGACATCCTACCCAGAGCACTCCCTCTAACAGTTTTTTCTTGATTTCTACCTTGTGTTCAGGCTGCCAACATTTTTCATCATCCTCTCATTTGTTGTCTTATGGAACCATTAAGATGGACCCCTCGTCCACACCTTATATTGGTTATGCCGATGGTGCAAGTCGGTACTCGCAAAATCTAGCCTCAACAGGTTGGGACATTTTTACCCCCTTACATTCGATTTTTCTCTCGCATAGTGTATGCATATGTACTGCCACCAATAACCAAGCCGAATATGATGCTGTGCGAGGTTTATTAGCCAATTCCCTTTCCCATCGCATCCTCCACCTTCATGTTCATTTAGATTCCCTGCTTCTTGTCATGCAATTAAATGGTGTCTATCGTGTGCATAATCCTATCCTTTTTAGAAGATATTTATGAGTGAAGCTTTTGATACGTGAATTTGAAATCATTACATTCAGTCATGTACCTAGAGCACAAAATCACTATGTAGATAGCATTGCAAACAATATTATAGATTAGTAGTTAGCACACGCATTTAACACAAGACAATAACATAAAACCATCAAAACGATGCATATCCATTATATGTGTCGTATAAAATGTTTTAGAGTCCATTAACTTTGATACATATGACATGCCCACAACATGTTACAAAAACTCAAAACTAGGGGCACCCCATGCCCCTACACCTAATCACTATCTAGAGGATCCCGTGCTAATGGCTCTACTCCTGCAGCTCGTAGATCATGCATCCCCTGTTTGGCCATCGCCATGCGCCGCATGACCCCTCGCACTTTAAGGGTAGACCAATACATGGCTCTATGTAGTGGTCATCCAAGTTTTTCCAACTGCGCTTGGAAACACTAGTCAGAAGCCTCTCACATCTACGACGGATGTCCTCCAGGAGGGCCAATGCATCCTCATTTTGTGGTGCTCTTGATCCACTAGGTCCTGCAGCTCCTGATACTATAGGCCGTCCCATGTACCAGGTCGATTTTATCGGTGTTGTATCTACATACCAAAAGTGAAAGAATCATTACCATATACAATAGTCTGAAACTTTAAAATGCACATAAAATATTATCAACTTATCACTTACCATCGGGCCCCCATACTCGACCAGTGGTAGTGGCAAGTTCGGGTCCCCATGATAACTCATCCCACTATAGGGATAGTCGTCTATGTACAGTGGCATATGATCCCAATGAGAAACAAAATCAGGTCGGAACACCCGTCTGACCACCCCACCTCACCCTCTGCACAGTAACTGCCCCCAGCAGCGCATCCTCGGCTCCCTTGGGCCCCCATCCTGGATCTGTATGTGAGGTTGAAGTGTCGGGATCTTCTCAAAGAAGAGCGAGCACAACACTGTGGCATATGCATAGTCATGGTTCACTTGCCACTTACATAGCGACAACTGTCGCTTCAAATACGACATCATCATTTGGGCCAACCCATAGTAGGTCCCACTCAAAAAAATCTCAAAAAGCATCATTTGACCCCCAGTGATGTGATCGAGTGCCTGGTTTCCCAGGATCCGCAGTGCAACTGCGACCACAACACGGGTCTCTAACCTCTCTATATCCCCGATTGGTATCTGTGTCCCCTTGACATGGAGACCGGGTCGACAATGGTGCTCTACAAACTCCATGATGTTCCGCCCTCATGGTAACACTGGCTACGTAGTCCCCAACATCCCAAGTGGCGGGAGACCAGTCAGAAAATATATATCCTGGACCGTCAACTCGATTCGGTGCCCCTGCACTATAAAAACCCCATGGTCTAGATCCCATTAACTGACAATCTGGTCCAACAAGGGCTCCCCAGCTCTCATCAAAGGGTTCTCTACAAACTTCAGGACCCAAAACTTGGCCAATGCACTGCAGACACCATGATCCTGTTGGATCTCCAACTATAATGTGTCCAGGTCTCTCTCTCTCCAGTTGATCTGCAATTCTGCCATATCTATACAAAACCATCATATTTGTCAATGTATAGAAAGGAAATATTACATTCAACCATAAAAAACCAGCCAAGAAACAACATTAAAATACCCCTCTTTTTCAGGTCGCACTTTTCAAGAAAAATCCTAGGACAGCTCGTATTTTTCTGCCCAAAACCTGCTACCCAGGTCACAGATATTGCCCCAAAAAGTGTGACCTAGCCATGAAAAGGAGAAGGGGTCTGTTCCTGAGCTTTGGGCACCTAAGCTGAACTTTCAATCCACTAAAATGAAAGAGTAGGGTTAGGCCTCTTACCTGCAATTGACGGATCTCGATTCCAACGGTCGGTTTGTCCGCTACAATCACTGCAAGATTTAGGGCCTTCTCTCCTCTCTACATTCACCACATCTACACTTGCAAATGAGTGAATTTGGAGGGAAAATTCCTTATTAAAAGAGAAACCCCAGATTTTTCTTTCACCCGTTGCGGCCAAACTGTAGCTCAGTTTGAAAAACCATCTGTACCATTGGAAAGCTCTCACCGAGCTCTAAAATGGGTATCTATTAGTGTTTTGTGATTTGATACTTCACCAGGACACATTTTTTCCAAGAAGGGTCACTTCACCACTCCTCAAAATCGAATTTCTTCACTTGCAACACTTGTACTTGGGGCACCACTTTGCCTCCATACTTGTCCATGCTCGTGCCGATTTTCGTCGTGAGTATCCTTCTTGTACTCATGTCTTTATGGTCCCCACCGGACCTTTTCTGTGTGGCAGCATCATCAAGTCGCCCTTTTTTAGAGCATCCGATTTGAGTCATCATTGCATCCATGGAGTCTATCTCGAGTCCTTTTGTATCCCGCTATAGTCCTCCATCCTTCATTTCTTGGTTCCTCTCTCGTGTCACACATTATGGTCGTCAGCTCGCTACTCAGTACCCCCCATTCCATCATCATCCCTGGTGTCAGTTTATCAGTCACTCTACTATTATCTCTTGTGTCGTATTTGAGGATCCATTATTGCCTCACCTATGGCGGACCTCCTTCTGTCGAAATCAACTCATTCATTCCATAAGACATGTCTAGAGGGAGGTATACCTTGGTTCTAGCTTCCACTCTTATTCGGTGCCTCAGATCAAGAAAATGGACTCCTTGTTTTCCTTTGACTTGATTTTTTCTTAGCTCCAGCTCCTTACAGCATGATCGAGATCTGTATAATCGATGTTTCAGTGATGCAGCAGATTATACCAGTGATTCCTGGGTGTGTGTGAGATGTTTCAGACCTCATGAGGGGGTGGCCCTTCAGGTAGCCCCCCACATGCCTGGATGACCTCTTCATTAAAACCTTCGATGTAGCTCCACAGATTTGATGGTTCCAGCCTCAGCCACGTGAAAAACCTTTTAGTTTGCATGTATCATTCAGATTTTCAGAGACCTCTCCTGTTTTACAGGGCCTCTTGGGTTGTACTTATATGTCATGTACTCAGATATTATTGTATAAGTCATAGCTATTATCCCAAGCACAGTATGTATGTGGGATCCATTATCATGTTTTTATCTGGCTCATGTTCATGCCAACATGTACTATATAGTTCAGTCCCTTGTTTACTGGACACATTATTATTTGTACTTTGTCTTGGCGGGCATAGGTATGTCTCCCCTGCCTCTTGTCACATAGGTACTCACTCATAAAAGAGACTTTTCGCACCTGTAAGTCTCACCTCCTTAGGGTCTTGTCCTCTAGTGCTTTGGTCTACCTTATATTTCTTTCTCTCTCTGACTTCCCCTTCGGTGTCTAGTGATTGAGTTCTTACAACGTACTTCAGTTATATGATTAGCTCCTAACGCTCGCACGCTGGGGGGCAATCTGTTACACCAATTTTTGGTCATCTAACCTGTTACTATTAGATGGACCAAAGTACACCAAGTAAGACCAATTTTAACCTAAGTAAAATTGCTTTCACTATGAAAAATAACTTAGTAATCCTTAATTTATTAAGTTGTTTATGGTCTAAACAGGAAACCCCATGAGGAAATATTGAATAAATCCATATTTGTTTGGTTTTCCTCAAGAAATAATTAGTTAAAAAACAGTTTAATTAATATTCCTGGTCATATTTAACCCAAAACAAGAAAATTAATTAGATAAATCATTATTTATCTTATTATTTTCTAGGAATAATTATTTAAACCTTATTTAAATAATATTCCTTGTTAAATTTGACTAAATCATTTATAAATAATTGAATAAATCATTATTTGTTTAATTATTACTCAACCCCATCCTTAAAATAATAAATAAGTCATTTATTTATTTATTATTTACAAATAAAGGGATTTGACCAAATTCAAATCCTTTTTCCCTCCAACAAATTTAATAAAATATTCCATAAAAGTTGGATCTAGATTTGGTTAATAATATTTTAATTATGCACCAATATCTAGACTAACTCAATATTTTGCTATAAATAAAAGGGTTTTTCCATTCACTCGCTACCTTTTGTTGCCTAAAGATCACTTTGGATCTATACTTTTGGTCTGACTTTGATCTTCCATCATTATCATATTTTTCTATCTTTTTGCTTGTGAACTCCCTTTGAGTTCCATTTTTGTTTGGGTTTTCTACACCATCAAGAGAGAGAGATATTAGATCTGAATCACTGAGGACATACAAGAACCCATCCCATTGAGGGGAACTGGTAACATCTTTCTATTTTCCCTTCCCAGGTGTCATAAATACAAAAATTCTTTAAAAATATTCTTGTCTTATCTATTGGATGCATGGAGAAAATCTTGCTTATATTTACTACTTAATGTCTTTTACTGCATAGATCTGGATTTTGAAGCATTTATCTTGGTCAACTAACTACAGATCTAAAGAAATTGGCAGCCATCTTTGATGTTAGGGCTATTTGTTATGCACAACTAAAGTGAGCTTTTTTCGTACGCTTGTGATTAGAATTCATCCTAACAAGAAGGATGCCTCTGCCTCCCTCACTGTCATACTAAAAGGAGGTGAAAAAGGAATTTGAGCATCCTATACATCAAAACCCCAGTCATTTAAAGAATCTCTCAATGCAGACTCTAGCTCCCAAATCGCGGATGCTCTTGCGGGTCGGGCCTTTGTAGTTGAACATTCATCAGAAGCTCCAAGGATGTATATGAATAAGTTCTTCACCACATTAAAGATTATTCATTATACTAAGCATGAAATCATCTGTCGTTTTAATGGATTTTGGCCCTCGGCTTCCACCCTCAGGGAGTGAGTTTTTCAGAATTGGACGAAGAACATAGATCTACTATTTTATTCTAAAGGTTATTTTGCAGCCGTATTCAACGATATGGAGGGACGACATAGGGTTTTTGATGAGGGCCCCTTGTTTTGGGGTCTCACATGACTCTCAATTCAATCCTAGTTTCCTAAGTTCAACCCGCTCTCTATGAATACTCTGGCCACTCCAGTTTGGGTGAGACTCCCAAAAATTCCCCTTCAATGGATTACGCCAGAATTCCTTAAAGCTATTGGAAATGCTATTGGAAACTTTGTCAAAATAGACAGTGAGATAATAGAGAGTGGGTTCATATCTTTCATCTGAATATGTGTTGAACTGGATTTAAGTGCAGGTCTCTTAGATAAAATCATCCTAAAATGGGATGGAAAGGAACTTCATCAGTCTCTAGACTATGAAACCAAAACTTTTAGATACAAAAATTGTCAGCAACCTAGACATATTCAGAATGTATGCCCTAAAGGAGTGTCAAGATCCCCGAAGCTGTGAAAACCCAATCCTGGATGGTGTGATCCGAAGGTAGCTTCAAATTGAAAGAATGCGATAGGCAGTAAGAAAGATAATCCTCAGTAGGAAAAGAGACGTCCTAATTCTTTATCCTCCCAAGATCTTGTGCAACCCATAGTTGACACGCCTTCGGCTTCAATGGAAAATATTTCTTCGGCAAGTTCATCAATGCTAATTGTGGCTACAACCACTAGGAAAAATCGAACTCATGAGTCTAATCATTCAAATAGTGACAATGATGTCCAATACTCTTAGGAGGTGGAAGCAATGTAGCTTTCATTGAAAGATGACGATATGGCACGTTCCTCATATGTAACTGGTAAATATGTAGGATGGGTAGATGTCCATAGGAGAAAGGGAAAGAAACAAAAACCCTTGAACACCTCTAACATTTGATATCTTAGTATGTCACACATGGTAGGAGGCATGACCTCTCAACCAATTTCTCTCGATCTATTGGTAAATATATGTACTCAATGTAATATATGTTTGCTATTAATAAAATATTTTGAATCAGCTTACCAAAAGAAACATTTTGAAGGTATCATTATTTTTTTTAAATAAAAAATTAAACAAATTTATTATTTAATAGTTTTTTTTTTAAATTTAATTCTAATAAACATAACATTTGAAAAGAAAATGTAATTCATCTTCAATATTTTAATATCATAAATGATAAATATATTTTTTTTTAAATCAATATATAATGACATAATATATATATATATATATATATATATATATATATATATTTCATACTTAAATATAAATATACTAATAATAATTATACTATAAAGCGTCTTTATTTGAAAACAACTTTCCTAAACGGCTACGTGTACTATTGTGCACCCTTGATTTTGATGTTAGATGATTGAAATAATGTCTACCTTAGGATTAAATTATGTTATTTTTAATCAGTTGCACAGGAAGATTAAGATGGTGAATATGGTGGTTGCAGTGGATGAGTGCGAGGAGAGTATGCGTGCCTCTAAATGGGCCTACAAACATCTCTTGGCGGCTCAAACAGACATCCAAAAATATGATAACTTCATACCCCTCCATGTTCAACCAACTACCTATGTTTCCATGGGTCTTGGTAATTGTTGGTTTCCTTTCATCTAATTCACACAAATGTTTAAATTTCAAGAAAAGTTACATCCATTTTTCTTTGGATTCCTCTTTTTTCTGGAATATCCAGATATAGTGATCTGCAACCTATGTTTTCCTCTTTGAATGTCTGGATGGAGCACTTGTTAACCAATGGTCTCCTATGAAAAAGATGCTTTCAGCTAATAATTCAATTGACTCTTGAAAGCCCTTGGCTAGTTATACCCATTTCTGATATTAGTCTGTATATATTGTGTAGCATATATTCCTAGCAATCATGTGTTCAAACTTCTTGAATTGAAAACGAAGAAGACGACCAAGAGTATATTGAAGCGAGCTCTCAATATCTGTGATCGATATGGTGTAAAAGAAAAAACCCATGTCGTCATTGGCGAGGCCAAGGAGAGGATATGTGAAGTCACAGGAAAATTGGGGGCACATTTTCTGGTTATGGGTAGCCATGGACATGGCACTTTCATCAGGTATTTAATCACGCTTGTCCTCAACATATTAGTTGTTCGGCCTAATTTTGATGATGAATTGTGTGCTTAATTAACTCGGTGGTGGTGTGATTGACATTTTGCAGAGCAATCAAGGGAAGTGTGAGTGATCACTGTACTCGGAACGCTACATGCCCTGTTGTGGTGGTAAAAAAAAAGGTGCTTGAAGGGTAGAGAGGAGTGATTCGATCTTGTGCCTGTGGCTTTTTTCCATGGCTGGAGGAAGGATTCTGAGCTTTTGGCACGCAGAAGGTTTTGTGAAGCTTGAGATTAAGAAGGAGAGGATATGTGAAGTCACGGCCCTAAAATTAGGCAAACACACATTTTAAAAAACATTTTCATTCTATAAATTCTATATATTCTAATTTAAGTTTTTTATCCTCTGTTTTCAAGTTAAATAAATTATTACTCTAATTGTGACATTCCTCTGGAGGCTGCTTAATTGGTGATGGTCCTCAAAATGAAGTATTATGTTTCAAACTATTCCAAATTCAAATCCACCAAATTTACTCCTACCGAGTAACAAATTCCTAAAATTAGGCAAACACACATTTAAAAAAACATTTTCATTCTGTAAATTCAACAATATAACAGAGATTTTAGTTTAGTTCAAAAAGACAACGCATTCAGTGTCTCGAGCATTGCATCCTTGCGTCATTTCATTTATGCAATTGAAATAAGCTTAAACTTTAATGGCTTTCCTATTACTACTGCAATTCATAAGGTTAATAATTATGCAATACTTCTTAGTTTTTCAAATCAGAAGGTCAATGATTATCCATGCTTTATAGTTTTACAGGTCAAAAAATCTTAACCTTTATATATGCTGAAAAATATCCAAAACATTCCTTTGTCCATTGTGAATCGAGTTACTAGTTAATAATTCATAACATTCATAATTATGTGGTAGCCTTTAGTTTTTCAATATCCTAGATAGGATGGCGCTTGGATGCACGGAAATCCATAAACAATCGTTTCAAGAGGCATCATACCATGATTTTTAATTGCAAAACAATGGTATTTGGACATCAAAGATAATGATTTCTCACCTAATCATGAACACCACATGCCTTTGTGGTCATTCCTAAGCATACTTCAGCTCGTAAACCTGCAATACAACAAACGAAATATATATAAAAGAACTTCAAGCAAGAATCTTATTCATAAAGAATAAAGTTGCAACAGAAATAGCTTCATAAAAACAAGTTCAAATAAAGAAAATTATTTCAAAACCCAGTTTTACCAAATACCAAAACCCTTTGCTTTTACAACAAAAAGGAAAAGAATCAAAAGATCTTTATCCAACTAATTTAGCAATGTTACTGAAAATTTTAGACCCCGGTTTTAACAAATATCATGTTATTATAATGAAAAAAGACATTAAGCTAAATATACAAGGTTTTGATGCATATGTTGATGGTGTTTTAGAGTTATTGTGACATTGGGGTTATACTTAATTTAGAATTTTGCAAATCGGTTCCATTTTGCATAATCAAACATCA
Source organism: Pinus albicaulis (assembly GCA_034641835.2). NCBI lineage: Eukaryota > Viridiplantae > Streptophyta > Pinopsida > Pinales > Pinaceae > Pinus > Pinus albicaulis. The sequence continues at coordinate 1,026,678,938 of CM076581.1, forward strand.
AACCAAATTTTTTATCCAAACAATTCTCCAAATCAATATTTTCTTTTAAATAAAATAAATCATATTTATAAATTAAATATTCAATTAAATCACATAGCATATCACATATTTTTTTTTCTCTATACTACTATTTCCTATGTTACTGTTTTACAGCGTTTCCTTTGCAACATATGATACAATTGCTAATTATGTAATATTCAAATAATTTTTTAATATAATAATTAATATTTAAAATTTATTAAATATATGAATTTAAATTAAATTAAATTAACAACATATATGATCGCGATGAAATCGTATTTCACGTGAATAACAAAATTTATAATACTTTTGGTTTAGTTTATAGTATACGTATGTGGATCTTAATAAATCTCGGTGCATTTGAACACACATTACTTTACACCTAAGGAAAGTGCACTCCAATTATCAAATAGAAAAGTTCGGTGGAGGAACACCTATACAAGTTTATACATGTTGGTCTCTTATTTAATACCAAAGGGAATCTGAGCGACCGAGTTGTTCAAGCCAACCTGTTATGCTATTACTTATATCATTATCTTATATTTTTTCAATAGGTTAAAAGGTGGCACAATTATTAGAGATGTATCACCTATAGAAAACTACATATTATGTTATCCTCTAGTGTTTTTTTAAATGAAAATTTTAAGTTTCATGTTAAAAGGTAAAGTGATGAGCGATGTATTCACTTGGAGATGTATTCCTCGAAATATACATACACATTATGTTATGGTCCAGTTTTTTTCTTTTTAAAATGAAAGTTGTAATTTTCATGTTAAAAGGAAGTATAGTTATGAGAGATGTATTTCCTGTCATTCATATATATAAGTATTATAGATATCAATATTGTTAATTTTGAATATGATTTTTATTTTACTTTTAGAATTATTTAAAGTTTGATGTTTATTTTTTAAATATTATTATTAAATTTAAATAATAACAATGGTGGTGTTAGTAGAATGTATATTTGGATTTTCTATGTATTTACATTTTAAATCTTTAAAAAAATTCATTCTTACGGGAGAAAGAATGTCAAGAGAACTATAGAAAAGATGCAACATAATGGAGTGTTGGCACTAAAAATACTTAAACGTAAAACCTAAAAACCTTATGATAAATCTAAAAGAAGAATAGTAAATGTGATTTAATAGTAATAGTAGTAATTAGTAGAGTATTACAAGTACAATTATTAATGTAATAAATATTAAGATAATATTTTAATTATGTTATTCACATAATAATAATAATAATGATTTTTTTATTTGTCAAGTTGTTTGTGATATTTTAGGTTTGACCTGTGGCTTGAGGAGACGTGAGTTAGGGGTTTCTAATTTAGCAAAGTCACTTGTGGATCACACTCAACCTAGGCCATACCAGCATTAAGCTGACTAGAGTTTTTAGCATGTCTTCTCCCCTTAACACAGGGTACAATGACCCCTGTGAAATTTGATCTCAAGTCGCCTTACTAATAAGACTCATCCTCATCCAATTGTGCTTGTAAAACTTAACAATAATAATACTACTACTAATAATAATATTATAATTACATAAAACCAATAACTACATTAATAAAATTTTATTTTTCCTAATTTTTCCCAAAATATATATAATATAAATTTCAAACTTTCCTAATTTTATTCTTCAGTTTATATTTTATTTTATTTATACACTTTCTTTCTACCAATTAAAATAAAAATTATTTAAAATATAATATTTAATTTTTATATTGTTATAAAATTTAAATAATTAATAATAATTATATTAATAATTTTATACTTCTTCCTAAAATATAATATAATATAATATAATATATATATATATTATTTTATTTTTGCATTTCTTTTATCATTCAAGATTAACATTATTTAAAATTTATATCTAGTTTTTAAATTTTGAATAATTCATATTGATGAGTATTTTTCTTTAAAAAGAAATTTCAAATCAAGTAGATTTTAGGATTTTTTTAAAGTAAATTACTGTTTTGTATTAAAAAAAAATATATATATATATAGTTTTTCCCAATTATATTTGGAGGATTTTAATCTTATTTAAATCATTATTTTTGATATTTGCAGGTATGAATTTCTCAATACAACACCATATATAAAATTCATGAAACACAACACTATGTCATAATCGACACATAGACTAAATATATTATATAGTCAAAAGCCCTTATGACTAGGCAAAGCCAAAATAAAAAAGACGTAGAGTTTCAAAGCCAACTCATAGGAACACTAATCATTACTTGAGGACGAAGTTTTCATTGGCACCCTTGCAATTGAACTTGGTGGATCTGACAGATCCCTACTATCAAATTCACATGCAATATCCCCCTCCACATGATCAATGTGGGAGTCAATCATGTTCAAGAAAAAGTGTTGATATTTTAACATCCTTTTGATGTCATCCAGGGTGGTGAAGACGTTATATCACTCCACTTGCTTGTCTTTCAAGACAAGTCCAAACAAAGTCTTCATTTTCTAGTGCAAATCAACATAATTTAGATATTGTTTCTTCTTGCCCCTAGTGTGCACATGGTCAGAAACCTAAGTAGACATATTCTCCAAGTGGAGTGGGATTGTCTCTCCACCCTTGCTCGAGTCTCCAATTTATGAATCTCCTTCATTGTTTCCAATGAAACTACATTGAAGTAAGTGGAAAATAAGTCGTGAGCGAAAAGTCTTTCTCCTTTCTTCCCCTAAGGATCGTTTCCCCCTCCCCCAAGGTACAACACTTTCGATGTCTCAATGACATGACTAAGATCGCAAGGGAACAAGTGGAACACTACTATAATTTCCTCTACCTGCAAAAAAAAAGATAAAACCGAACACATACACCATAGAACCAGATCTACAACCGAGTAAACTGTCACAAAATCTCAAGACATAGGCCTCATAATTGATTGAAGCACCTATGTGTTGAATAGAAGTCATGGCAGACTCTGCGGAGGACCCATTCCCCGACACCATTAAAAAAATACACGAAAAAACAAAAAAAAAAGTGAACCCTAAACACATAAGACTCTCAGATACCTAAGAAAACCAACCCACATGAGCCCTTCAACCATCTCTTTACATTTCACATAACGACACACACCTTCCTTAACACATGACATAGTCACCAACCTAGACATTACCAATTCAAGAAAATTGCAAAAAAATTGATGCAAACAGGCTACCAAGCCTCCACAACCCCAACAAGAAGACTGAGACAAAACCTCCCAACTCAAAGAAACTAGACCTATCACCTCAGACCTAATAACAGGACTAAATTTTAAAAAAATCACTAGACAAATAAAGTAATCAACTCGAGTTTCCTCCTAGGGAGTTGGAAATAATGCCCACACTAACCCATCATACTCTAAGGTTCCAAGCATCCAAACATAGACCAATACTCCAGGGAAACTATGTTGCTACCACCAACACCTTCGCGGGCTAGTGAACTCTATCTCCGTCATCTTAATTACAGACCCAAGCCCAAATGTAAAACTCCCTTCATTATGAGTTGGAACAAAATTCATGCACAAGGAGGCTGAGAACTTGGCCTCGCCCCCATTCAAACCACCACAAGTGACTTATGGAAGCTTCATTTGGACAAGTATATAATGGACAATGCTAATTAGGTTTTTTCATGTGATTGCATGTAGGGGATGACCACACCCCCTTCATTAATATACATCACATCTGGAGTTGATAGACACAACCTCCAAATCACCCTCTTCAAACACATTAACACCCCCATCGGGGAATAAATTTCAACATTATTAATTTTGAATACATATTTTATTTTATCTTTGCAATTTCTTTTATACTTCAAAATAAAATTATTTAATTTTTATATTATTTTTTTAAAATTTTATTTTTAAATTTAAATAAATGTTAATAATCGCACATGGAGAGTAGAGTAGATGATGAGAGGGTGTTCTCTTAAAGCACTATGCGGTGTAACGGTCATCGGTTTGAAACTCTGTGAGAAAAAATCCAACTATACCAAGGGTTGATGCAGCCTAATCCGTGTGTAATCTCCAAATGATTTTATCAACTTAGATGCCCTACTCAAACCACAAATTAAACATACCAATCATCTCAAAATCACATTACCTAACAAATAAAATAATAATTGTTAACACATTTTTTTTCCTATCATTTAACACTCGATCGTTGCTCTACACGTTTGAAAACCATGAAATTGTATTTACATTTATAAACCAATTTTAAATAATACATCTAGTAAAGATACTTCCTTTTAGATACATCTAGTTAAGGATGACCTACATCTTTTGCAAAGGAATTTTGGAATATATATTATATTCCCCATGGTAAGTAAACAAAATAAGTACTCAAATACAACTTAAGAGGAGGCATTGTTGTTTTTTGTGAACAGGCATACAGGTTGGAAAACATAAAACATGGGCATCGGGTCCATGGTTGACCCAATTTCAAAGGAAAAATCCAAAACCACTTTACATTTTAACAAGGCTACAAGTAGCGACTACTTGCCCCTTAATGTAAATATAGAAATGTTACAATTTGAGTTTGAGTATGTTTATGAGTAATTGTTTTCAGTGCCTTGTTAATTCACTTAGTAAGAACATATGGATAACACTTTAAGATTGGAATCTATCACGTTTAAAATGCTCAATCAGAGATTAACTAATTATAAATATATTATAGTTTAAAAAATAAGTTTTTATTTATGTTAATTATAATTTAATACTTAATAAATATATAGTAGATATTTATTTTGTTCAATCTGCCACTTTTCTTTAAATTATTTGTGCTAATAGTTTGTTTATTTATTATTTTATACTATTAAATATTGAACTGCAATTGCAAAATACTCTTAATTTTTATTATTTTTATTAATGTAAATTTAGTAAATTATGATAAATAAATATAATAAATTATTTTTAAAAATAAGTTTCCACTTAAATTATTATTATCAATATTTTTTTTATAATATTTAGGCATCATGGAGTTCTTATAAATTTAATTTGCATAATATTTATACATCTTCTATACTATATATATATATATATATATATATATATATATATATATAATTTTATTTTTAGTTCTTGCTACTTAGTTTAAATCAATTACTAATTTATTTTGTATTGTTATTATGTAATTAGTATTGGTTAAATGTAATTAATATTTAACTTATTAATTTATTTCAACTCAGCCATGTTCCAAAAAATTATTTAAAAAAATAATACATATATTTATGAATTTAAAAAAATGTACAATTAAGTAAAAGTAAGTTAATTATATAGTATATCAATTTTATTTTATTTTAAGAATGAGCTAAAATATAATGTAAAGTCATTTTAATACAATTCACATTTAAAAAAATATTAATTATAAAAACAATTAATATATGCATTAAATAATATTATTACCCATGGAAATTTAAGCTTAAATTATTATGGAAAAATCTGAATTGTAAATAGCTTTTGTTACTCTAGCATGAGCTAATACTAAATAGACAAAATTTATGCTATACTAGAACTAAAATTCAATAATATATTTGCTATTCAGTAATAAGCATATAAGTCAAATGTAAGGATTGTTGTGTTTTTGCTTGACAAAATTCCTTTGTTGATTGTAAGTTTAAAATGACATATAGAGTTTTCATATTTCACTTAGAAAAAAAATACACTAAAATTTCTGGTTTGAGGATCTAATTATTGTAATGTCTTATTAAAAAAAAAAAGGTTAAAAAATTGAGTAATAGATTTTAGTGTTGAGTTTATAAATTTTTAATCAATAAAATTAAAAAATATATAAAATAATTAAATTTTATATTAAAATTTTGTTTTTGTTGAAATATATATATGAATCATTTTCATAACTATATATATATATATATATATATATATATATATATATATATATATATATATTATATATATATATATATATATATATATATATATATATATATATATATATATATATATATATATATATATATATATATATATATTATAATTAAATAAAATTGTTATATATCTATATAAAAAAGAGTAAACCTTTAACTATCTCACAATTACACAACACTCGAATTGGTTTGAACAGTAATGAATGAGAATGTTACCATTCTCGTGGACGAGGAGTTACCATCCAACCAAATTTCTATTTGTCTCTACTCGTATACCATTTAGCAATAACTTAAAATCTGCACTGAAATGTCTATCATTTAACTACATATTTGGTTTGTTATAATTGGTTTTTAGTTAAAAAGTACTAATATTCCCAAAAATAATTGAATACTATATAAATATTCAACATACAATATATCATACACCTTTTACATATAATATATCTATTTAATTGCCTAATTTAATAATATCGTTTAATAATTCTCTAATTTAATTTACTTTATATGAGTAAAGAAGAAAAAGATATTTTTTTGTTATTGTTGCTTACAACTTTCCTTTTTTGTAAAAAAAGAAAAGAAAAGAAAAAGAAGCACAAAATGATTCTATAAATAGAAGATGTTTGATCTAAGATAATTACATAGCTTTCTATTTATTAAAATTAGATATATAAATGACCTTTGAAATCACAATTTGTATTACTTAAATTATCATTTAAAAAATCAATTGTCATCTACAAATGTTAAGATTCCACATTCACATTTAATTTAAAGTAAATTGTTTTTTTTTAAATTGTAGAAATGAGAGAGTCAAAGTATTTGTTAAACGAGTGCCAAACCATAGGCTATTAAACGAGTGTCAAACCAATCAATTCTCTGTGGACCATATATAATAAATGGTTTGTGACTTTTCTCTACATAATTTAAGCAAACCTTAACTTTGTAGAAGTACTATAGCTAATTTAGATAGGTAGGGTTGCCCACTTACCTGCATAGCAAACTAAGTAATACAACCAGTGGCCCACTTGTAATGGAAAAAAATAAAGTTTTATGGTTGATATAGTAATATAGGTACTTTTGATGGTTATTTTTAAAATTATTTATGGTTTTTATCTTCACATTTTATAGTTAAGGAAAAGGTTAATAGTAATGAGTGTAATAAGGTGTTAATGTTTAAATCATAGTTTTATTAATAAAATGTGGGTAGTTTTATTAAAATATTTGAGTTAACTTTGATCTAGTGGTTCCATCCTGAAAAAATGTATATTATATTGAACTAATTATAAAAGTATACAATTTATTATAAAAAAATTATTTTTATTTAATATATGACGAATTGGACGCATCCCGAAATAACTTGAATGTATGAAATCTCTGTATGGTTGAAAGGAGGCCCGATTCTTTCCTACCTCCTGAGTTATTATATTGGCTACTCCCTGCGTGAAGAACAATTTTGTTCCTTCGAGATTTATTGAGTCACACGGCTTAAATCTCTATGTAGAGGGGCTTTAATTCCTCTCGGAATCCATTTAATATTGATAATAAGCTGTGTATGGATCTGTTGGGTTTGACCCACACGATTCGACACCCATTCTTGTCATAGGGCTGCATATGGCATCAATGAGAGGGTTTTATTTCACTTCTATGATGAATTTAGAGTGAATTAGAACCAATCGAGTTGGAGGTCGAATGAATGTGTTCGTAGTTCGAAGGGGGGTTTTGGTCTCCTCTGAGATTCATGAGATATATATATATTTTGTGGTTGGTTGTATGTGGAATTGAAAATATTTCGGAGACTGTGAGCCGAATTAAAATACAGTTGTGAGAATCGGAACCATTGTGAGAAGAATACACAGAGCGAGGTGAAAATATATAAACAAACATGGTGAAACGTTAAGGCACAACCTGGAGCAACGAGTCAGTCACGAAACCGGGAAGAGCTACAGTAGAAGTGGTTTCAAAGATTAAGACCAGCGGTATCGCGTGGTCACATTCGTGGTAAGTGGAATTTCAATTTGGAACGTGATATGATTGGGCGCTCGACACGTAAGCTTGCAATGGTATTCTAATACCACTTATATCATGCAAGTTCAGAGGGGTAAGCCCTGAGCGTTTTAAAAATGTGATAATTGATTAGGATCGTTCGATCTGAGTTTGTCGCGCGACATATTGTAGACCATCAGATCCGGTCGACGATTAGTGAACGAAGCATGTAAGCTGTTGTGGGGCTGACATTTCAACTTAATATATGGTTTGATATTCAATATTGAACGCAATGATAAATTGGTTATTTTAAAGGTCCCATGGCATAATATGAATCAATTATGTTGCGGATTATTTGGTTGCATTGCATTCGGATAATTGGGCGATAAGCTAAAGGGACGTGGGACCAAACCATACACACGGTATTATGTATATCCAAGGTTGAGTGTGGTATAGAAAGGCGCAGAATGTTGTGGGTCCGGGAGTCGTTTTATAAATTTCGGGGTTAATATGTGGTTGAGTTATGCGCCGAGGGTTACATGTATGTGGCTCTTATATTTGCTAGGTGCATCACTATATGTATATGTCGAGATTTATATGTAGGCGAACTTTATGTTGCTGGGTGCATTAATATGTGGGAGTTATTGAGCTATATTGTTGGTGATTAGCCTTTAATAAAAGTTGGGGGTTACACCATGAACCTTTGGGGTATTGAGTAATCATAAAGCCGAATAGAGACCTGAAAGGGGTGTTGAGCCCCAAAGATGTCCTTCTTTTCCACCACATTTCACTTCATTTCCTTTGTCCCTCATCAATTACAGGCTTGAATGATCAATAGGATTGATTAGGATTACTTTAAGAATGTATATAATGACTAACTTTCTATGTTTTCATGATTTTGTTATTGTAGTAATTTTTTACTACACTCGGCTACAGAACGCAATCATTCTGTAGCCAGCTGCCTATTCCGCAGCTATCTTCATGTTCATGCAAGTGTCACCTCAAGGAAAAACACATATGGTCGTATTCCACATCACTCCCCCATCATTTCTTGCTCTCCACGAAGTCTGAGCTTGAGTCTACAGGTGGTTATGCATGTGGGAAACCAAAACTAGGAGATAGACTTCTAATAGGACAAGGACTGTATAGATGTCCTTAATCATAGTAAGAGACCACCACCAGAGTTCTAGTTTGATTTTAGTTGGGAAAGACATTTATTCTTGTTTTATCTCAAAGACAGTTATGTAATTTTGTTATAATTATGGCTCGGGAGACCGAGAGACAGCTAGCTAGATTTTTTTTTGTTGCTAGATCTCATAGGACTGTAATACTCTGTTTGTTTGAAGAATTTCTCCTTTAATGAAAGAAGCATCACTTTATTGCAAGAGCTGAGTCAATCTTGAGTAGATTTGCATGCTAATCCGATGGTAGAAGGCCCCTGCTACCTGAGAAGCTTTTTTCATATGGTTTAGATAAGTAACTTAGCCTTGTTTCATTCCTAGTTTAATCAATTTTGGGCGCACATGTTTTTATACTTACTTGGAAGGTATTGCCATAATCGGTCTTGTCATAGAACCTATTCCAAAATACCACTAACATTTGGATGAGATATAAGCGTAGTATTTTAGGAGTTAATTGCATTTTCGAGCACATGTTTTTATGCTCATTTGCATTGAATGATACAACCAAACTTGTTTTAAAACTATTCAAAATATCACTCATATTAGACGAGATAGAGTGCATGGTATTTCATGGGAATTAGTTGCATTTTAGTTCGGTTGAAATATAAAGGTAAGATGTCACTCTAGTTTAATTAAATACTATATTTCAAAGTCGATTATTGGCATTCTAGTTCAGTTCCAGTTCACTGTATTTCAAGTTAGGTTAATGGCATTCTAGTTTAGTTGTGATCACTGTGTTTCAATTTTGATCAATTGCATTCTAGTTCAGTGTTATCCATTGTTCTTTAAGTTGTGTTAACTGTCAAAATTAGACTTCACGGCCTTCATTGTTTACAAACTACTCTTGTTCTGACTTTCCATTAATGCATCATCATATGGAAAGGAATTAGTGATATCAGTTTAAGGCCTTGATTGTTCTAAAATCTTTTGCAATTTCACAAATAAGCCTTTTCCCAAAAACTATTATAGAAAATCTCTAACTTTCGAATGAGGCTTAGTAGTGACAAGTTAAGCTGCAAAATGGATTAATCTTAGCATTACAAGTTAATTCAGAGTAGAAATCTTATTGTGCTACAAATAATCTTTTCCAATTGTGTTCCAATAAACTTTTAGCCATGGATGAGATTCTTTGTAATATTGTAAGATTATTGTTTACTTAGGAGAACCTCATTTGCACTAAACTTGTCCTTTTCTCAAGCTATTCCAACATATTTCTAATGAATGAATTGGATGAGTTCATGTTATGAGTTATTGAGTTCATGTTGGGATTTATTTCCTTGCTATGTGTCATTATCAAGCTTTTCATTTTCTGTTCTTTAGTGTCATACACAGTTTAGAATAGGTTTTGCTCTGTTTTAGTGTAACCATCCACTTCTCTTTACCAACACTTGGTTCTTTTCCTTTTTAACATAAAACCATAAAACCAAAAACATCAGAAAAACACTAAACACAACGTAGTGAGAAACAAATACCTAGGCACATATAGTGCACCTCACTTTAGCAGTTTACTAGCCCTGGTTGAAAATTTATGACATCAATTTAGGAACACTAAGTTGAGCACACATTTTGGCGCCGTTTCCGGGGAAGTGCAACTAGGTAGCCTTGTTTCTTACCTCCCAAAAACAATGATATGCGTAGAGAAAGAGACTCAAGGGGTAGATTCATAAGAAGCAGAAGCTTGATTCCTAGAACACCACTTGTTTCACCAAGACCAAGAGCCAGCACACCTTCAACTCAAACCTACATTCCATCCTTTACTGATCCTAGACTCTCAGAGGACTTAAGATCAGATATTCCATTAGAAAGACCTTCCACTTCATCCACTGAACCTGTCTTAGAAGAAGATTCAAGGACCCCTTCTAGAGATATAAAATTTTCCACTTCCACAGAAGAATCAACTATGGCGGAAGAAGGGGAGGAGGAGTATTTAATGGAGAACACACACTATTTGGAGGGGGTAGAGGTAGAGGTAGAGGAGAAGGAGGTAGAGGTGCAGAAGGAGAAGGAGGAAGAGGAAGAGGTAGAAGAGAAATGGGAAGCTATTTTGGGTTTCCTATAGTAGATGAAGAAACCAATTCAACTATGAAAAACATTTCACCCTCTTTCCTTCCAAACTTTTATGGACTTAAAATTGAAGATCCTGAAACCTTCCTATTTGAATTTGAAGTCCTATGTAGAACCTATGACTACTTACAAGATGCTAAAAAACTTAAACTATTTCCTTCAACATTGAAAGGAGCAGCATTGAAGTGGTTTATGAGTTTGATCAACAGTTATATTAGGACATGGGAAGACATGAAACAAGAATTTCTAGAGAGGTATTTGGATTACTGTATGCCAGTCAACCATAAGGAGGAAGTTTTTAAAATGCCACAAAAAGAGGATGAAAATTTGGAAGATTTGTTGGAGAGATTTAACTACAACATCAAAAGAGAAAAAATGGAAAACCTAGACCAAGATACCTTGAAAGCTCTCTTGTTGAAGACAATTAGGGATGAATGGTTAGATATCCTTAACATGATGGGAAAACGGGATATATCTCATCTTACATTACCTGAAATAGTTGAATTATGTATCAACCTTTCAAGAGGGAAATCTAAAACTGTAAAAGGACCAAGAGACCCCGCTCTTGCAAGGGCAAGTAAGTCTGCTTCTAGGATAGTAAGTAGGGCAGAAATAGGACATATGCTTGATGAATTGAAATCTGATATCTTGGGGAGTATTAGTGAACAAATAGACACCCTTAAGTTACAAAACAAGCAAAAATATGAATATGATGCCTTAGCAATCTTTTGTCCCAAATGTAGAAAGAAACATGCCTTGAGAGAGTGCCCTTTGGATGCAAAATTTGTAGAGACTTGTGTAATTTGTTCAGAAAAACATGAGACCAAGAGTTGTCCTTCACTTCTTGGTCTTAAAGCTGTCTTTCAAGAAGAAACTCCTACAAGTTCCACAGAATCTCTCAATTTGTCTCCAGGAGGCCTTGGCAAGGACCTTAAACACAAGGATTTCATGATCAGTTGTATAATCAACCCCCACCAAATTGGAATTCTTGGCAGCAACCTTGGCCCCAATTTCAAAATCAATCACAAACTTGGGCACAAGGAGCACAAAATCCCTATGGAAGATACTCTCAGTATTACCAATATCCACCATCCTATCCACCATATCCACATTTCCCTCCTTAACAAAATTTTCAACAAAATCCTCAAAATCCACAACATCAAAATCAACCACTTCCATTACCATTTCCTCAAAAAAAAAATTAGTTGCCTACCCAACCCATACCAAACCCCAACAATAAAAATCCTCAAAACACATACATGATAGAAGGCCAACAGTTTCCAACTTATTTGATCACTCCTTTAGACCTTAGTGATGTTCAACTTAGGTCTGGAAGAATACTTGAAAAGAGGAAACCTTTTGTAATCATACAAGAGCAAGACAATTCTGAGGAAGATTCTCTACGGGTAAATAAAAGTCTTGAAGAGAACATAAATTTCCAAGATTCAAACATTGAAAAATCAAAACAAAAAGAACCAATAATTTCAACTCCTATATTAGAGCAGCCATCAACATCCACTTCTACACCTCCCTTTCCAGAAAGATTACAAATTGATAGGGGTGTAGAAAAACAAATTATGGTGCCTAAATATGATTTCCTAGATGAGCTGAGAAATTTTTGTATTAAGATCTCATTATTATAAGCCATCAAGGAAATTCCAATCTTAGCAAAAACAATAAAGGAGTTGAGCATGAAGAAAACAAGAAAAAGAATAAGAGAGATAAAGAAAATTCAACTGGCAGGAAAAATAGCAGATATCATGATGGGTAAGATTTCTATTCCAAAGTATCTAGACCCAGGAAATCCAGTTGTTAAAATTCACATCAATGGAATTGAGATCCAAAACACACTTATTGATTTAGGAGCAACAATCAATATTATGAGTAGACAAATCATGGATAAACTGAAACTTCCTAATCTTCTTTTTACACCCACATTATTACAATTAGCAGACAGATCTGTGATCAAACCTGATGGGGTAATAGAAGACATTTCAGTGTCCCTAGATTCTTGGGAATATCCTGTGGATTTTATGATCCTAACTCCTAAGAATAATCTAGGAGTGCATCCTATTATATTAGGTAGACCTTGGTTAGCTACAGCTGATGCTTTCATTAGTTGTAGATCCGGTGATATGTACATCTCTGATGGTAGTTCAACCAAGGAATTTACCGTGTATCCTCCAGCAAGAACAATTACAGATTAGATGATACTCAATGGATAGAGAATGAAGAAGACTTACAACCTCTCTTCACAATTTCAGAAATTAGTGAAGATACCCAGATTTTGAATACCTTAGAAAACTTTGAATCCTCTTCGGAATATAAGCATGAACAATTTCAAGAAGAATCCAACATTGTTTTTTTATCATCAAGGCAGATGTCTCTTTATTCCATGGATAAATTTGGCAGCTCTACAATTGAGATATTTCCAGGAAAAACCTTAAACATAAACAAGAACTTAGAGAAATCTCAACAAGAAGAGCTAGTCAAGATTTTATAGAGACATTCTTCTGCATATGCATGGAAGTACACTGATATGAAATGGATAAGCCCCAAGACTTGCACTCATCACATCTACATAGAGGAAAATTGTAAACCAATCAGGCAATTGTAAACCAATCAGGCAACCTCAGAGACGGATGAATCCAAATCTTAGGGATATTGTTAAGGAAGAATTGCAGAAATTGTTAAATGTTAACTTCATCTATCCCATTTACGATAGTCAGTGGGTTTCTCCTTTGGTAATTGTTCCAAAGAAAAAGGGTAAATGGAGGGTATGTATTGACTACCGGGAATTAAACAAGCTACTCTTAAAGATCATTTTCCCTTACCTTTCATAGATCAGGTGTTAGATACATTAGCTAGCAAAAAGTACTTTTCATTTCTAGATGGGTTTAGTGGTTATAACCAAATTCAAGTAGCACTTGAAGATCAAGACAAAACCACATTTACCGGTCCTTGGGATACCTATGCTTACTGAGTATTGCCATTTGGACTATGCAATGCACCCGCAACATTTCAAAGGGAAGTACTAGGAATCTTTTCAGATCTAATACATGATTGTGTAGAGGTATATATGGATGATTTCACAGTTTATGGAAACACATTTGAAGAAGCCTTAACAAACTTGGAAAAAGTTTTAAAGAGATGTAAAGAAGAAAATCTTTCACTTAGTCATGAGAAGTGTTTTATGATGTTTACTGAAGGAATTGTTTTAGGACATCACATTTCAGGGGATGGGATTAGAGTTGATGAGTCAAAAGTTGAAGTCATCTCTAACTTATCTATTCCAAGTTGTCAAAAATATGTTAGGAGTTTTCTAGAATTTACAAGATATTATCGAAGGTTTATAGAAAACTTCACCAAGATAGCATCTCCACATTTCAAATTACTTACCAAAGACTGTGAATTCAAGTGGAATCCTGATTGCCAGTTAGCCTTTGAGACCTTGAAAACAAAAATTTCTGAAGCACCTATTTTAAGGGGACCTAACTAGAAGTTACCTTTTCATATTTCAACAGATGCCTCAGATACAAATCTAGGAGCAGTATTGGGACAAAAAGACCTAATTCCTTATGCCATCTACTATACCAGTAAAAAATTGACTCCTTCAGAGTTAAACTATACTGTAACTGAAAAAGAATTTTTAGCTGTTGTTCATGCCATAAACAAATTTAGACACTATTGATGCAGGAGCATCATCTCTGAAAAACACATTGTATTTTACCTAAGCTAGGGGGTTTCATGTTTTGAAGAAATATTAAAATTTCATGTAAATATTAATATTATTTTGAGTGATTAATTAATTATTTGTGAGAAATTGTATGTGTGAGAGAACATTTCTAGATTATTACAATGATGAGCCTGTTAGAATTAGTTCTAAGTCTTAGATAAGAATTTCTTAGGGATGTTGAGAGATTTAGGCTCAGTTGAGGAAAACTGGAAGTGGAGGAAGAATAAATTATATTTATTTTTAAACTGTGTATAAATAGGAGGGCTTGAGAAAAAGACATGGGGGACGAGGGAGAGAGGGAGTGTGTGTGTGTGTGTTGAAGGAGTTTCTATTTGGAAGCCTCTTGTAATTGTAAAGGGCCAAATAATAGAAAACCAGGCCAAGGAAAGAATTGTATTGTAAGTGTTTTGTGTGTCAATATAGCTTTTGATTTATTACTGTATGTCCAGTATTGAATTTGCGTGAGATTGGATTGATACGTTCAATGAATAAAACAAAATTAGGTTGTAATGAATTGTATGTCTATGTGGAATAGAGGTTCGATTTTATACCTCACTCTCAAGTTTTATATTACAAATTCAATTCAGAAAGTGATGAAGGTCGAATGCATTATTGAAAATCCAACTAATGTTATTGGCTGTGATAGTGATACGAATGATGGAATTAAAAATAACTGTTCATGGAAATGTCCAGTATGAAATTAAACCTGCATTATCTGTGTGAAGAATTGTATTGAAAGTGGACCCATATTATAATTACTATCTGCGGAAATAGATTAAATATGCTGGGTAATTCGATGGAGTTATTGGAAGCGCTGAAAAAGGCGCAGAGTTGTGTTCGAACTCTGTTTGAAATCCAATTAAAGACAGTTTAAATTGTTGTGAAATAGTTTGAATAGTGTTACAAATTGGCAAAGTAAGTTTGCGCAGAGTAAGTGTTGAAATTGCAGATTGATCTGGCTATTCGACTATATGGATCGATATTCTGTGGACATTCTGTTTTGAATTCTAATCTCACATGAATTGATTGTCACAGAAATTGATTGCTTGCAGAAGCTATAATAAAGTTTAATTATCCAGTCGATGTGGGAAAACGGAGGTGATAAGTCTTCAATCGATGTGTGAAGGGCGCAGATCTGAGTTTGAAATGCAGTGATTCGATTCAAAGGCGAGTTGAAGAAGAATAGAGGTAATGTGATTTGAATCTGTTGAAAACAACTCATAAGTTTGCTGAGGGCGATCTTCAGAAATTAAGGATCGATTCGGTTAATGTATGTTTGAACTGAGAATCATATGATCGAGAAGTACCATTGCAGAAGTAAAACTGCGCTGAAATGTGGGATAGCTTTTGAAAATTCGATGATTGCAAGTGAAGGCATCTTATGGGTTGCGTACAGGGGAAGGTAAGAAATTTCAGGCAGATTTCAATTATGTCAGACTTTCATTTTTTAACAAAGTGAAATATGGTTGTGAACGCCGGCCTTTTTAAAGCACATATCATCTTCATTGGTATTGAATAAAATCAGCTTGATATATATGTGAATTGAAACATTTCCATAGGCGTGGTACTTGATTGTATGATGTTGGTGCTATATGAAGTGCATAGTATGAGTTTGCCAGGGCGCACACTTTTTTTTATCAGAATTGGGATTTTAAAAGTCCAGACATAAAATCTATATGAGAATGAGATAAGAAGACGAAATTGTATTATTGCATTTGGGACTTAAGGGTGGAAACTTGAATTAAATGAACAGAAAGGACTTGCGCTATTGGAATTTTGAATTCTAGTCAAATTGGGAGTACTGTTATAAAAAACAAGCAAGTTGAGTCTAGTTTACATATGAAACAATGGTATTAAACACATTGGGCATTTGTTTTGTGAGTTTTAATGGTGAAATGAAAACTAATATTAAAAGCCTTATGTAATGGAAATGAGTAATGATGTTAATTAGATGAAAGCTTGAAAGTATGAAATGAAAGTTAGGATTGAGAGTTTGAGATGATGTTAATTGAGTTTAAATAAATTACATGGTTTTATAACCATCGTGGTTTTGTAACAAAGAAGCTTCTGAAATGAGTTGAAAAAGCTAGAAAAGGGGATTTTATCAACAAGAATGAAGAATTGTGTTTTGATATGCATAGTTAGTATGATTCTGGGGATTTGCAGGCCTAGCCTGCGTCATTTTTGGTATCAGAGCTTGGCTCTGTTGAAATTGAATATGTTTGTTTTCTGAATGAAGTTTAGTACGAGATTGCAGCTGTGAGGAAATCCATTCAAAGCAGAGGTGACAGCATCAGAAAGAGTGAAGACTGCAGCAATATAAATCAAGGGAAGCCGTGAGAGAAGAACCAGATGTGTTCTTAAAAGCAGAAGTGGCAGTGAACCTGTAGAATCCAATAAGAGATTGGACAGAGAGGACAATTGAAGTGTCTTCGAAAGTGAGAGTAAGAGATTGCAGAAGCCTAGAGAGAGCAAAGGTGTTGCTCAGGAGAAGATTCCAGATAGGGAATCGTGCTTACCAAAAGACTGAGTGAGGAGAGCTTAGTGAGGTAAGATTGCAGTAAGAAGGACTTACTGTTGCAGAGGCTTGATGCAGAGGTGCGAAGAGCTCATGGAAAGAGAGGAGCAGGAAATGACTACAGATAGTCATAGCAGAAGTTCACAAGGAAGCCACAGCAGAAAGGAAGATGCCAAAGAAAATGGCATGAGGATGAGTCAAGAAGAGTTTGACCGAGAGAAAGCTGAGATAGATTTCCAGATTGGAATATTGATGAGGATGCTGCAGAAAAATGTTTGGACCATGAGGAAAAGAGTAAAGTGGCCAAGGCTACGAGAAAGGAGAAATCAGCAAGTGAAGTCAGAGATAGTAGAAGAATTGAGAAAGATTGAGCAGATATTGGGTGCTCAAGAGGAATCAGAGAAACTCAGAGAAGCAGAGGTAGAATTGGAAGTTTCCATTTGCAGACCAGAACAAGGTGAAATGTTGGGGGAAGAGGATAATGAGAGGTCAGCTGAAGATCTCATGGACTATTGGCAGAGTTTAGAACAATTCGAAGACATGTTGACCAAGGAAGCAGATGAGGCAATGAAGCCTTGTGATTTTGATTCTTACAGTTTGTGTATGTTTGCAGGATATGCAGAGGATGATGAACAGCTTGATGAAATTGTCACAACCAGGAATGAAGCTCTTGAGGTAAAGTATGATGGTGAATCCTTTTTAGAGGAAGAAGGTGTTGATCATTTGCAACAGAAGGAGTTCATAGATGAAATCCTGTTTGGTGTGAAACAGTCAGATGAGGTTGATATAGACCAGCAGTCGAATGACAATTCTATAGTGGGACTACAAGAAGGTAAACCAATGAATTTATTTAATGGAATTGATGAAAGATGTTTGCAATATGATAATGTGGAAAACATGTCAACTCAGGAGGATTGCCAAGAAAAGAATGAAGCTGAGAAGGAAAATTGTGATGATCTGCTGGAGAGATTTCACAAGGAGATAGAATTCTTGGAAAGATTACTAGAAGAACCCAAAGGAGAAACAAAGCTTACAGAACCTGATGGAGGAAAAGGTGCGGAAGACAGCATTAATAAATATGATGCTGAAATCAGAGAAATTGAGCAGCGATTATATGAAGGTGAGATGAAATATCAGAAGTAGCAAGGAGGTTATGTCCTCAAAGGCATAAAAGAGACAGAAATATTAACTCAGCAAGATGAAAGTAACCAAAAATTTGGAAGGAATGATCAGCTACATGAGAGTGAATTTGATGAAGGTATTAAATTGCAGAAGTATAGAAGCTGGCAGCAGAATGAAGAACCAAAAATTGATCTGGTAGTACAAAGAAAGATAAGTGAAGACCGAAGATACAGATGGAGACTGAAGAAAAGAGTGAAGTGTAAGCTATTACAACAGAGGTTAAATGGCAAGCTGATGAATGAGTTCAGGGAACTTGAACAAATTCATATTGATTTGTTGAAGAAGGAAAGACTCGGAGAAATAAGGTCACAGCAAGAAGGATCCGATGAAATCCAAAAGAACTATGATGGAGGATTGGTGCTTGAAGCATCAAAAGAAAATGGAAGGTATTGTATTTTGAAAACTAAAGGTTGTTTTGTGTTTGCAGGTCATATTGACTTGAGGAAAGACAAACAGTTATTGAAGACTGTTGAAGAAATGACTACTCATAGTCATATGCAGAATAAGGAGGATGGCAAAAGAATTTTTGAATTCAAAGGATATACTGAGTCATTGAAGATCATTGATCTTGAAGGAAGCCAGAGTAAAGAAAGATTAAAGACAGATATTGCAAATTGTGCAGATAGTGGAGCATTACAACACAAAATTTGGGATCCAGGAGGAAATATCCAGACTTATGACCAGGTGGTCATGAATTTTCTTACCTGGGGAGTCTGATGCAGGAGCATCATCTCCGAAAAACACATTGTATTTTACCTAAGCTAGGGGGTTTCATGTTTTGAAGAAATATTAAAATTTCATGTAAATATTAATATTATTTTGAGTGATTAATTAATTATTTGTGAGAAATTGTATATGTGAGAGAAATTAGTTTCTAGATTATTTAGAATTAATGATGGAGCCTAAGTTGGAATTAGTTTCTAAGTCTTAGGGATAAGAATCTCTCTTTTAGGGATGTTGAGAGATTTAGGGGTTTGTTGAGGAATTGAAGGGATAAAGCATTAAATTAGATTACTTTTAAAATTGTATAAATAGGAGGGGGTTTTTGAGAGAAAAAGACATTAGGATTGTGAGTGAGAGTGTGAGCAGTGAAGGAGTTTCTATTTGGAAGCCTCTGGTAATTGTAGAGGGCCCAATAATCGAAAACCAGGCCAAGGAAAGAATTGTATTGTAAGTGTTTTGTGTGTCAATACAACTTTTGATTTTTTACTGTATGTCCAGTATTGAATTTGCGTGAGATTGGATTGATGCGTTCAATGAATAAAACAAAATTAGGTTGTAATGAATTGTATGTATCTGTGGAATAGAGGTTCGATTTTATATCTCACTCTCAAGTTTTATATTACAAATTCAATTCAGAAAGTGATGAAAGTCGAATGCATTATTGAAAATCCGACTAATGTTATTGGCTGCGATGGTGATACGAGTGATGGAATTAAAAATAACTGTTCATGGAAATGTCCAGTATGAAATTAAACCTGCATTATCTGTGTGAAGAATTGTATTGAAAGTGGACCCATATTATAATTACTATCTGCAGAAATAGATTAAATATGCTGGGTAATTCGATGGAGTTATTGGAAGCGCTGAAAAAAGGCGCAGAGTTGTGTTCGAACTCTGCTTGAAATCCAATTAAAGACAGTTTAAATTGTTGTGAAATAGTTTGAATAGCGTTACAAATTGGCAAAGTAAGTTTGCGCAGAGCAAGTGTTGAAATTGCAGATTGATCTGGCTATTCGACTATATGGATCGATATTCTGTGGACATTCTGTTTTGAATTCTAATCTCACATGAATTGATTGTCACAGAAATTGATTGCTTGCAGAAGCTATAATAAAGTTTAATTATCCGGTCGATGTGGGAAAACGGAGGTGATAAGTCTTCAATCGATGTGTGAAGGGCGCAGATCTGAGTTTGAAATGCAGTGATTCGATTCAAAGGCGAGTTGAAGAAGAATAGAGGTAATGTGATTTGAATCTGTTGAAAACAATTCATAAGTTTGCTGAGGGCGATCTTCAGAAATTAAGGATCGATTCGGTTAATGTATGTTTGAACTGAGAATCATATGATCGAGAAGTACCATTGCAGAAGTAAAACTACGCTGAAATGTGGGATAGCTTTTGAAAAGTCGATGATTGCAAGTGAAGGCATCTTATGGATTGCGTACAGGGGAAGGTAAGAAATTTCAGGCAGATTTCAATTATGTCAGACTTTCATTTTTTAACAAAGTGAAATATGGTTGTGAACGCCGGCCTTTTTAAAGCACATATCATCTTCATTGGTATTGAATAAAATCAGCTTGATATATATGTGAATTGAAACATTTCCATAGGCGTGGTACTTGATTGTATGATGTTGGTGCTATATGAAGTGCGTAGTATGAGTTTGCCAGGGCGCACACTTTTTTTTATCAGAATTGGGATTTTAAAAGTCCAGACATAAAATCTATATGAGAATGAGATAAGAAGACGAAATTGTATTATTGCATTTGGGACTTAAGGGTGGAAACTTGAATTAAATGAACAGAAAGGACTTGCGCTATTGGAATTTTTATTGAATTCTCGGTCAAATTGTCAGTACCGTTATAAAAAACAAAAAACAAGCAAGTTGGAGTCTTGTTTACATATGAAATGTTGGTATTAAACATCATTAAACACATTGGGTATTTGTTTTGTGAGTTTTAATGGAGAAATGAAAACTAATATTAAAAGCCTTATGTAATGGAAAACGGTAATGATGTTAATTAGATGAAATCTTGAAAGTATGAAATGTAAAGTTAGATCGAGGCATTTTTGAGATGATGTGAATTGAGTTTGTTGTAATTATATTGTTTTACAACCATCTTGTTTCAAGAAATAAGAAGGCTTCCTGAAGAAATAAAGCTAGAAAAGGGGATTTTATCAACAAGAATGAAGAATTGTGTTTTGATATGCATAGTTAGTATGATTCTGGGGATTTGCAGGCCTAGCCTGCGTCAACTATATAATAGGCTATGAAACTTTTGTTCACACAGATCACTCTGCAGTTAGATATCTAATGAAAAAATCAATTACTAATGGCAGAGTCATAGGATGGTTATTGCTTTTACAAGAATTCAAAATTACCATTCTAGATAGGCCTGGAAAACAAAACACAGTAGCTGATTTCCTATCTAGACTCCAAAACATCAAAGACAATACTCCAGTTGAAGATCAATTCCCTGATGAATATCTTTTTTCAATTTCTACTCAAACTCCTTGGTTTGCTGACATTGCTAATTATTTAGTTTCATGGAAATTTCCTTCAATAATGAATGCAAGAGACAAAAGAAAGATCATTTATGACAGTGCAAAATATTCATGGGTTGCTAATGAGTTATACAAAACAGGTCCAGATTTTATCATTAGGAGATGTGTTAGGGAAGATGAGATGCCTGAGATCCTCAAGGCATGTCATGATGAACCTTGTGGTGGACACTTTGCTGATAAAAGAACAGCTTATAAGATCCTTCATTTAGGATATTATTGGTCATCCTTTTTAAAGATGCTAAAGAGTATGTCAAAAGGTGTGACAGTTGCCAAAGGGTAGGGAAACCTTCTCGTTCAGGTGAGATGCCATTGTAGCCTCAGGTACATATTGAACCTTTTGAAAAATGGGCTTTAGATTTTGTAGGACGTATTAGTCCTCCATCAAGACAAAAGAAATATATATTAGTTTGCACTGATTATGTTACCAAATGGGTAGAGGCCAAGCCATTACTTTCTGCTACTGAAGCATATATAGTTAATTTTCTTTTTGAGGATATTTTTACTCATTTTGGTGTCCCAAGGGAAATTGTTATAGATCAAGGAGCTCAATTCACATCAAATCTAGTGGAACAAATGATGGAGAGGTACAAAATCAGACATAGAAAATCTACTCCCTATCATCCACAAGAAAATGGTCAAGTGGAATCTACTAATAAGGTCATTGAAGGGATCCTAACAAAGACCGTTCATTTTCATAGAGGAGATTGGGCAGATAGGCTTCCTAAAGCCTTGTGGGCCTATAGAACTACATGGAGAAGCACAACAGGCCATACTCCTTATGAATTTGTTTATGGAAAACAAGTTTTGTTTTTCATATAGTTTCAGATTCAAACTTTTAAAATGGAAGTTCAGCTAGGACTTGATCTAACAGAGGCACAAAAGCATGGATTGGAGCAGATTAATGAATTGGATGAGATTAGACAAGATGCAGTTCAGAAAACAAGTATAGTCCAGCAGCAAAGGACTAGATGGCATGATAAGTATATCAAGGAAAAGAAATTCAAAAAATGTGACTGGGCTCTCTTGTTTGATTCAAAGTTCAAATATTTTCAAGGTAAATTCCAAACAGATTGGCTTGGACCATATGAAATTGTGAAATTTTTTGACAATGGAGCAATAAAAATCAGGACAATAGATGAAGAAGAGGTCACTTTTCTTGTAAATTGACATAGATTGAAGCTGTATCATAAGCCACTTTCAAGAGAAGAATTTGTCAAGAGATTTCAGGAAAACAGTGATGTGAAGTTAATGAAGAAGAATTTTTCTTCTTCATCAACTTAGTTGAATTTTCTGAATTCAAAAGCATAATATATATATATATATATAAACATGAAAACTAATCTTTGATTAGCATGTTTATACAGAAAAGATAGAGTGAAAATCAGAATCTTTCTGACACTTTAGCTTTTCAAGTTTGTTCTTTTTCTGCAAGCAGCTATCATAAAATCATAAAGTGATTCACATTCCACTTATGATCCATTTCACTCCATTCATTCATATCCATTTCACTCCATTCATCCATACTCCATTTCATTTCATTAATCCATACTTCATTCATTTCATTCCATGGTCCACCTCATTTCCATCTCAGAGTTTTAAGATTGATTTCTTTTTGCAATTGAATAATACAGATCATAAGTTGTAGGCCATTTTTCATACTTCACTCCACTTTACATCTCTGATCCATTTCATTCCATTTCACTCCTACTCCATTACACCACATTTCATTATCCATTTCATACAACATTCCATTCATGCTTCAAACCATTTCATTCCATGTTTCAAGACTTCTACAGGTACATTCTGCAATCAGTCAGACATTCTGCAGCCAGTCAGACATTCTACAGCCAGTCAGACATTTTGCAGCCAGAGATCCTGAAGGCACTATCCAAGTAATCACTTGATTTAGTAGCAAATTGATCCTGCATATCCAAGACAACAAGCAAAATCAAGTGAGTTATGAGGACTGAAGATCAATGATTTTCAAAGGAGGACAAGGCATATCAAAGCCACAAAAAAAATCAAAGGAAAGGCAAAGGTAAAAGTTATGAAATTATTATGGTGACAGATCATGAAATTTTTAGCATAGTTAAGTCATGTATGATTCAAAAAGTTATTTTAATTAGTCGTGTTGATCATGCCTATCAAACCTATCATAAAAAATTTGGACAAAATCCGTTTCACTCCGCCATTCCAAATCATCATTTAAAACTTAACGGTTAAGTACTGAAGTGACCTAATCAGTCATGTCACTAGCCCGAAGCATTTAGTGATGATTTTTAAATTTACATGAGAATTTTTCCGCAGTCTTTTATTCCATGATAACTCTCAACTCATTAATCCATGTGAATCATCCTCACCGCATTATACTCATTTCATAATGACTCCATATCATTTCTTTCCGTAGCCAATTCTTAGCCATTCCGGTCTGTAAAACAGAGGAAACATCTTTGGAGTAAAAACATCTCTTTAACAGCCATTTTCACCGTGAGCAGAGGAGCAGTAATTTGAAGGTTGAGAAAGTAAGCTATGGGTCTCATAGTAAGATCCGAACCAGTTGGAACCAAGTACTTGGAAGGTTATCCAAAAATCAAAGAAATGCTGCAGCAGGCTGGGTGGTTACAATTTTTGGAAAAATTTAATGGTTTTCATAAAGAGGTAACCAAAACATTTTCATGGTCCTTCAATGGAGCAGAGGTCGAAGTAGGAGATATTAAATTCACTATTACAGAGGCTTTCATTGCAGAAGCAACGAAATTACCTAGACAAGGAGAACGCTGGTTCAAAAATAGAGAATTTAATAATGAGGCATGGAGGCAAATACTCAAAACACCAGGTATGGATGTTTCCATTTTTAAGAAAGGTATTCCTAGCTCGGAACTGAAGAATAAATGGAGGAATATGTTGCTCATTTTGCAAAAAATTATCACTTGTGAAGGAATATTTGGTACCCTCTATGTTTATCATATTCGGTTAATGATGCATTTCTTAGATAAATAAATAAATTTTCCCTTTTTCATACTTCATAGTCTGAAAAGAATGGCCTCTAATGTTCAAAAGAGGGTTCAATTTCTAGAAACCACTTTGTATCACCATGGTTTAGTCAAAATCCTAATTGAACATCATTTGAGAAAAATGGGAGATAATTGGGATGAGTTTCTAGTAAGGAATCACTTTGAAGAACCCAAGGAATCTCCATCTGAAGGCAAACCTACAAGAAGAAGCAGGAGAAGGGAAATTTCCAAAGCTGTTGAAACTAAAACTGGTAAATCAATACAAGGGGACAGTGAAGAGATGATTTCTGAGAAATTGGCTGAAATTAAGAAGCAGCTTAAGAAGGAGAGGATAATAAGAAAATATTCCAAAGAGAGAGGTGAAGGACCATCTCAACCAAGACGGAGCCGCAGACTCAGAGGTATATTGAAGAAAACAGGGGTTAGACAAACGGGAATCATAAACATTGAGGATGAAGAAACACCTACTGCTAGATCACCTAAGTACCAGTACGAGGAGGATATTGATGAAGGAGCTCCAGAGAGAGACCCAACACAGCAACAAATTTATAATTATGTTGAGACATTAGAGAAGAGAGCCTCGGAAAGTAGAGATAGAACTCCTAGCCCACCAAAATCTGCAATTGATGTACTAAGAAGAGACAAATATGAGTTAGAAGTGCTCAATAGGCATATCAAGAATGAGAATGAAATTTTAAGGGAGTAGGTTAAGCTGAAAGGTGATATGAATACAACTCTGTCTCTATAAATGAAAAAGTTGTACAAGGCCAGTGAAAAATTGAAGAAGAAAAACAAACAGTTAAGCAGGGAACTTACAAATTTGAGATTCAAGTTGATCATAAGGAAGCCCAGGAGACCATTTACTGCCAGGAAAAGTAGAAGAAGGGGCCTAGATGTCCTAGCAGAGGTCTCAGAGTACATGGATTAGTTGCATGAGGACATGCAAAAGCCGTGCAGTGGGGGTATGTTGAGCCCTAAAGATGTCCTTCTTTTCCACCACATTTCACTTCATTTCCTTTGTCCCTCATCAATTACAGGCTTGAATGATCAATAGGATTGATTAGGATTACTTTAAGAATGTATATAATGACTAACTTGCTATGTTTTCATGATTTTGTTGTTGTAGTAATTTTTTACTAGACTCAGCTACAGAGCGCAGTCATTCTGTAGCTAGTCGCATATTCCGCAGCTATCTTCATGTTCACGCAGGTTCTAGGTGTCACCTCAAAGAAAAACGCATATGTTCGTATTCCACATCACTCCCCCATCATTTCTTTCTCTCCACGAAGTCTGAGCTCGAGTCTATAGGTGGTTATGCACGTGGGAAACCAAAACTAGGAGATAGACTTCTAATAGCACAAGGACTGTAAAGATGTCCTTAATCATAGTACGAGACCACCACCAGAGTTCTAGTTTGATTTTAGTTGGGAAAGACATTTATTCCTATTTTATCTCAAAGACAGTTATGTAATTTTGTTATAAGTATGGCTCGGGAGACTGAGAGACAGCTAGCTAGATTTTTTTTTGTTGCTAGATCTCAGAAGACTGTAATACTCTATTTTTTTGAAGAATTTCTCCTTTAATGAAAGAAGCATCACTTTATTGCAAGAGCTGATTCAATCTTGAGTAGATTTGTGTGCTAATCCGGTGGTAGAAGGCCCCTGCTGCCTGAGAAGCTTTTTTCATATGGTTTAGATAAGTAACTTAGCCTTGTTTCATTCCTAGTTTAATCAATTTTCTGAACTTTGTGTTTTTATACTTACTTGCAGTGGATGCCACATTCAGTCTTATCCTTACAAACTATTCCAAAATACCACTAACATTGGATGAGATATAACTGTAGTATTTTAGGAGTTAATTGCATTTTTTTTCCGAAACTTTATGTTTTATGCTCATTTGCGTTGAATGATACAACCAGACTTGTTTTTACAAACTATTCCAAAATATCACTCATATTGAATGAGATAGGGCTGTAGTATTTCATAGAATTAGTTGCATTTTAGTTCAGTTGAAATACTCCGGAGGTAGATGTCACTCTAGTTTAATTCTGTCACTATATTTCAAGTTTGATAATGGCACTCTAGTTCAACTCTGTTCACTGTATTTCAAGTTATATTAGTGGCATTCTAGTTCAGTTCCAATTCACTGTATTTCAAGTTAGGTTAATGGCATTCTAGTTTAGTTGTGGTCACTGTGTTTCAAGTTTGATCAATTGTATTCTAGTTCAGAGTTATCCATTGTTCTTTAAGTTGTATTAACTGTCAAAATTAGAATTCACGGCCTTCATTGTTTACAAACTACTCTTGTTCTGAATTTCTATTAATGCATCATCATATGGACAGGAATTAGTGATATCAGTTTAAGGCCTTGATTGTTCCGCAATCTTTTGCAATTTCACAAATAAGCCTTTTCCGAAAAACTATTCTAAAAAATCACTAACTTTCGAATGAGGCTTAGTAGTGACAAATTGAGCTGCAGAATGGATTAATCTTAGCATTACAAGTTAATTCAGAGTAGAAATCTTATTGTGCTACAAATAATCTTTTCCAATTGTGTTCCAATAAACTTTTAGCCATGGATGAGATTCTTTGTAATATTGTAAGATGATTGTTTACTTAGGAGAACCTCATTTGCACTAAACTTGTCCTTTTCTTAAGCTATTCCAACATATTTCTAATGAATGAATTGAATGAGTTCATTTTATGAGTTATTGAGTTCATGTTGTGATTTATTTCCTTGATATAAGTCATTATCAAGCTTTGCATTTTCTGTTCTTTAGTGCCATACACAGTTCAGAATAGGTTTTTCTCTGTTTAAGTGTAACCATCCACTTCTCTTTACCAACACTTGGTTCTTTTCCTTTTTAACATAAAACCATAAAACCAAAAACATCAGAAAAACACTAAACACAACGTAGTAAGAAACAAATACCTAGGCACATATAGTGCACCTCACTTCAGTGGTTTACTAGCCCTGGTTGACAATTTATGACATCAATTTAGGAACACTAAGTTGAGCACACAAGGGGTTTCATTATGTTAGCCCCTTATAAATTTTTTGACAAGCAAACAGGGGGCTAAAATGTTTTTGAGCCTTCAAGGAATGCATTTCCCTCTGAAAACACATCATCCTTGAAGCCTCCTTATGCCCTTGTCCTTTGATAAATCCCTATTGCTGTTTCCAGTTATAAAGCCTCTCTGTTTGTGAAGAAATGCCCAAAAGGCCTCCTTTTTCCCCTCATATCACCCCTTCTAAGCCTTTGTTTTCATCTCTGTCTTCCCCTCTAATTTCCCCTTTTATCTCCTAAATTCCCCCAAAACTCCCTTTGCACCCTACCCACACCCCTAGTTTGGTTTAATTCCCCCTTTCTTCCCTTATCGTTACCCTTCATTGGCCTTGAAATGCACCAAAAATGGGCCAAAACCCACTTCTCACCTTATATTAGGCCTAAGCCCCTTTCGGCCCGCACCTGATACCAATATCTTAAGCCTTGGGTGCTGATCGCGATCACAAACATGGAGCGGAGTGCATTTATGCGTTATACAAAATTTTTCGATGTGATTGTAATATGGCCCTATGGACCCCCGCCGCGATCTGAGCCATTGATCTATATAGATCCAACGGCCCAGCGCTAATCACACTCGTTCCATCGCACCTGCCTCCCTCTTATGTGAAACCTCCAATGCTTGTCTCCACCGTCGATTCACTGTTGGATCCAACGGCTAGCGCTCAATCGCCCCAATCGAAATCGCAAGTTTAAAAAGCGCTACCCTCTGTCCTTTTCGATTGCGATTTGCCGATTTAATCTCTGTCGTTGATCTGTCACTTGGATCCAACAGCCAGCGCTCAATCGCCCCAATCACAATCGCAAAGTTTAAACGGTGCCACCCTCTGCCCCTTCCGATTATGATCCCCCGATTCAATCGTGACCGTCTGTTCAAACAAGATCGACGACCCATATTGCATCGCGTCTTCCTCTGTGTTTCTTCCATCGAACCTTCCCAAAAAGTTCATCATTTGATCTCCACCGTCCGTTGATCTCCTCCCGAAATCCAATGGTCTTAGTTTAATCGCCCTCCGCCATTGCTGGGTCCCACCATTTCGAATCCATTTCATATGTTTTAGCCCTTTCCCTTTGTATTTCGGCCAAAGGCTAAACCTTAGTGTTTAACGCTAAAGAGCATTCACCCTCCATTCTTTCATTGTTTCCACAGTTCTCCACTGCTCCGCCATCGCTTCATGGGCCTCCGCAGCAATTCTTCCGCCCTTTCCCTGGACTTTATAATTGATTTGTTTCATTGTGTAGGGTTCTCACCAGAGTGATATTTCACTCTGTTTATCATAATCGCAGTCACTGCGATTCAAAGCATAGAGAGGTCATTACAGTGGCAGCAAGAGTAACAGC
Organism: Pinus albicaulis; assembly: GCA_034641835.2. NCBI lineage: Eukaryota > Viridiplantae > Streptophyta > Pinopsida > Pinales > Pinaceae > Pinus > Pinus albicaulis. The sequence goes on from CM076581.1 coordinate 1,026,708,209, forward strand.
AGAAACAGGGTCAAGGGATTTAGGCCTATTATTTGAATATTTAGTGCCTAATCCCATGCTCAAAGGAAGAAAGTTCAGTTTGAAGACCAAGTGTACACGAAACAAGCCATATCTGTGTTAATGTCAGCAGAGCACCGGTTCTCCAAAAGGACACCTTCCTACAGCAGTTTCCATGCCTCCTCGAGCCCGAAAACAGTTAATTACTCTGACAAGAAACTTCTTGAAGAATGTCAGGACCGCAGTTATGGAAGAATGGAGGCCTTAAGACCTTTTTAGTCACCTTACTTTCTTCAGAGGACAGAACATAGGGCCTTACAGCCAGAAAGGACTTCAAGAAACATCTGAGGTCAACCTCGACCCGTCAAAGACTCTCGAAGCGGACTACGGAGTACATACAGTGCTGCAGAGCCATTAAGCAGTATGGGCATGAACGTTTCCACCATCTTGTCTTAATGAGATGAATTAAATGTTCATCTATTCCTGTTATTCTCTTCTCATATAAGGATTCTTGAGAACGTATTGTGGGGGTTGTTGTTCGGTTGTTGCCGATTGTTGTTAGATGGATTCAGTTTGACTATTAGAACAGTCTTGGGAGGGAGTAGTAGAGTAGTTTGTAATGTAGTAGGCTGGTAGGAGAAAGTATGGACTGTAACAACTATTGAGCTCAGTGTATGTGACTGATTTTGCATCAATTAATCGAGAAAATTTGTTTGGATCTTGGTCTATTACTATTGGTGATGTTTTTTTAACACTGTTTATTACATTTTCATACTGTTTCATTTTCTACTGGCTCACATTAGAATATTGGCATAGGACTTACCCTTGTTAGGTACCCTATGTTTCTGCTCTCCTTTCCTTTAATGTTTTATGCTGCTTAGTTGTTCTTGTTGGGTTTATGCTGGAATATTTGGGAACACTGGGGATTAGAGTTAGCCCTGTCCACTAGGATCCTTGTGCGACTAGCTGGCGTTTCTAAGATCTCTTGCTAGTGTCAAAGCATTGAAGGTTCAAAGTCCTTCTCTGATCTATAGACCCTGGCTCTGTTAAACTTATCTATGTTTTCCTTTGGAGCATGCTAAAGCTGACCTGATCTATAGACAGAAATTGGGTTACTTTCCTTTTCTCACTTTCTTTCCTTAATGTTCCATTCCACCATCTATCTAAAATATCCTTTAGTGTAGATGACTTTCCCTCTGAAAGCCTTGGCTAGTTGTTGCAAGTAATTCTCCTTTCATGACTCCATAACCCAATGGATGGAACTTTCTTGACCTATCCCCTTTGCTTAAACATCCTACTGCTTTGTTCCTTTTCTCCCATTACTTTCTCAGTCTATGATCTCATGACCAACCCAGCAACCAACCAACAAATCATTTTAAAACCTCCTTTGTGCCTCATAACCAGCCTAATACCTCATCTTGAGCTTTCAAAGAGATATCATTCTTTGTTTTATTGGAGAGATCCCTCTCCGGGTCGAGGAGGGCTAGATCCTAGGGCCCCAAAGTGGTTTGATGTTGTCTTATCTTTTGGTATTTCCAAATCTGCCAAAACATAGGAACCCCAACATAATGGTGACTCCGCTAGGGAAAGACCAATCAGCCTGATTTAGTAAATCACTGTGGTGGACAGTAAAATTTTGAATCATCCACCTGGTGACTCCACAGTTCCTAAATGGTTAAAAGACTCCACTAGTGATCAGTAGGCTGCTAATTACCTTTGTTTTTACATGACTCCACTGGGATACCAGTCACATTACAACATCATTCCCACCAATGGAAGACTCTGAGTTAAGTCCCCTTGAAGAGTTCCGTTATGGAATATCAGGTATACTGGCCCAACTCAGAAGCAAAGACCTTCCAGAGGTTTTCCGTTCCAGCTCAAGATTCAATGATCAACCTGAGATGAAGAAAGTTTTTCTAGAAGTGCTGGTGAAAAGGTATGAAGCTGACATTGAATTTCTGAACTCACAAGAGAAATTGTACCATTTCAGAGACCCCAGAGCATTTTTGGAAAGTCTCCCTCCCCCTAAGAGAGAGGAGATTCCACTGCTTTTTGATGTGCAAGAAGAAGGTGATCAGGCTTTCAGGAGCCACTTTGAGGATGCAGTGGAAGAAGCAATAGTCAAAGCTGCCCAGGATACAGACAACCTACCAATCATGGAGGGCCTAAAAGAAGAAATTGTACATCATGTGTTCATTGATCCTGTGGCAGAATATATGGAGGCCCTAATTTGCTCAAATACTCCAGCATTGATCTTTAACACGGGCCAGATTCATCAGGAGTGGTCACTACTGATGGTGACCTCAGTTTTGAAGAACTACATGCAGAGCACCCTGTGGTTATCTCTGGCAGGAATTCAATGCTCATATCCTTTTTTGCTACTGCTTGACTGGCTGCATTGGCATTATTTTATCACCTAGAACATCAGAGATTTCCAAGTAGAGTAGGGTAGGTAGGAAAGATCGATAAAGCTCAGTGTGCGAGTATGTAGTTAGTTTTTTTTAATTTCTACAAAGTCCAGCAAGCCAGACAGTCTAATCCTGGCCTGACTGTTTTCAATTTCTGTCTTAGAATGTAGAGAAGAAGTCTACTAGACAGTCTAATCCTAGTAGATAGTAGTTTAGGTAGAGAAACTATGAGGCCAACAGTCTAATCTGGTCTCATGGAGTAATAAGGGTAGAAGTAGAATAGGTTTATTTTCCTTCTTGTAAAAAATTGATGATGTAAAGGGTCTACAAGTCCAATTGCACCCAGAAGAAAATGTTAGGACTATAGTCTGGGTAGGTGGTTGTTTGGGAGAATATTATTGCTGATATGATGTCTTCATGATTTGTGGTAGCTAATCTAAGAAAGAAAATGGATGGGTCAAGTACCAGGCATCTGGCCTACACCAAATATTTATATTCTGAATTCTTGACTCCTTCAAGAAGAAGCCATCCCCATGTGGAGCCACTGTTAGCCCCCTATAAATTTTTTGACATGAAAATAGGGGGCTAAAATGTTTTTGAGCCTTCAAGGAATGCATTTCCCTCTGAAAACACATCATCCTTGAAGCCTCCTTATGCCCTTGTCCTTTGATAAATCCCTACTGTTGTTTCCAGTTATAAAGCCTCTCTGTTTGTGAAGAAATGCCCAAAAGGCCTCCTTTTTCCCCACATATCATCCCTTCTAAGCCTTTGTTTTCATCTCTGTCTTCCCCTCTAAGTTCCCCTTTTATCCCCTAAATTCCCCCAAAACTCCCTTTGCACCCTACCCACACCCCTGGTTTGGTTTAATTCCCCCTTTCTTCCCTTATCGTTACCCTTCATTGGCCTTGAAATGCACCAAAAATGGGCCAAAACCCACTTCTCACCTTATATTAGGCCTAAGCCCCTTTCGGCCAGCCCCCCTCAAACCATTGCCCCATATGCCCGCGCCCGAGACCAAGCACTTAAGCCTTGGGCACTGATCGCGATCGCAAACATGGAGCGGAGCGCATTTCCGCGTTATACGAAATTTTTCGATGCGATTGTAATATGGCCCTATGGACACCCACCGCGATCTGAGTCGTTGATCTATATAGATCCAACGGCCCAGCACTAATCGCACTCATTCCATCGCCCCCGCCTCCCTCTTATGTGAAACCTCCGATGCTTGTCTCCACCATCGATTCACTGTTGGATCCAACGGCCAGCGCTCAATCGCCCCAATCGAAATCGCAAGTTTAAAATGAGCCACCCTCTGTCCTTTGCGATTGCGATCCGCCGATTTATTCTCCGTCGTTGATCTGTCACTCGAATCCAACGGCCAGCACTCAATCTCCCCAATCGCAATCGCAAAGTTTAAACGGTGCCACCCTCCGCCCCTTCCAATTGCGATCCCCCGATTCAATCGTGACCGTCCATTCAAACAAGATTGACGACCCATATTGCATCGCGTCTTCCTCCGTGTTTCTTCCATTGGACCTTCCCAAATAGTTCATCATTTGATCTTTGCTGTCCGTTGATCTCCTTTGAGATCCAACGGTCTAAGTTTAATCGCCCTTCGCCATTGCCGGGTCCCACCATTTCGAATCTATTTCATATGTTTTGGCCCTTTCCCTTTGTATTTCGGCCAAAGGCTAAACCTTATTGTTTAACGCTAAAAATCATTCTCTCGCCACTCTTTCATTGTTTCCACAGCTCTCCACTGCTCCGCCATCGCTTCACGGGCCTCCGCAACAATTCTTCCGCCCTTTCCCTAGACTTTATAATTGATTTGTTTCATTGTGCAGGGTTCTCACCAGAGTGATATTTCGCTCTGTTTATCATAATCGCAGTCACTGTGATTCAAAGCACAGAGAGGTCATTACAACGGCAGCAAGAGTAACATTAGAAACAGGTTCAAGGGATTTAGGCCTGTTATTTGAATATTTAGCGCCTAATCCCATTCTCAAAGGAAGAAAGCGCAGTTTGAAGACCAAGTGTACACAAAACAAGCCATATCTGTGCTAATGTCAGCAGAGCACCGGTTCTCCAAAAGGACACCTTCCTACAGCAGTTTCCATGCCTCCTCGAGCCCGAAAACAGTTAATTACTCTGACAAGAAACTTCTTGAAGAATGTCAGGACCACAGTTATGGAAGCATGGAGGCCTTAAGACCTTTTCAGTCACCTTACTTGCTTCAGAGGACAGAACAGAGGGCCTTACAACCAGAAAGGACTTCAAGAAACATCTGAGGTCAACCTCGACCTGTCAAAGACTCCCGAAGCGGACTACAGAGTACATACAGCACTACAGAGCCATTAAGCAGTATGGGCATGAATGTTTCTACCATCTTGTCTTAATGAAACGAATTAAATTTTCATCTATTCCTATTATTATCTTCTCATATAAGGATTCTTGAGAATGTATTGTGGGGGTTTTTGTTCGGTTGTTTTCGATTGCTGTTAGAGGGATTTAGTTTGACTGTTAGAACAGTCTTGGGAGGGAGTAGTAGAGTATTTTGTAATGTAGTAGGCTGGGAGGAGAAAGTCTGGATTGTAACAGCTATTGAGCTCAGTGTATGTGGGACCTGTTTACCCAATTTAACTTAGCAAATTTCTTTGATCATGGCCTGGTTACTATTAAAATGTTTTTTTTTACACTGTTTATTACGTACACCAGCGATTTCTTTTACCTGTTCGTTGATTACTATTATTACAGATTTATCCTGTTAGCACCGTGCTTTTGCTCTCTTGCCTGTCGTTTTCTTCTGCCGTTTAGTTGTTCTTGCTTGGGTTTATGTCAATATTTAAACACCTGGGATTAGAGTTAGTCTTTGCCCAACAGGACCTCAGCACCAACGGGTCTTCTAAGATCTCTTTACTGTGTCAGTGCCACTAGGTTGTCTAAAACTCTTCTGGATTCATTTGTTCTGTTTCTGTTAGAATCATCTTCATTTTCCTTGGGACATGCTAAACACCCTGATAATGACCTAATCATTATCTATAGTCATAACTTAGTTATTTTCCTTTTCTCACTTTCTTTTCCTTAATGTTCATTCTAATTATTCTAAAGATCCTTTAGTGTAGATGACTTGCTCCTTCAAAGCCTTGGCTAGTTGCTAAAAGTAATTCTCCTTTCACACTGCTGCACATAGCCTGAAAATGGATGTTACTGACCATCCCTTGGAGAACATCCTGCTACTTTGTTCCTTTTCTCCCATTACTTTCTTAGTCTATGATCTCATGAACAACCCAGCAACCAACCAACCAAATCATTTTAAAACCCCCTTTGTGCCTCATATCTAGCCTAATACCTCATCTTGAGCTTTCAAAGAGATATCATTCTTTGTTTTATTGGAGAGATCCCTCCCCGGGTCCAGGAGGGCTAGATCCTAGGGCCCCAAAGTGGTTTGATGTTGTCTTATCTTTTGGTATTTCCAAATCTACCAAAACATAGGAACCCCAACACATTATAAAGTTTAAAACCCAAGAATTAGGAGAAAAGCTTCCACATTAGTTTTAAAGTTGCCAGTCCAGAAAATGGACTATTGAGTTGGCCATTTTACTTTGCCAGGAAATTGCGGAGAAGGAAAGATGATGTTGGCATTTGATAATTATTTATTTTGTTTGATCCATACAGTAGTCTCCCCCTAAAATTAGCGAGGTACACACAATCCGTACGGCTCTGATTTGTAATTCATACAGCCTTACATCCATCCGCCTTACCTTGACAGCCTAACATAAATGAATGGCACAAATTTTAAAGCAGTTTGTAATAACATGTTGAAAGTATGGACCAATAAGAAATCAGAAAAATAAATTTAAATAATTTAAATAAATAAACAATAAAAAATTTTAATCTTTAACTATGGAAAATTATGAATTTTTTTTGCAAATGGAGAAATTAATGTCAACATCACAAAAAACCTAATGCATAATACCTGTTGGGGGCAGGTACAATAACTAATCTCAAGATATCCATCAATTGGCCGAGATACGTGGAATCATTAAAGAGGTTGCCCCTATTATTATAATGAATGCACGCCACTACTCCAAACATGGAATGAAGAGTTATATAGGTTTTAATTTAGCCACGAACCATGCATCCTATGCCATTGGAACGAGGAAAAGCTTCAAAATTGAGAGCAAATAGATAATGAGCACAATAGTTTAAATTTTAGTAAGATTTTTTATCAAAATTTGGATTTGTTTTGGGAAATCTGGGTTATAGTTGTTAAATTTTAGGATTTTGGGTGTTTAGGGGATTTTTTATGGGGCTAAATTTATTTTCATTATTAAAAAAATAATTTAAGATTAGATTTTTTGAAAAATAAATCACTGACGAAAAATAAATTTCTGGGTGAATTTGTAGCCTCGGTAAACAACACTGATAATGAACCACTCTTTTATTTAAAGTAACTAAACTACTTTTTCATTATTGTATTAGTTTGAGTTAAAAATGGTATTAATTTTAATTATCTTTTGTAAATTTAATTAATTAAGAGTTTAGGTTTAGGTTTTTTTTTTTGGGTAAGTAGGGGAGCTTAGGCCAGAGTCAATTTGCCTATTGGTTGGAATAAGACCGGTCCTCCTACAATGAGATGATTATCACCAGGATTGTGTGAGGATTTTGTCAAGCCTGAATGCCTCTTGGGAAGTTTAATTTCCCCAAAGTGACTTCCATTCCTCAATCCCACTCCATGAGCTCTGAACCTATGACCTAATGGGGATTAAACCCCACACGAACTATGTTGAAAATGCAGCAAGATGATGGAGCTTAGTGAAAAATGTGAAATGTGTTCTGCCTTCTTGTTGGATTTGTACAGGCAAAATTCCTAAAACAAAATCTATTTCCTTTTTTAGATCATGACTACTTTTGAGATGGCATGAGCATGGTCCTGGGATTGCAAGATGTTATTTCTATATTTGTCATGTTGCAAACAGATGGACTCATTTTTTAGACCCATAGTGCCCAAGCTCATTTTAGACCGGCCTCTCCTTAAAATAGTCAAAATATTATTTACCCTTAATAATATTTGGATCTAAACCTCTGGGCTTACTCTTCTTGAGCAATCTACTAGCCCTTGGAAGTGGCTCACGTATCCATGAGAATTATGCTATTCCTGTGTGTTCTTTCAAAAAACACACAAAGCGTGTTGATTATCAAAGCACAGGGGACTTCCAAAGTAGTGTTTGGTGGGAGCGATGAGACAATGGTGAGTTGTGTTCGGTTTAATTTAGTTGAACTGGTTGAGATTAGTTTAACTAGCTAATCAACTAGTTTTGAGTGGAGTGAATTAAATATTATTTAATTCATTAATTAGTAACTCATTATTCAACTCAAGAACACATCAGTTCACTACAGTGCATGATCAGTTCAGTGGAGACCAGTGAAAGAGGTATATGAAAGGGTGGAGTTAGCTATCAGTGGCGACATCAGTTGTGCATGAGATTTGCACCACACTTGGAGGAATTGCCCATGATGATTGCGCTGTCAAGCCAAGGAGATTCGAACCTTGGATCTCTATATAGACAGGCCATGATTGCACAATAGAGGCAAGGCAATTAGTGGTGAGTTTTGAACCAGTAACCTGTTCAAAACCAAGCTATTTTGTGTGTAACTTTATGAGAAAGTACTGAGTACTTGTGAGGAGTATTGTACTGAGTTTGTTACATGATTTCTCCATTATAATATACACAATAGCTGCGGGGTTTTCAGCTATAAGCTTTCCCCATACATACTGTGTTAATGTGTATGATAATTTGATGTGTTATCGCTTGTTTTATTTCCGCATGTTTGATGATCTTAGTGGAAGAGATTATGTGTTCCATATGAATTCGAATTGATATGTGATCAGGATAGTCTCGGTGGATAATTAATCATTATTCAGCAAATTTCTACATGGTATCGGAGCTGTTGAAGCAGAGATTGATCAGGATAGTCTCGGTGGATAATTAATCATTATTCAACAAAACTAATTGATCTACACCTCATGAGTAATTATTAATTAAGTGTATTTGATTAGTCAAGAACATGTTTTTATAAATTTGAAAAATAAGTTTTTCTCTTTAAAACCATGGTGAATCGGTAACTTTTTGAAATAATCTGGGTGAGACCTAGGATCAAACTTAACAGTTTCCAGTATAACATCAAGAATATATCCAATAGTTCGTAAGCTATACACACCAAGAATTTATTACTTAGCATAACACCAAGAATATATCCAATAGCCCATAAGCCATATATGCCAAGAATTTATGACTTAGCAAGAGTCGAGACTCCATGGTGGTGGGGGAGCCTACTCCTTGAGCCTTATCACAATGGGCCAAATATGTCTCTTTCTGGGATTTGAAACTGGGTGGGGAGGATAAAATTCCATTGTTCCAACCACTTGATCAAATTAATGACTTAGCATAATGTAAAGAATATATCCAATTGTCATAAGCCATACATACCAAGAATTTATGACTTGGTAAGAATTGAGATTCCAAGGGATGGGGGAGCCTACTCCTTGAGCCTTATCACAATAGACCAAAGATGTCCCCTCGTGGGATTTGAAAGCGGGTGGGGGGATAACATCCTATTGTTCCAAACCACTCGATCGTCAAACGATGAGACAAAATAAGTTATTAATCTAAAATCTAGAGTTGTGTTGCAAGAGAGTGAGTTTGCCCCTTTATAAATTACTAGCAAATTATTTGTGTGATTTATTTTTTTCAATAACAATGATAATTTACCATGCATTTGCCACTAATTAATAATAATGGTTACCTTCATTTCCAATTGATGACTAAGTTATAACAAGTTTCGAGAACTTAGGAGAAAAAACACTAGCCCATTAAAGCTTAGTAAAAACAAAAATCTAACTTCAACAATCATAATCATACCAGAAAAATAATGTACTGCTATGGGATATAAATTAAAATGAAATCAATATTATTTCCTTTATTTATTTTGGTTAAGGTCCATTTGATTAGAAAGTGTTGAATTTGCTTTAAAACTAAAGTTCTTTGATTAATCAAAATAAAAATGTGAAAGAGAAGAATGTTACATAAATAAATAGATGCACATAAATGTAATGGTGTAAGATATTATTAGAATTAGGGTTAACTTAGCAAACATGTTAACTACATATCATTTAACATTGATGTCATCATGCTTATATTTAAAAACAAAAAATTCCTTATAAGGCTATTCAAAGTGGGCTCTGCTCAAAGGGAAATTGTAGCGACTAATATTTGGAAGTGGCTTAATTTTCTACGCCCCCCTAATAAAAGATTCACCAATTTCCATTTTTTTTTTCAAATAATTCTCCCAAATTTTACAGTATGAAATTATTTTTCTTAAAAATTACCAAAATCTTATATAAAATATAAAATTATTAAAAATTTTAATATTTTTAGAAAAATATAGTCGAACATTTTATAAATCAAATTCACCAAAATTTCTCAATTTTAAAATAAATTTCCACTCTTAAAATTTTCCATAACCCACTCAATATTCTTTCCACCGATCCTCATCATTCAAAAAAAACATACAATACTTGAGAACCATTTATAAAAAAAACCTTGCTCAACCGAAGTTTATCTAATTGACAATACCACAATGCGAATCAAATTGTGCGACCCTATAGACATAAAACCATATGGAATGTATAGCCACATTGTTAGTTCTAGGTATTCCATTGTTGGCAAGCACTTACACTTGTTTGGCAATTTCCCAAAAAGTTATATTTGACGATTATTTAATTTCAGTTAAATGAAAGAGCTATTGTGCATAAAACACAATCAACGATGAGTAAGGTCATTGATATATTTAAAGTTATAAGTTACATATTAAATAAAACATTTAGCACAAAAAAAATAAATCAATAAATCTGACATGAAAGTAAAAAATTAAATTTTTAATATACACTTAATTTTATTTTACATATTAAAATATGCATAATCCTCAACTTAACCAAACCAATTACACCTTATTTGGAAAATATTACCCACATCTACTTCAAAATAATACTCAGTTAACACCAAAAATAAAGTTGTATAGTTATTTATGTTTAAGGATGATGTTGATGCAACACCTCTAATTGATTTTGGACTCTATTTAAATTACCACCAAAGTAAGGTTATGTGATTATTTATTTTTAAGAGTGACCTTGGTGCAACATCCCGTGTGGCTTTAGGCTATTCGATTTAAATTACCACCAAAGTAAGGTTATGTGATTATTTATTTTTAAGAGTGACCTTGGTGCAACATCCCGTGTGGCTATTCGATTTAAAAACAATACATATATCTATATAGCTTCTAAAGCTATGCTACTAAAATTTGCTATGCTGCTTTGAATTTAGGGAAAGTAAGTTAGCTAGATCTAACACACCTATAATTGGACTTTCGTAACCTATAACATCACACTTATGTAAATTAGCACCCAAATAAAGTTATATGATTATTTATGTTTAAGAGTGGCCTTGGTGGAACATCCCAAAGTGTGGCTTTAGACTCTTGAAACAAAAAACAATACATATATCTATATAATTTGTAAAGCTATGCTACTTTGAATTTAGTTAAATTAAGTTGGCTACATCTAACTCCCCTATGATTGGACCCTCGTAACCTATACCATCACACTTATGTATGTGAAATATAATTGGACCCTGGTAACCTATAACATCACACTTATGTATGTGAATATATAGTACATAACCGCTAGTTAAGGGAATGCAACGAGTGGTGTGCCATCATTGGAGGTGGGACCCTTTAATTGTAAACTACTCCGCCGAGACTAATAATTTTGATAGAGACCCTTCTATATTATATTAATTATTGTAAGGCACTGATAATTCAAAGTGATATGACCTTGTCATAGAACCCTTGCCATCATGTCATAGATTTTGTTGCGTTTCTCTGTACCATGTCCCCACCCACATTGACAGGTTTAATCTCATACTTTTGTGACCGATTAAAAAAAAGAAAACTTATAGCTATGCATAAGTATTCCAACCTAAAAGAATTTCACAATTTAAAATTAATATCTTCTATTTCAAATAGTCAAGAATTGATGTATATAGAATATATGTATACAATTATTTCTTGATTCCAAGCACTATTATTATGTAAGCACTAGCTAAGAATGCTATATGCTTTGTAACCTAAATTCATACCAAACATGCACTTTAATCGACTCAAAGGATACTATTAAAAAAATGGCTCCATATTCTACTTGAAAGGAGACATCACATCACATATAGAATCACATTAAAAGGCAAAGAAATATATTATTATTGGAGTATCCGCTTTCCAATAACTTTGATGAGTGGAAACATTCATAAACAAATTTTGAGTTACTATATATGTATGCCCCTTGTAAATCATCATGGTATTACATCAACCCCGAAAAAATAGTGTCCTTTAAAAAGGCATCCATCCATAACATGAAAAGATGTATTGATTTGATTTATTTATGAAAGACGGTGTCAATGTAAGATTCCCGTTGTCTCCGTCATACGATAATCATTGTTTTGTCGTTTCAAATACCACCACTCACAAAAATTAATCATCGCCTCTTATACTATACTATTGTCCCACGTGCCCTTTCCACGGGTTGATACGTTATAATAATCATCATATGGTCCTACTTAACCTTTTCACGGGTCATCAATTTATTTTTATTATTATTATGATAAGAGACATATATTATATAAATTTATTATTGGTGTAGTTATATAAATAATTGTATTGTCGTATCAAAATATTTAATTTATAATACATCTTATAAAATTAAAAAATCATAAACAATAATGAGATTAAAATATTATATATATAAACCATGAAGAGTTACCTTCATTTTGTGAGAAATTCTTAATTTGTACATGACTTTCATTACAATACTATGGGGTGATCCACCACATACTAAATATGACAGATGTTGATATGATATTTTCTTTAATTAAATAATTTGAGATAAATTAATTAAAGGAGCATAACTTTTTTGGAGATAACTCTCAACCTTTTTTTTGTTAATTAATTTTCTTCCATTACATCATAAATTAGGTATACATTTCTATCAAGTAGCCTCCTCACTTTTGTGTCCTGACACAAGGGAAACTGAACCAACGACAATGGGAGCACAATATCAATCTTTTGTCTTTCAAAATGAACAAAAAATAATCTTACTAGTTGAGCATCCCTATGCCAAGATAGGTATCCGACACCATTGAAAAATCATTACATATTGTTTGTTGGATAATACTGACATACCATAGTTGTAGATTGTATAAGAAAATAAAATAAAGTTCTGTGATCATAAACAAAACAGAAAACCTATGCATGTATCAATCATCGGAGGATGTTGCCAACATCGAATCCTGCATACTTGGGCTTGCTGGAGAGTGATGTCCACACTGAAGATGCCTCTAAATGTGGGTCAGTCGAGCATCCATGCTAACCAAGAAAAAACATCGATGTCTTTGAATCTATTGTATGTTATTGAGGCAAACTATAATTTCATTGCAATCCTTATGTTTCTCTTTGAGGATGCGACCCAATAGAATTTTCATTTACCACTTTAGGCCGATGGAAAGAATGTACTGCATCCTATACTCTCGAATATGGCTAGGGTTAGGGACCCAACCAGAGACCTCAGCTTGAATTTCATAGTTTGAATGGGCTTTCAAATTTGTAGTTGTCAAGAGTTGAAGGTGTTGGATTTCTTCTTGAACTTTAGGAGGGGTGATAAAGAGGTACAATTCAACGGTTGATTGAGCTTGGGACTGGGCTTTGGGTTTTCTCAAAGAACCACAACCACCAAACCCATGCCTTGGATGCATTCTCTACCTTGGAATTTCTCCTAGAAAGGACTCGAACCAAACATTGGGCACTTTTAGAGAAGGGTGTGGGGCAATGGGTAGACTATGGGAAGGTCAAAGCAGAGTAGGCCGAAGGGGAAATGAATGAGAAAACACTAATGAGAGGAGCTTGTATTAAAGAAATTGGATATATGAATGTAGAGGTAAATAATTATGGGTGAAGGATACAACTAGAGGGATAAAAATAATAGTAAAGACCATAGAGAATTTGACCTCATTGATGCAATTCAAAATCTCAGGTTCAAGAATAAAAAGCACAAAAATAAATAGACAATACCAAGGAGGGGTCATGACAAACATATATTTTACCAACTTGTGAACTGTGTGCTTGCTCCAATAGTTGTATGTTGGTTCCTGACATTGACGCCCTTACTGGAGTTTTCTCAATCTCCTCTCCCGCACCCTAAAGGCCATGAATGGGAAACGACTAGTCTAAGAAACAATCTAATGAGAGTAATGGTGGTCAAGGCCAAGATGACGTGGGCCTTCCTTCGTTGGAGTGCCAAGGAGCCATAAATTGAGGGGGGGAAATCCCACATGTAGCTGAGAAAACGGATGGAACTAGTAGAAAATGGCGGAGAAGGCTCGAACAAGGTAGGAAGATGTGAATGATCACAGAGGTTACCATATTAATTTGTTTTTTTGTCATGAATTGTAGGATGTGCAATTGCATCGGTAAGTTGGCCACACCATCCCCTTATTTAATGCCTTGAGAGGTTGTGGGGTGGTGGGCCTTTTTCGATTCCACTTCATTGGCTTTGTTTGCAATATTCTCATTAGGGAAAATCTTAACTTTTGATCTATGAATACTACTACAAATATTTTGACATATTTCTTAAAGGTTAAATCTCTACAATCTACCTAATAATCCTGATAATTAAATTAAAATTTTAAAAAACATATTCTAAAATAAACACACCAATATAATAATAGTTATCATACTATCCTAATTATCCTTTGGAATAAATAGGTGGGTTTTAAACCCTCTATGTCATCAAAATTATAATGGATCATCAAGAAAATATTTGAGGTTGATGTGTGTATATGGATTAAGGATATTTTGGTATGTTGTTCTAAGACTTCACTCTACCATAATTGCTTGAACTTGTTATGTCAAAAATTGGGCTAGCCTTTACTTTAAGGTTTAGATTATCAATCTATTTAAAAAAAATGAGTTCAAGGAAAGTCAATATAACCATGATTTTAGGATGATTGTTAAGTCCCTATATTAATAGTGTAGTCTCTTATTATGTTAGTGTAGCCCCCCTTATTGTTATTGTTGTACCCCTGTAACCCCCATATTGTTATTATTGTGCCCTTACATTATTATTGTTAGGTCGGCTAGGATTAAATTATGGCCCCATGGACTCCTATATATAGAAATGAGGTTTTGTCATTTGTATCATCCAAGAATTGTTCATTCATGTAATGTATTGTAGGTTGCCCCCTCGAAGTGGCTTATTTATAAGGTGTTGATATCTCTTTTCTTCTATTTTTTGGAGCTGGTTTCACAACATTTGGTATCAGAGCTTTGGATTCCAGGGTTTCGCTGCACCAAACAGGTCATCGTGTCATTTTCGATATAAATTTTTTTCTACGAAGGTTCAAAAGATGAAATGTTTAGAGCGCGAAGCCAAAATCCTGAAGAACATCTTCACAAAATTTCAGATCTTGTTTCGCAATATTTTCAGAGATATGATTTGTGGAAGTTAGGTCTTGTTCAGGCTCCCGAATTTCATCTCAAAGAGGTGATCGTGGGAAAATATTCATAACTCTCTCTCTGAGCATCGGATTGGAATTCTATAAAAAGTGACCGCAAGTACGTGGACTATAGTTTCTGGTCTATCAATTTCAGAGCTGAAGGAGGAAACAGTAACACATGGCAAGTTGTACAAGTTCGCTCTATTGAACTAGTTCATAATTAGGTCATCGTAGGAGATTGGACATAACTTTGTCTTCAAGAATCCAATTCAGGTCATACCTATGGCATTCAAAAGAGAATTCAGCGGGCTACCTCAGTGCCAAATTTCAGATATTTAATATCCGAAATCACAGATATAATTTAGTTTCAATATCTAGCTCCTCAAAATCAAGAAGAAGGTGTGTATTTGGTTTTTAAAATTGCATAACGCTTGTTTGAAAAAGCAGTTTGAAGTGATTCCAAGGGCATATTTTAGAATTTTTATTAGTACTGGGTTCTATAATGCCTGCAAAAAAGAATTCCATACCCATTAAGCCCTCAAAAATCTATACTATGACGCATGAAGAGGAAGAATTGAAGTATGAGATATCAAAATTATGGAAACAAGTGCAAAAAATTTCGATCTTACGAAGAGCAACCGAAGATGACATAGATGGTTTAAAAGCAAAAATGAAGGCTAACTTCGATGGTTTGAAGGATCAAATCATAGCTAATATGGATGATAAATTAGTGGAAGATCACATCGAGCATTAACAACAAGTTCTCCAACTCTCAAAGGATAACCTAACTTTGGTGCAGAATCTAATGAAACAACAGGAAGATCAACATCACATCGAAAGAAGTTCTGAAGCAGTCATAGAAACAAGAACTCAACAAGTACGATCAATTTCAGAGTATCTCAGAAAGTGGAAGAACCTTCCTGTAGAAGATTCCACATGGGAGGATGAGAATTTTATACAGAAGCATCAAGAAATAATCAAGCGTTAATGAAAACAATTGTTTGAAGGAGAGTGACATGTTAAGTCCCTATATTAATAGTGCAGTCCCTTATTATGTTAGTTTAGCCCCCCTTATTGTTATTTTTGTAATCGTGTAACCCCCATATTGTTATTATTGTGCCCTTACATTATTATTCTTAGGTCGGCTAGGATTACATTGTGGCCCCACTAGGATTACATTATGGCCCCATGGACTCCTATATATAGAAAGGAGGTTTTGTCATTTGTATCATCCAATAATTGTTCATTCATGTAATGTATTGGAGGTTGCCCCCTCGAAGTGGCTTATTTCTAAGGCATTGATATCTCTTTTATTCTATTTTTTGGAGCTAGTTTCACAACAATGATTGTTAAAAAAAAAAATGTTATAATGATATAATGAAATTTCAATAGTAGATTCTTTTAAAATTATATCTAATAAAATGGGTTTATATATTTTAAATACACTTGTGTCTGTAATAATGTTATAGAGTGTAAATTACTTTGATAATGAATTTTTTATAGATATTTTTTCCTAAACTTAAATTACAAAAACTATTGCACATCATTCATTACTAGAATTCCTGATATAATTTTAAAAAGAGTTATTTATAATTTAATTTTAAAATTGAAACTTTATTATAGTTTTATTATTGTATTTGATTTAAATAAATTTGTTATACATTTAAAGTGAAATATTTTTAGTTGATTAAAGTCACTCAATAATGTTTTATTTGAGTAGATTTGTTTTTTTGGATCTTCTCTCATTGCATAAGACAAGTTTTATTTTTCACGAGCCTTATTGTTACAGGTTATTTGTTCGCATTCAAACAAATGGCCCTGAACCTATATCTATCATCATCCATTTACACCTTGCAATCATCCTCTACAAAGAAAAAAAAAATCGCTTTCCAAAAGTTGTGGAATTTCTACATTACACTAGGTAAAACCCTATTTTAACTCCCCATCATACTTTCCCAATTCAGAAAGTGTGATGGCGCAGGCTGCATCAAAGACATATGTGATGATCAACACAAATTTATGTTACACAAAGTGTGATGACACCCGGAAATGAGTAATTTTTTTTTTTTTTTTTAAGTTTCACTCTCTAGAAGCTTCAGGAGTGGATTTAACCATTTACTGTTGGATTTGATCTCGAACTCCTACTAATGAGGTCTTATCTCTTATCTCATAGAACTTACCTCCTTCTAAAGTGGATTTAAGCCTTATTATGGTAAATCCAAAAATACCTCATTTATTATGGTGGATCTATGCTATTCATTTGTGTCTTGAGGTCCATAATAAATCCATGTGCTTTAGGTGTGATTGAAGGCTTATCATTGTGACAAGGGAATGGAAAGATAGTTGTGAGAGATTCACAAAGTCAAGGTGAACAAGAGTTGTAATATTGTCCTATAATTATTAATACAAAAATGTATTTTTTCTCCTATACATTATGTCTTGATTATGAATATGTAGAGCATGAATCCTTACATTCTTTTTTAGAGTTGTTTGTATAATTTTATCTTGTATATTTTGTTCTCTTACTTGTTTTGGATGATTTTCATGTTCCACTTTTAGAAATTAGAGTTGGACCTCGAGCTAACAAGTAGGGAGAATAAGGAAGCCTACATTGGATTCCAAGTAGGTTTTCCTTTCATATTTCAAACATCTCTAAGGAAAAACATTATAGTTTTGTCTTGGTTGTTTCTAGTCTAAGCCACTAGATCTAGGGAGATTTCTTCTATCTGCAGAAGGAATTTATCCACAAAACAACTTGGTGACTCCACTGGGGACAGGATGTTCAAAAGTGGTTTTCTTTGTCATAACCTTTTAGGGCCTCTATAGTCGACCTTATTTTTCTTGTTCAGACTGTAATTAGACTTAGGAAAGATGGATTTTGAACTTAATTAGGGTTTTTTCACTACAAGGAAAAGACCCTCTAGTGGATTTTTTTGAGGAACCCCTTATAAAAATACCCTAGACATCCGTTTCTAGTAGAGGTTAATAGAGGAGGTTGGCAGGTGGAGGTTTTTGCAGATGTTTTTCTTCCGGTATGCTTATCATCCTAAATTGCAACGGTGTGTTCAACAAGAGAAAACATCGATGTGCACAAAACATTGGCACACCTTACATTGTGGGTTCCGTACACACCTTCTTGGTGTGTCTTATTACTGTAGCGCACAAGTTCTTTACAAAGCTTCCACACCGATGCATCATAAAACCCCACGCAAAAACAGAAACCACCTGGTGTAGTCTTAAGAAACCACACCGGTGTGCCTATAAAACCCCGCGCATCGGAACAGGGTTAAATAAAAAAAAAATTACAGCCAAAAGACCACATTTTTTACTTTTCTCAGTGTTCCAGATCTCTCAAGCACCAGTGAAATTTATCATTATCTGAGCCGCCCTGACATCAGTGCTCCCATTGCACCCATTGCGCACACTGTTGCTGTGGATTGCCCACCAATCTCTAGCTTGAATTTTGGAAAACGGTGGGAAAATGTTCTTTTGCAAATTATACAACCACTATGCCTCCTCGACGGCCAAATGTACAAGTTTTTTTCTTGTTTCTCCATAATTAAGCCTTTTAGCAGATTAGAAGTTCAAATTACCTTAAAATTAACCATTTAAAAGAAAGAAAGAAAAAAATTGTTGCGCGGTGTGCTCAAGCCTTTCGGCTAGCATCGGTTCGTGGTGCTACCTGTAAATTTACAGGCTGCACCACAACTGGTGCTAACGATATCTACACCGGTTCTGGGGTGGAATTGAAAGGTGCACCGTGTTATTTTAAAATTTAAAAAAAAGTGCGGTGCGGACGATTACCTGGCCACACCGTTTACGATGTGGAATAGCGGCAATGCGGTGCATTGACTTAAATATCTGCCCCGCTGCGGGTATTTTTGTTAACACACCACATTCCTCATTTCGACAGGGTCAACGATCAGGCTTGGTAAAATACCACACCGTTGACTGTGTAATGATGTCAGGAGGTCTGTGTGCTGACCAAACTATATGCCCCAGGTTGTAGAGTTTAGTCAGTGCACCACACTCCCGACACCTTTTACAGTCAATGGTGCACTGAAAATATTTAGGCACACCTCCGCCATTGCGCTGAATATTTTCTGGTGCACCGCCACCGGTGTGTGACAAAAAAATACGCACCGGTACCGGTACATGCCTATTTTTTGTGGCACACCGACTGTTTTTTTTTTCAAAAGAAAATTATATATGTATATTCCTAAATACATGTCTCATTTAATAAAAAAATTATATTTAATATGTCAATCATTCAGAGACGTGAAAGGAGAGAAGAGGGGGAATAACAACAACAACAGGTGGACCATTATAACATGGTTCGCCTGTGGGAGGCACGAGAGAGGGAGAGAGATGCGTACCCTTGCCCTATTACAACAGCTACCCAGGGGCTCCTAAGGCAGGTAGGCCTCCTCAAGTTCTATGAGGAGGTTACTTTCCTAAAGGGCCATGGTGTGTTTTTGAGACATCTTATCCGCAGGTGGAATGCCCACCGACAAGCTTTTTGGGTTGGTCCTAACCAGTGGCACACACCCACTGAGGAGGACATATATTTAATTATAGGACTATCAAGGAGAGGGGTGGATTTTCCCTTGTTCCCAGAGGTTCCAGTTGGCTATGCAATAGGGACTTAGTTGGTGTACTCCCAGAGATACATTAGTGCAGATATACTGTCTCCTTCAGATTTTCAGGTCTCCGGAGGTCAGTTACGTATTGCTACATTTGGTAGTCAGGAGGTGAGGTTCCTCTCATTTCTGATTTCGACCATTTCACACAACACCAGTGATGGGCAACACAATATTTGCTCATTTTTATATTATGTTGATTCTTTAGTATATGAGCCATAACTTGTCAGGTGGTCATTAGGGGAATTTTAAGGTCTAAAATGGGCCTCATAATTAAATTATAAAATAATAGTGGAAATAATAAAATAAGATTAGATTACATCATTAAATTTTGGAGGGAAAAAAGAAAAGTAAAAAGAATAAAAAATAATAAAATAATAAAACTATTTTTTCAACCCATATTTTCAACTTATCTCCCTAAGTTTTTACTCAAATTCTGAGCGGGAGTACTAATCGGATGCATAATTTAATTCCTCATCCAAGGAGTAGCCATGTTGTATACTTTTGATCAACCCTGCTACACGAAAAATGAGAAATACATGAAAAACGTGATTGCAATCACGTTTTTCATGTTTTTCTCATTTTTCGTGTAGCAGGGTCCATCGAAAGTATGCAACATGGGCACTCCTTGGATGATGAATTATATTTTGCATCCAACGAGTACTCTCACTCGAAATTTGAGTAAAAACTTAGGAAGATAAGTTGAAAATACGGGTTGAAAAAGTAGTTTTATTATTTTATTATTTTTTATTACTTTTACTTTTTTACTCCAAAAAAGGTGAATCATCCCTGATGGTTGACATCATCATCTTGAATCCTATTGGTTCTTATAAAGTTTATTTTGGCTGTACATTTTTCTTAGGAGGCCCATTTTAGACCTCAAAATTCCCTTAATGCTGCCATTTTTTTGCGGCAGTTCTGTATAGCCTTAGATAGATGTCGTGCTCATGCACAAGGGAGGGTCAACTTCCCTTTTGCTTCAGAGTTTTTTTGTTTATTTTTTGAGAGGTTTCCAGAGATGAGGCCTACTTTTGTTCGGCAACCTCGTAGGCCGATGTTGGAGGCACGGATGCACATGTGGGGATAGATGATGCCCAAGAGGTGCGAGACTGAGTTTTTCGTGAGGATATCACATGATGCACTGGAGTTGCTAGCCAGTGTTGATGAGCATCCCTTCATTATGGTCCCCTATCCTTATGCTGGTTTGGATTGGAAAGGGTGTGCCAACATCCTCTTCACAGATGATGAGCTGCCGGATGATAGAGGTAATCTTACTATTTTATTTAAATTTATTCTAACATGTTCTTTAACTTGTTTTTATTAAATTGTGTAATGAAATTGTCTAATTATTGTTCTGTACTTGTATATATTTTGCAAACATTGGGTATT
The DNA here is from genome assembly GCA_034641835.2 of Pinus albicaulis. Classification (NCBI taxonomy): domain Eukaryota; kingdom Viridiplantae; phylum Streptophyta; class Pinopsida; order Pinales; family Pinaceae; genus Pinus; species Pinus albicaulis. The sequence goes on from CM076581.1 coordinate 1,026,729,245, forward strand.
TTGATGGCGAGGACATGCCAACACCACCACATGATCCAGGTGTGGATCTTGATGATGATCAGGATATGCCGGATGCCGAGGATCATCAGGAGGTCGGTGCAGAGAGACCTGCTCCTGCTGGTGCGCTAGTATCGATTTTTGCTAGTCACGGTAGGCTTGATAGCAGATTGAGGATGGAGTTGGGTGACCAACTCTGTGCATTGATTGTTGAGGTGGGATTCAAGCCTGCTACTATGAGAGACATATAGGTCGATGGTAGGATGGTACATATGTGGAGAGGCATGTCGCGTGACATGTAAAACCTGATGTGGCATGTCGTAGGAGCTACGACCTTAGTTACGCGGTTCAGGAGGAACCTTGGACGTTATAGGAGTGGTGAAGACGCAACACGTGATCGACAATTCGCGAGTAGCGCTGACACATCATCTGATGATCACGATTAGGGGAGTGATCATCGTTCACCTCGTGCCACACTCGATGAGAAATCTCCACTAGCATTGAGCAACAGTCATCATGGAGAGCAAGCTAGGCCATCGACCATGTCCAATCATCACGATGATCGTGAGCAGGCTGGACCATAGACCATGTCTAGTCATCATGATGAGCGGTCGACAGTTGATCCTGATCAACATGTATGGACTGATCAGCTTGTTGAGGCTGCACCATTGAATGAGCATGCCTCGACTAGTACTGCTATTGATGATGTAACACCATCTGATATATGACATTTATATTACAATTGTATATTTTTGACATTATTTAGTTATATATATATATATATATGGTCCATGTATTTTATGTTCATGTTGCAGCTGTACTTAATTTACATGTTGGTGATCATCGTGATTTTTATATTATTAGGTCATGTTAGATATGTTCTTTTAATGTGAAACTTGCAGATAGATGTGTATGTGATAGTAGTTATTTCACATGAGATGTATATTTGATGTTTGTGTTGTGATGATGTTATATAATGCTAATTGTGTTTTGTTAGATGATCATGATCATAATGATGTTAGTGAATTTGAGTGTGTTTTAGAATCAAATATGATGTTTGTATGATGGTTATCACGATCATGATGTTTATTAATTAATTTAATATTAAATGATCATGATATTGTAAAATTGTAATATTTGTAATTCTAATTGCATGTAAAATTCTAAAATTGTAATTGTAATTGTAATATTTAATTTATTGTGAAATGATTGTAATTGTAAATTTTAAATTCGTAAAATTGTAATTGTAAATATGTAAAATTATAAAATTGTAATTGTAATTGTACGTGAAATTGTAAACTTGTAATTGTAATTGTAATTGTAATTCTAATTCTATGTAAAATATTTGTAAAATTTTAATTGTATTACTATGAAATGATTGTAATTGTAATTGTGATTGTATGTGAAATTGTAAAATTGTAATTGTAATTGTAATTGTAATTAAAATTGTAATTGTAATTAAAATTGTAATTTTATTTTATTATGATCTTACATACAAAAAAAGAACATTATAAAGTACGCCATTGTTTTTGATATCAACATAATTGCAAATTATCAAGTGAAATATTGATTTTAACATTAACACAATGCAAATTACCAATAATTCAAAATACGTATTATAATGTTTCGAAAAACCCATCTTAAAAAGTATAAATATTGATGATCAAATAACACATGTACCATATCACTCTCGGTTCTCATGATCACCCTCATTATCTTCCATCTCGCATGGCATGATAACACTGTTGTTCTCAAAAATATGTTTTGATCTAGGGTCATGTCTCAATACGAACCACCAATCCCTCTCCAACACATCTGGGTAAAAAAACACCTAGTTGCAGTGTTTGGGGAAAACACAGGGCTCCTTAGCTTCATCCCAAATCTTTCTAGAGTTGATACATATTAGCCTACTATCGCGATATTCCTTTACATTATTCCGATCAAAGGTGTCCCACCACTTGCACCTAAAAATAACACATTGGAAAGAAGAGAAATCCACTTCAATGATCTCTTGTATCTTTCCGATGTAACCTAACGTCCCTTGTACTAGGTTTTGATCACAGTGGCTAGATTAAATAGATTGATTAAACTCGACTTCCACTCCACAATCTTGTGTGATGTTTCTAGCATCGACATTTTTTGTGTGAAAATGGTGTCCATATGCCCACATAGATGGGAACAAATGAACCTATTATAAAAAAGTTAAAAAAAATCATAGTGTCATGTGTCTTATAATAACCCAACAATTAAAATATAAAATATAGATGTCTTATAAGTTTCAAATTTACATATAAATTAAATAGATTATTACCGAGTTGTTGCACCCAATCCCTACGTTTAGCGCATCCTCTTCAGCACACGGGTAATGACTGTTTGCACTGTATTTCTCTCTAACTTGGTTAGCAACCCAACTGTTGGGGCATATTTTTGGCATATTTTCTTTTAAATGATCGGGATAAGGCACATGTCTACCATTAAATCATCTGAATTCTTTCCTGTCACTATCCCATTTCATCCTCTTTTGTTCGTACAATGCGACCTACGGTTGTGTCTCTTCAGAATTGTAAACAACGAATTTATTGATTGCTTCAATTTCTGCATTCGCTGATTAAATCAAATTGACATTATATAGTACATAGAGATCAAAATATACATTATATCAAAGTTCAACATGAATATTTACTTTTTGTAAATTTGAAAAATTATAAGTCGCTTACTCTTTATCAAGCGCTTTTTTCCACTCTTTTGGAGCAACTCCCCTTCTCTTTTGTCTTCATCCCTTTCATCGTCCCAAATCAAAGCACCTGGTCTGTTGTCCATGAAACACGTTGACATTTCCTTCTCAAACATACAAACAATCTCAACTATCTCTTGACGCCACTGTGGAATGCTTGCCACATGAATCTCCTTTGATGTGATCCAACATACACATGCAGATAATTTAGATATGGCACATCCTAGGTCTTGAGGGAATTCATGTTTCTCACATCCACACATGAACAAAGGATAACGACACTGCAAAGTTATAAACACGTGCAATAATATACAAAATTAGTTATGTTTTATGATCGCTGCATGGGATAAATTTTATTAATATAAAAAATGATAAAATCATGCTTTTGACATTATACATACTCTTAGAAGATTCAAATGATCATGCGATTTCAACCCCAACAAATGGTAATCCACGATGAAGCAATGCTGTAGTGAAGACCCGTATGAAGATGGCACCCTCACACCCATTATAACTTCCTTTGCCAAAGAAAGATCATATTTTTTAAAAATCCATGGGACATCAGCTTAGAGGGGCTAGCACCTGTCTCTGATCTTGTACTTTCTAATCGTCTTGGCCAATGTTTTTTTTTTAATTTTTGAAGTAATAATATCTTTCCTAACAGCCAATGTGTCACTTTGTTTCGATGATATGTGCCTCCATAAAGAAGATGAAACATTTTTAAATATATGCATGTTATCTAATAAGTGGGTAATCTTAAGATGCTCCCAATATGGGAGGTTATAAAAGATAGATTTCCTTTTCATCCCAATGGGCAATTTCTCAACATAGGTGTCAAATAATTCTTGATCATCAAACATAGGCTCCTCATTTGAGTCGAACATTTCTATGAACTCCTTCTCCTTCTCTCTCTCATATGCTACAAGCCATTCAGCTAGTGCCGTTATTGGAGGCCTTTGGGTTCTCTCTCGTTTACCATTGAAAGCAGATGTTGCTATTCTCTAAGGGTGTTCTTCTGGGAGGAATACCTTGGAGCAATTATACACTGGCTTTCGTAGGTCCTTAGACCATCTAGCTTTCATAGAAGGTCCACAACATTTACATCCAAAATACCCTTTTGTTACAAGACCTACAAGATTATTGTATACGATTAATATGCATGGCATGTTAAAGAATATCATGAATATCAGAACAATTACAACGAATTGAATAACTAATATGTGAAATAATATTGTTACGTATATAAACAAATCAATAAATTAAACATGTAGTTTACCAGAGCAAACTTCTAAGCCTGGATAATCATCTATTGTGTAAGAACATATGCCATACAACGTAAAACTCCTCTCTGCTGCGATGGGTCTTGATACATCATATACATTTATGCCATCCCATAATTCCTTCAATTCATCTACTAGTGGTTGTAAGTAGACATCCATATTCTTCACTTGTCTTCTACCAGGGACTATGAGAGCCAACATAAGATGTTCATTCTTCACGCAAAACCATGGGGGGATATTTTTATTGATCACTACTACAGGCCAAACAAAATAGTTGGTGTTCTGGAGGGAATATGGGTTGAGACATCCATGGCTATGCTGAGTCATAGAAATCGTACTTCATCCTTGAAATTTTCAGGCCATGTATCCTCTATATGCTTCATGGCTATTGAATTAGTTGGGATTTGCATAACTCCCAACTCAATTCTGTGTGAGGCGTGCCATCCCTACAGCATAGCTAATTCCTTGCAAAAAAAGAGCCTTTGAATCCTTGGGATTACAAGAATTTGCCTCAATATCTTAAAAGGAGGACCAATACGTGATTTACCCTTCTTTTTTAATTTATCATACCTGTCATGCCCACATTTCGGGCATATCCCTTTATCTGCATATTCTCCTCTATATAGCATACAATCATTTGGACATGCATGATATGATATGTACTCAACACCCAACATTTTCAAAAATTTCTTTGTCTCTTCGTAGCTACAGGGAAAGTCATTATCACTCGGAAGAACCTGATCTTTGAATAACCCGTAGTTGGTGATCATGGAAAAATATATTAATAAATGTAAATTAATGTCGATATGATTATTAACGTTCATAAAATTTACCATTTGTAATGTTCATTGTGTACTGATTATATTTCTAAAATTTATATAAGGGAGGAATTTATGGTAACTTACCTCAACATTTCCGAGAAACATGCATTCGACAAGCCAAACTTTGCTTTCACGTTGTACAGTAATGTAATTGTCCCCAACTGGATAGAATTTGACTGATCGCTTGGTCCAAAGAGAGGGGTGGTGGAAGAAAATTTAAGGCTTTCGAAAAAGGTGTCAGCGATATGAGCATCATCCCCTAGCTGATCATCTTTTTGGAATGCATCTAACATCATTGTCTCCATGGCAGTCGTATCCCTTAAGTAATCATCCATACCAACCTCTATTTGATTGCCTCCATTTCCAGCTTGTGAAGAACTACTATTGTTGTAGTCATTCCTAATTGGTGAATTTGGATGTAGCGAGAATTGAATCGATGGTTCATTCAACCATTCTTGGAATTTTTCCTCTTCGATTTTTTCCCTTAATTTAGTCTTCTCTCGATTTGATATTGTCGTGGGGTGCAACAAAAGATGGTAAGTAGGTCTCTCATCATCACTATAATCCTACTAATTTAAAAAAATATATTTGAACATGATTAGTAAAAAATATATGATATCAATTAGTAACCACGTTGACAATATTGCATGATTAATTGGTTTAACATTGAAATAATTAAATTAATCAATATACCAAACAATTATAATTATTACCATCATTGGCCCAGGATTGTGGCTAGAAGATGCAATATTTTTTACAATTAGCAGGGTGAAGCGACTGTCCATTTTCATCTACCAAATGCGCCTTGCGATATGCTACTCATAATAAGAGATTCCGATGTTTTGGAGCTGTTTGAATATTTTGTGCGTCTAAACTCGATTCTGAATCTGCATGAACCTGCAAATTTGTATACATTATAAACTAATTAAGCTGTGCATGATTGACATGGATAAAAAACATAAATTCAATTAGACAATGAAAATATAAATAAAATTTGAAGTAAACATTACGTCTCGAGATGCATAGGGAGAACTTCGCGATGAACTTTGAAAAATATTATGGAACGAGCTGGATTTTGAAGAATTGTCCATTTGATATAATTATGATATTTTCTCCCTGCATTTGAGAAAAATAAACAATAAATTTTGGTGCACACGTCTAAAATTAAGTTCGATGCCTTAAAAATAGACTTCTTGTTATCGGTGATAATGTATAGATCACCGCACCGGTGTGTTTTCGTTACTGCGCACAGGTGCCATGATATAAATGGATGCACCGGTGCGGTGATATTAAGTGACGCACCGGCGACGAATAACTGCAAATAAAAAAGCATAGCTCTATTTTATTTAAGTGAAAAAAAATGGTAAATTGAAAAATGGGCGGAAAAATATTTTCGAAAATCTAATTTCATAAGAAAATTCTTTAAATACTAAATACTTTACATTATTTCACTATTTTTGCAAAAAATTTCAGCTAGAGATTTGCAGTAGACATACCTGGAGCAACAGAGCACGAGAGCACTGTGGAGCAGCGAAATACGTTGGAACAAAAGTATTCAGACAATCAGAATTCCAAACCTCTGGTGATTCAAACCCTGTAGTAGCATAGAATTTCTAACGATCTCGTGATTAAATTTGATTTTTTTTTACCTTTTCTACAGTTTTTTTACGAAGTAAGAAAAAAAGTTTCAGTTTCTTTTTCATTTTCAGAAAAAAAAAAAAAACCATTTTTACCCTAAACCCTACATTCTTTTTGTTTCTACCCTTTCTTCTCCCTGTTTCTGTGATTTCATAATTAGGGCTTTTCATTTTAGATTCATAGGGTTTGTATTGCTATATATAGGCCTAATACATCCAACCCATGGGACGACTTGCATAGTCGGATCCAAATCCATGTCGGCCCTTGCGTGAATTTTTGAAAAAAATATTTTTTTCTATCATTGTGCCTTGCGCAACCTAGCACACCGGAGCGCTGTATTATCCCAGCGCATCACGAAAGTACTGTGTAATAAAAAATTTAAAAACAAATTTTTTTTTAATCAGTGCACCATATGTAAAATAGGGCACCAGTGTGCTATTTCATTATGGCACACCGTGAACGTGTCGTTTCGCAAAAAAATCATTTATTGTGTTAATCGATGCACCATGTAACATATAACGCACCGCACCGGGTCTCCTAGTTGACAGAGAGCACTGTATGGTGGTCCCTTGTTTGTGCGGGGCGTTTATGCTACAAAAACTAACACTGGACGATTTTATTATTTTCTCTGTGTTAATCGGTGCGATGGTTAACATGTAACACATCAATGCTCCTTGTTGAAATAGAGCACCGTGCGGTCTATTATACTGTTTTTGTGGTGCATTTATAAGACCCCACGCACCGACTTCGGTGAGTACACCATGAATGGCGCACCGGTTTCTTGAGATTTTTGTTTTTACCTGAAAAGTAGACAATTTATTTATAAATATATTAATGAATGATATGGTATAGGTTTCAGATTGATAAAGAAATGACTGACAAGAGATCAAGTAACAAAAACACTGATAACACATCAATAAAAGCAAAAAAGGCAAGTTCTTTGTAAATTCTTTACAAAAAATATTATTTTTGAACTATATGTAAGTTTAAATAATATGTATTTTTTATTGTGTATCATGAAAAGCCACAAAATGATGAAGCTTGATAAGATTATTTCTGATCTAGGACCAGAAGAGAGTAAAATCTTGATGGAAAAATTGCAAAAGGATGAATCAGGTGAATAAAAAAATACTATCGATCCAATATGAGTTTCTTTTTTTATTTTTCATTAATAATATACTTAAAACTATTAGATAAGATGTGTCAAACAATCTATTAATTCACATCTGTTTAATGTTCTATCGGGACCAACCACTCAGAAAATGAATGTTGTGCTAAGAAAAGAAAAAAAATAGAATATGAAAATGAAAATGAATTTCTCCTTAGCTCATCTGGAGTGGTGCTGGAGGTTAACAAAAGGGGGAAAAACTTTTACAAAAGTTTGAGGGATCCGTGGAATGAATGTATAGACGTTATTTCCACTTACAATAAAAAAAATAAATCTAATGATTCCAAGAACCAAATTTTATCTAAACTACAGGAAGAGTTTCCAAAGAAATGGTCAATGAGACATGTCAGACTTTTAATAGCAAAAACGTACAACAACAAAAAAGAAGTAATGAAAAAGTAATATTCCTTTAAATGTTTGTCTAGAATTATTTATAAATATCACTTTTGTTATATTTACTTTGCATATATCAATATAAAAATTAAATAGTTTATCGTCATGTTACATTTTCAGGAAGATTATGAAAATCTCAAAAGATGAACAAGCTGATATCATAAATATGCCAGTAGGAATGTCCAAAAAGGTGTACAAGGAGATGGTCAAAGAAATGGACAAAATTGCATCGCAGGAGGATCCATCTCAACAACAACATGCTTCAAATGTAATATGTAATCCTTGAATTTTTCAATCATTAGGTATAATAAATAAAAAATTTAGCATTAAATATTAATTTTCAAGTATTTTCTTGCAGAAAAGAAAAGAAAATAGAACCCATTCAACACATAAAACAGGACGACAAGGAAGAAAAGGGTTGATATATAACTTTGTGAGTAACTGTTACTTCCTTAGAACAACTTAACTAGATTTCATTTTTGTATTTTTAAAGTTGTTTTACAAAAATCATCATTGAATGTCTTCAAACAGGTGCTAACATACAAAGAAGAACCATCAGACGAATTGATTGAAATTGGGTTAAATATGGGTTGTGAGTATATGTTGGCATATCAGAAATTAATTGTGGAATTTGTAAGCATCTATTGATCTTGTTTTACCTAGCTCTGTCTATAATTAATAGAACAAAAAAATCTTTTATATTACATATATGATTTGTTATGGGGTATAAAACTTGCAAGAAACAAATTATGGAACTACGCCAACAGATGAAATCTTGAAAGATGGCATGGTACATGGTTTTGAAATAATGTGTATAGTTTATGAGTTAATTGTTGCTATGGTACGTCATTTATTTTCGATTTACATTGATGTATATTTTTTAATATTTCAATTTTCATTATTCTCACCAATGTATATACACTCATTACAATTTATTTTTATGTTTGTAGATGGAAGGTGAAGAAGAAGAAAAGAATCAACGCCATGAACAAAACATTCCTAAAAATAACCCAAGTCATGGAAGTAGCTCTAGCAGTGACAATAGTTCAAGCGAAGAATGATGATCACTATGTTTGGATATCAAAGCAAGGCATTGTATTTTTTGAAATATTTGTCTGCTGAATCAAGATTTTTTTTTAATGTAATGGACATAGTGTCCTAATTGAAAGACAAAGGGATACCAATAATTGTCCCATTTTGTATGACAACGACTGTCTTATATATATATTTTAAATTTATTCTATTGCATTCTCCATTGTCGTTGTGAAATATAACACCACTGATTAAATTTATGGATGATCAAATATTATAATGAAGAGATGTGAAATTTGATGATATGATATAACAAATTAATCCAAACATCACATTCAAATGCACTAATAAAAATTTAATTCATATCAATAATGTTATAAGATATATATGTGTCAACTTTTGATGAATAATGAATTTTAAAAAATCACAATAATTATGATATGATATAACAAATTAATCCAAACATCACATTCAAATGCATTAATAAAAATTTAATTAATATGAACACTGTTATAAGATGTGTCGACTTTCGATGAATAATGAATTTAAGAAAATAACAATAATTGCACTATCACAAGTCAATGTTTCTAAAAAATACAAAATGAACACCGGTGTGTGTCAGTTACTAGACACTGGTGTGTTTCTATGACCTATGGGCACCGCAAAAATACCAAAACCAATTAAAAGTATCAGTACGTTTGTGAGATACTACCCACCAGTGCGTTTATGTGAGACTCTGCAATGGTGCATTTGTATGACCTATGGGCACCGCAAAAATACTAATACCAATTATAATTCTAGGTGCGTTTGTCTGATACGATGCACTAATGCGTTTCTATAAGTCTACGTACCGATGCTTTGGGACGACCTATGGGCACTGCACAAATCCCAAGACCAATTAGAATGGCCTCGTGTGTTGTATCACCAACATTGTGCTCGGTGCGGTTTTATACCTTGACAGCTCGGTGCATGCACCTTCGACTACCTTGGGCCACCTTCTAGATGACACGCACCGGTGCGTTGAAACCTTAGTAGTGCACCGATGAAAAAAACATCCGTAATAACCTCCAGCCACCTAGTTTTTTTAGTTGTGTTGAATTTTCGTTAAAAGCTCCACTAAAACCTCTGTAATCATAAACGGATGTTCTAGAAAATATTTTTTGATAATTTTGGAAAATTTTATAACACTAAAAACCTCCTTTATAACCTCTGCTAGAGGGTCTTTTCCTTGTAGTGTTTACTTGCTTTTCGTGCATACCAGACCCATCACACTTTTCCTTCTATGAAAGTGTGACTCATTGCACTTTTCCTTCTATAAAAGTGCGACTCCATTAGAGATATTTTGAGGTAAAAATTGGGGCTCAAAACAAAAATGGACAACAACCATGGGGGATGATTCACCATTTTTGGTGTAAAAATGTACAATTATTAAAAAAAACTATTTTTTCACCTCGTATTTTCAACTTATCTCCCTACGATTTTACTCAAATTTTGAGAGTGAGCACTCATTGGATGCAGAGTTTAATTTTGCATCCTTGGATTACCAATGTTGCATACTTTTGATGAACCCACCTACATGAAAAATGTGAAATACATGAAAAAATGTGATTGCATGGATGCAAAATTAAATTTTGTGTCCAACAGAGTGTTGTCGCTTGAAATTTGAGTAAAATGTTAGAGGGATAAGTTGAAAATACAAGTTGAAAACGTAGTTTTCTTTTCCCTTCAAAAATTGATGATGTAATCTAATATTATTTTACTATTTCCACTATTATTTTATAATATTCCTTAGGAGGCCCATTTTAAACCTCAAAATTTCTCTAATGATTGAAAATTTCCTTCTTCTAAACTATGATGAAGCAATGACAATGCGACTCATTGCAGTTTCCTAGTTCATTAAGTGTGACCCATCATATTGGTGCCCATAGATTACCTGCGATGATAAATATAAAGCGGAAAATTTAATTTTCCCGATATTGCTCTGAATTTTGTCTTGTTTGCAGTGTCTTCCTGAGTCTCTGGTCTGTCCAATGTCACTATAAAGCCAACATCTTGTTTTCATTTGAGTGTGATTGCCTTTTTGATAAGAGATTTCTTATTCTTATCAATTAGGGTTTTTATCATTTGACTTGGTTACTGATCTTTTAAAAAAAAATTCATATTATAGTAACAATTTGATTCAATTGTTTTTTATTCAATAATCTAGTCATATTTTCATTTTTCTTAATATTGAAAATTGAAGAAAAAGAGAAGAAAGTTTCATTTTCTCATACGTTAGGGCTTTGAACTTTTGAATTGGAATAGTAAATTTGAAGATCTTGTTCAAAAGTTGTTTTTTGCATAATTATTTGAAACTCCTTCCCTTCTTTAGTTATATCTTCATCGAATGAAAATAGTTCTTTCTCGTGCTAGTTGCATTTTAGGAGTTCAGGTGAATTTAGTTTTATCCTTGAAATTGAAACCTAATCAAGATAAACATTAAAATTCACCAATGAATCTAAGGAGTATTGAAACAGTAAAGACACATCTATTTGGTCTAGGTTATACAACATGTTTCAACATCTCAAAACGTAGGAACTATCATTAATTGTTCACATTACATTCTGTGGGTGGCCAGCATTCCATGCACTTCATATAGTATATAGGATAATCATTCCACATACCCTCGCGTATATCAGAATGGTGCTCCATGTATCAAAAGCATATAGGGGTGCTTTCCATCATACATGATGCATTAGACATCGCTACTACAAACTGCACTTCCACGTACCCTCGGTTATATAATAAGTCCCCATTAGGTTACAAACTTTCCATATGTGACCGAGTCGACCACCTTATTGTATGTGTTACACCGAACACAATATTTGGGGAGATTTCCTGCACGTACTTAATGGTATATTGCAGTTCACAACAACCTGGTAATCCCTTCATACTGTTAACTATTTAGTATAGAATTAGTTGTAGTTTCAGTTTCTGCTTAACTGATTCAGTTTCTAGATAACCGTCCAATTTTATTTTATAAATAATTCACTTTAATGAATCTATCAGTGCGTGTGTTCTCATCGATTTTGCTATTTTGCTTCTCTCTCATTTTTCTGTTTTTCTTCTCTCTCTTACGTAAATTTGTCATGGTATAAAAGCGTTGTTAGAATCTCTATTGCCTGAGAGTTTGTGCAGAGGAGTCGTTGTTTGAAGCAGAGGAATTGGTGTTTGAAGCCGCTGCTTGAGGGATTATTCTAGAGATTTGTTTCTGTTGGAGAAAAGCGATCTACTATGCTATTTGTTGTATGTTCCCATTTGTTGTGTTGTTTTCTGCCACCATAGAAGCGTTGTTTGTTGTTTGCTGCCACCGGAGAAAAGAGTTTTGAGGTTGCTATCCAGAGTGAGTAGAGCCTTGAAATTTTGTTACTATATTTTTCCCAATGCTAAGAAATTGAAATAGGCAGTAAAGGCATAAAGAGTCCATTATTCGTTATTCACATTGCAAACCCCTTCATCTCGAAACCTACACAGTTTTTTTCCAACTTCTATTTCTGTTCTCATATTCAGAAGATTTGTTAAATCACCTTATTGGAACCAAATTTTCAGACTTTTCATTGTCTCATTACTGAATTGAATAACGGGGTTGCCTTATGATGTGAAAGTTGTGTATTATGTTCTACAATCAGAGAACAAGAGTATGTTGAGTTGAGGTTTTTTTTTATTTGCTTCTAGTAAAGGGGAAAAGATTGCTAGTTTATTAAAGGTGATTGTTTTAAACATGGCTTAGACAATTCAGTTTGCCATCCCGACGCCATTATTTAGTGGAAAAAATTATGATTTTTGGAGTCTTAAAATGCAAGCATGTTTACAAGGCTTAGGGTGTTGGGAATCAGTAGAGTTGGGGTTCATAGAACCTGACGCAAATACAATTGCTGGTATGACTGCTGCCCAAAGAAAACAATTTGATGAACTTAAACAGAAAGAAGGTAGAGCAAATTTGTGCATTTTAAATTCATTAGATGACTTTGTTTTTCCTAAAATCACTACTGCTAAAACTACTAAATCAATTTGCGATATACTTAAGGCTGCTTATCAAGGAAATGATAAAGTAAAAATGGTAAGATTACAGACACTCAGAACACAATTTGAAACGCTTAAAATGACTGACTCAGAAACCATTGATCAGTTTATGACTAAAGTTATGGGTGTTGTTAATCAGCTTCGGATGAATGGTGAAGAACTTGATGACCAAAGAATTGTTGAAAAAGTTCTTAGATGTTTGCCTAAAAAATTTGATATGATCGTTACTGTTTTTGAATTGAGAGAATTGAAAAAATTATGTGTGGAAGAATTAACTGGTTCTTTGTTGGCACATGAAGCAAGAATTAATTTAGATGTCACTAATTTAGAGCATGCTTTTAAATCTAAAGCGTCTATGGATAGAGGTAGAGGCAGAGGTTTTCGTGGCAGGAAAAGTAAAGGTAAAGGACAGTCTCAGTCTAATGATAGATCATAGGTAACTGAAACACATTCAGAGCAGTCTCAAAATGATCATGGTCATAGGTGGATAGATAAATCTAAAATTCAGTGTCACTAGTGCAAAAAATATGGCCATTATAAGTCTGAATGTCGAAAACTACAGTATGTTTTGAATAAAAACAAAGCCAATGTCACAAACACTGAATGTGAAACATCAGATGCTTTATTTTTGGCATGCCAAGTAACTGTGCAAGTACCTAATAAAGATGTTTGGTTGGTTGAAAGTGGATGTAGTAATCATATGACTGTTAATAGTGATTTTTTTTCACATCTTAATACATCTTTCAGTTCATCTATTGGTTTGGGTGATGATCGTCAGGTTAAAGCTTCAGGAAAAGGTGTTGTACCTATCTTAACCAAACAAAATGTTGTGAAGAAAATCTATGATGTTTATTATGTACCCAATTTCAAGCATAATTTGTTGAGTGTTGGTCAGTTAGATGCACATGGTTATGATGTTAGCTTTCACAACACTACTTGCACGATTGTTGATAAACATAAGCCTCTTGTTGCAAAGATTCCAATGACAAAGAACATGTTGTATCAGTTACAGTTGAAAAGTGAGAAGTTGTATGCACATAATGTTTCAACGCCAACTAACTCTGATTTGTGGCATCAGCGATATGGTCATTTACCTATAAAAAGTATGAGTTTGTTGCAAAGTCAGTCTATGGTGAAAGGGTTGCCTGTTTTGTCTGATCATATCTCTTCCTGTACAAGTTGTATTATGGGTAAACATAAACGAGATAGTTTTGCTTCAACCTCTAATAGAGCCAAAGTGTTGTATAACCAGCTCCAAAAAGAGAAGAAAAGAGATATCAACGCCTTAGAAATGAGCCACTTCGAGGGGGCAACCTCCAATACATTACATAAATGAACAATTGTTGGATGATACAATTTACAAAACCTCCTTTCTATATATAGGAGTCCATGGGGCCATAATGAAATCCTAGTGGGCCACAATGTAATCCTAGCCGACCTAACAATAATAATTTAAGGGCACAATAATAACAAAATTGGGGTTACAAGGGTACAATAATAACAATAAGGGGGTTACACTAACAACAATAAGGGACTATACTAGTAATATAGGGACCTAACATGCCCCTCTCCTTCAAAAAAGTGTTGTCCTCAATGCTTGAGTAGCTCTGGGTGCTTCCGTATAAAATTCTCATCCTCCCATGTAGAATCTTCAGTGGGTAAGTTCTTCCACTTGATGAGATACTCTGAAATTGATCGATTTCGTAGTTGTTGAGTTCTTGTTTCCGTGACCGCTTCAGGTTCCAATATGATTTTTCCTTCCTCATCAAGTTCTGGCAATATTGTTTGAACTGGAAGATTTTCACCTATAACCTTCTTTAAGCATGAAACATGGAAAACTCGATGCACTCATGAAGAAGCAGGAAGCTCCAATTTGTATGCCATAGTACCAATGTTTTGCAACACCTTGTAAGGACCATAGTACTTTGGCGATAATTTATTATCCTTCTTAGCTTGCTTGAGGGACATTTGTTTATATGGTTGTAGCCGTAAAAATACCCAATCTCCTACATCAAACTTCTCTCACTGCGATGTTGATCTGCCTGTTGTTTCATTCGATTTTGTGCCAAATTCAGGTTATCCTTTAAGAGTTGGAGAACTTCTTGCTGATGCTCGATGTGATCTTCCACCGCTTGAACCTTCGAATTTTCCCTTAAAGATGATGTGATGGATGGTGGATGATATCCATAAAGTGCCATAAATGGGGTCATTTTTGCTGCAGTATGGAAGGAAGTGTTATACCACCATTCAGCAAGAGGTAACCACTTGACCCATTGTGTTTGTTTATCAGATACAAAACAACGAAGATATCCTTCCAAACATTTATTTACGATCTTAGTTTAACCATCAGATTGAGGATGATAAGATGAGCTATGAGCTAATTGAGTACCCAAACAAGAAAATAACTCCATTCAAAAATTTCCAGTAAAAATGGGATCTCTGTCACTCACAATAACCCTTGGGCTTCCATGTAGTTTTTGAATTCTATCCATAAATGTAGTAGCAACTGTACTTGCTTTAAATGGATGAGATAATGCACAAAAGTGTGCATACTTGGTAAGTCTATCAACTACCACCATAATGACATTCTTTCCTTCGAACTTAGGTAAACCTATGATAAAATCCATTGAAATCTCCTCTCGACGTTGACTTGGAATGGATAAAGGTTGTAGAAGTCCCGGGGTCTTAATTGTCTCCACTTTATTCCGCTGGAAAACCAAACATTCTGCCACAAACTTTTGAATATCAGATTTAAGGCCATCCCAAAAAAATTCTTTCTTCACCCTGTGGTAAGTTTTTAAAAATCCCGAGTGTCCTCCTAAAAGAGAAGTGTGCAATTCCAAAAGAATCTTTTGTTTTAGTTGGGAATTCTTACAAAGATATAAGCGATCTTTGTACCATAAGGAATCATTTTTCCAACTAAATGTATCAGATGTACTAGGATCTTGCTGCAACTTTTGAATGAGTGTCCATACATCTTTTCCCTTCTTCCATTCATCTCTTGCTTCGGTTATCCAATCTGGTTGGATAATAGAAATGGCACAAAGCAATGCTTCCACCTCTTCATTCTTTCTGGAGAGTGCATCTGCAACAACATTAAGCTTTCCTTTTTTGTAGATTATTTCAAAGTCATAACCCAACATCTTTGTGACCCATTTTTGTCGCTCTTCTAAAGATAGTCTTTGTTCCAAAAAGTGTTTAAGACTATCATGATCAGTTTTTACCTTGAAGTGTCTTCCCATTAGGTAAGTTCACCATTTCTTTAGTGCATGTAGTATTGCTAACATTTCCTTCTCATAAATAGGTTTCTGTAAATACTTTCCTTTGATTGGACGACTTTCAAAAGCAATGGGTCTTCTTTCCTGCATTAAAACTGCACCAATTCCATTTCCTGAGGCATCACATTCCACAATAAAGGTTTTTGTGAAGTCTGGCGTAGCTAAGACCGGTGCTAGGCACATTGCCTCTTTAAGATGTTCAAAGGCCTTAGTTGCTTCAGGAGTCCATGAAAATGCATATTTTTTCAATAATGTTGTTAGAGGTGCTGCTATTCTCCCATAATTCTTAACAAACTTGCGATAATACCCTGTTAACCCGAGAAATCCTCGCAACTGCTTTATGGTTGTGGGAACTTTCCATTCCTTAATGGCTTTAATTTTGTTAAGGTCTACTTTAACACCCTCGTGAGATACAATATGACCCAGATATTCCACCTCTTGTACTCCAAAGAAACATTTGGATGTTTTTGCATATAATTGTTTCTCCTGCAATAGTTTGAGCACCCTGTCAACATGTTCAACATGATCCTTCCAAGACCTGCTGTAGATTAGTATATCATCAAAAAATACTAGCACTAATTTTCTAAGGAAGGGTTTGAAAATGGAATTCATCAACCCTTGAAATGTAGAAGGTGCATTGGTAAGGCCAAAAGGCATGACCAAAAATTCATAATGACCTCATGAGTTCGAAATGTTGTTTTTGGAATATCTTCAGTCTTCATTCTAATTTGATGATATCCTGAACGAAGATCCAACTTGGTAAAATAAATTGCTCCATGTAACTCATCCAATAATTCATCAATCACAGGAATGGGAAATTTGTCTTTAATGGTGAGCTTATTGAGCTCCCTATAATCCGGACACATTCGCCATGATCCATCCTTCTTGTGTACCAATACTACAGGAGCAGAGAAAGAACTTCGACTAGGTTGAATTATACCCGCCTCTAACATTTCTGCAATCATGCGTTCAATTTCGCTCTTTTGGAAGTAAGGATATCTATAAGGCCGGATGTTTGGAGGAACACTTCCTGGAATCAAATGAATAGCATGATCATGATCCCGAATAGGTGGGAGTCCTTTGGGAGTTTCAAACACCTTGGAATGATTGTCCAAGACTTGTTGGAGATCTGCAGAAATAGATGATTTTGATGTCGGAACTTCTAGTGAGCATAATTGTGCAATTACGCCTCGTTGTTCTTTCTTAGAAGCTTTGTCATGACATTAGAGCTTATTATCCTTCCTGGCTTCCCTTCAATACCCCGTAATTCGACTTCCTTTCCTTCTGAAAAAAATTTCAAGAAAAGTTCTTGAAAATTAAAAGCTACCGTCCCCAAAGATTGTAACCATTGTACTCCTAGTACAACGTCAGCACCTCCCATAGGAATGGCAAGCATTAGACTAGTCAATACATATTCCCCCATGGTTAGCTTGATATTATGGCATTTTCCAGAGCAATTTATAGTTCCTCCATTTGCAACCATCACTTGACATTCTGGTGCTGGGTATAGGAAACAATTTAATTCCTTGGCTACCTTACAATGAATAAAATTATGGGTGCTACCTGAATCAATCAAAACTATTACCTTTTTCTTCTTGATTTTTCCTGCTATCTTGAGAGTTTGAGGAGTGGTAACTCCTGCCAGTGCATTACATGATATGGTCGGATTCATTTCTTCCTCTTCCTCTTCACAATCTATGTAAAATAATTTCTTCTCAGCACACTTATGACCTTTACTGTATTTTCTATCACAATTGTAGCAAAGCCCTTTTGCTATTTTTTCTTCCAATTGTTGTGGTGTCAACCTTGTAGGTTGTGGAAATCTAGGCGTAGCAACACTTCCTTCTTTATAGAATTGAGTGTTAGGATTCCTTGTCGCCATAATTTTACATTCAACTTTTCTTGCCAACCTGAATGCCTTCTCCAATGAATCAAAGTCTCCCAAACGCGAACTTCATGTTGGATGTTATCCTTTAAAGTCCCTATGAAGACATCAATCATGTGTTCCTCTGGAATATCAGTTACCGTTATATTCAATTTTTGGAAGTCCTCAATGTGCTCCACCACTGAACCCTTTTGTTTGAGATTTATCAATTGGCTAAAGAAGGTGTTGCTCTTTGTATCCTCATAATGTGCTATCATTTCCTCCGTAAAAATTGACCAAGTGACAATTTTTTTACAGGAGCAGCCATCGATACCATACAAATGTATTTTGTTCTAAATGTAAAGTTGTAATGCATACCTTTTGTGTGTTTTGCACATTATTGAGATCAAAATATTGCTCCATCTGTAATATCCATGTTACGAGATCCTTGCCATCAAACTTCCTCATATCCATTTTTGGAATATGGTGGTTCTTCCTGCCAACATTAGAGTTTTTGAAATCACGATTAACATTTATCTTGTTCTCATCATGAGGTTCTTCTACTATATTTCCACCATTAGGAATCATTTCTTGTTTTAAGCTTGTCATCAAGCCTTCCATGTATGCTTTTAGATCATTCTTCATGTTTTCCATGTTGTCTTTCATGTCATCCATCTTAGCTTCCATGCCCACTTCCATGCCATCCATCTTAGCTTCCATGCCATCCATCTTAGCTTCCATGCCTTTCTTCAAACCGTCCATCTTCACTTCCACACCTTTCTTCAAAACTTCCAATTCATTTTTTGTTGCTCTTTGCGAGAGTGAAATTTGTTGCACTTGCTCTTGTAATTTTGATAGATCATGTTGCAATTCTTCATCTTCATGAGTCATGGTAGAGCCTTCTAAAGGCTTAATGGGTGTTGAATTATTTTTAGGGGCAATTTTAGAATCCAATATTGATACCTATTCTACAATATGCCCTTGGAATCAATTCAACTTGATTCTTCAAACAAGACTTATGCAATTCGGAAAACAAAAATACACACCTTTTACTTGATTTTGAGGAGCTCAATATTGAAATTGAATTATCTATGTAGTTTGGGATCTTCAATATCTGAAATTCATCCCTGTAGTATCCCTCTAAATTATCTTTTGAATGCCACAAGTATGACCTGATTTGGATTCTCCAATACAAAGCTGTGTCCAATCTCCCACAATGACCTAATTCTGGACTGGTTCAATAGAGCGAACTTGTAGGACTTGCCACGTGTCATTGTTTTGTTCTTTGTCTCTAAAATTGATAGCCAAGAAACTAAAGTCTGTGTACTTAGGACTACTTACGTACTCAAATCCACTGCCCAGAGAGAGAGTTATTGAACTTTTCCCACGATCACCTCTTTGAGATGAAATTCAGGAGCCTGAAAAATCACTACCTTCCACAGATCATATCGCCAAAAATATTGCGAACCAAGCTCTGAAATTTTTTGACAAATTTCCTTAGGATTTCAGCTTCACACCATATGAATTTCAGATTCTGAACCTTCGTAGAAAAAATTTTATAGCGAAAATTCCTCGATGACCTGTTTAGGAGCTTGAAAAATACCTAACTTCCACAGATGATATCTCCGAAAATATTGCGAACCAAGCTCTGAAATTTTTAGACAATCTACCTCAGGATTTCAGCTTCGCACCCTAAAAATTTCAGCGTCTGAAACTTTGTAGAACAAAATTTATAGCGACAATTCCACGATGACCTGTTTGGAGCAGCGAAACCCAAAACTCTGATACCAAATGTTGTGTAACTAGCTCCAAAAATAGAAGAAAAGAGATATGAACGCCTTAGAAATAAGCCACTTCGAGGGGGCAACCTCCAATACATTACATAAATGAACAATTCTTGGATGATACAATTTACAAAACCTCCTTTCTATATATAGAAGTCCATGGGGCCACAATGTAATCCTAGCCGACCTAACAATAGTAATTTAAGGGCACAATAATAACAAAATGGGGGTTACAAGGGTACAATAATAACAATAAGGGGGTTACACTAACAACAATAAGGGACTATACTAGTAATATAGGGACCTAACACAAAGAACAACTAGAGTTAGTGCATACAGATTTATGCGGTCCAATGCAAGAAAAATCAGTTGCTGGCAGTCTCTATTTTCTTACTTTCATTGACGATTTTAGCAGGAAAATTTGGGTGTATTTCATCAAATATAAATTGGAAACATTTTTGAAGTTTAAGGAGTTCAAAGCCGAGGCTGAAAAACAAAGTGGAAAATTTATTAAAGTTCTGAGGTCTGATAAAGGAGGTGAGTATGAATCTAACGAATTCATTGATTTTTGCAAACAACATGGTATTAAAAAACAAACGACAACCAGTTATACTCCACAGCAGAATGGAGTTGCAGAAAGAAAGAATCAAACAATTATGAATATGGCTTGAAGTTTTCTTAAAACACGAAATTTTTCTAAAGATCTATGGGCTGAAGCAGTTGCATATTCGGTATATATTTTGAATAGATCGCCAACTTCTAGTGTTCAAAATTTTGTACCTGAAGAAGCATGGAGTGGACAAAAGGTAACAGTTTCACACTTTCACGTATTTGGTTGTATTGCTTTCGCTCATGTTCCAGAAAAATTGAGAAAAAAGCTTGATGATAGAAGTGAAAAGTATATTTTTATAGGATATAGTGATCAATCTAAGGCATATAGATTGTTTAATCCTATAACTAAGAAATTTGTCGTAAGTCGAGATGTGAAATTTCTGGAAGATAAGTCTTGGAATGAAATGGAGAACAATACTTGTCCTGATCCTTTTATTCTATTAGATGAACATCAAACACCTGCAACAAGCACTCCAAGATTACAGGTTCAAGACAAAACCAGCAGTAGTTCATCAAGCAGTAGCAGTTCATCATCTTTTGAGTCTGATTCTGATAATCCTAAGATGAGAAACTTAAAGTGATATTTATGCACAAGATGATGTTGATGATATTGTAAATTTTGCATTTATTTCATTTCAACCTACTTGTTTTGAAGAGGCTATAAAGGAAAAAGTATGGGTAGATGCTATGAATAATGAAATCGATGCTATTGAA
This sequence comes from Pinus albicaulis, assembly GCA_034641835.2. Classification (NCBI taxonomy): domain Eukaryota; kingdom Viridiplantae; phylum Streptophyta; class Pinopsida; order Pinales; family Pinaceae; genus Pinus; species Pinus albicaulis. The sequence goes on from CM076581.1 coordinate 1,026,750,622, forward strand.
AGAAATCAAACTTGGGATTTGGTTGATCTACCTCATGATAAAAACTCTATAGGTGTCAAATGGGTTTTTAAAACAAAGTTAAATGAGAGAGGTGAAGTTGATAAGCATAAAGCAAGATTAGTTGCCAAAGGTTTTTCACAGCAACCTGGCATAGATTATGGTGAAACATTTGCACCTGTAGCAAGAATTGATACAGTTCAATTTGTATTATCTATTGTAGCACAAAACAAGTGGCCTATTTACCAAATGGACGTAAAGTCTACTTTTTTGAATGGTGTCTTGAATGAAGAAGTGTATATTGAACAACCACCTGGTTTCGAAATCAAAAATCACGAACATAAAGTGTACATATTGAAGAAAGCGTTGTATGGCTTGAAGCAAGCTCTAAGAGCTTGGTACAGCCGAATAGACCATTACTTGTTGAATAATGGTTTCAGAAGGAGCGACCACGAGCCCACTTTGTATATCAAGAATGATCATCAAGGTAATATTTTGATACTGTGTCTTTATGTTGATGACATAATCTATACAGGTAACATGCAGTTAGATGAATTTAAAACTGCAATGAAAAATGAATTTGAAATGACAGATCTTGGATTAATGAGATACTTCTTAGGTATCGAAGTGAAACAAACACAAGATGGTATGTTTATGAGTCAACAGAAGTATGCTACTGACATTTTGAAAAATTTTAAGATGGACAGGTGTAAACCGGTTGATACTCCTATCGAAGTTGGTACAAAGTTGAGTAAAGATGATGTGGGTACTATTGTTAATGCGACTTTGTATAAGCAACTTGCTGGTAGTATTATGTATCTTACTGCTACTAGGCCTGATATAGCATTTTCAGCTAGTTATATCTCCAGGTTTATGGAATCTCGTAAAGACTGTCATTGGAAAGCTGGAAAAAGGGTGTTAAGATACATTGCTGGTACATCTACTTATGGTTTATCGTATGCAGCCTCTGTAGACAGTAAGCTTGTTGGTTATACAGATAGTGATTATGCTGGATGTATTGATGATCGGAAAAGCACTTCTGGCTATGCTTTTTTATTTGGCAGAAACTTGATCTCGTGGTCATCCAAAAAGCAACCCATAGTTGCACTATATTTAACAGAGGCCGAGTACGTTGCAGAAAATTTAGCATCATGTCAAGCAGTGTGGCTAAAAAGACTTCTCTCTAACTTCGGATATACAGAAAATGAACCGATTTCAATCCTTTGTGACAACACTTCCACTATTTCCTTGTCGAAGAACAATGTATTTCATCAAAAAAGCAAACATATCGACACTTGTTTTCACTTCATTCGTGAACTCGTCAAGAATGGTGACATTGTTCTCAAATTTTGTGATTCCAAGGAGCAGTTAGCAGATATTTTCACCAAACCACTAGGAAAAGTTAATTTTGAGTTTCAATGTCAAAAGTTAGGAATAAAACATTGTAACCCTCAAAATTAAGGGGGAGTGTTAACGATTTAGTATAGAATTAGTTGTAGTTTCAGTTTCTGCTTAACTGATTCAGTTTCTAGATAACCGTCCAATTTCCTTGTATAAATAATTCACTTTAATGAATCTATTAGTGCGTGTGTTCTCATCGATTTTGCTGTTTTTCTTCTCTCTCTTCCGTAAATTTGTCATAGCGACCCTTTTCATTGTTATTATTTCTTTGAATTAATTCTCACCTTTTATTGCTTAGTAGATCTTAGGTTGAGTCTGATGGGAATAGTTCTGAAGTATGTCATTCAAGGAACCCGATTTGATGGAAATCTTGGTCTTTTCCATTGTTTAGAAATATTGGTGCCCCTTACATGGCTACATTGTCACTTCTTGGATTCATGATAGGTTTACTGGTATGGTTGTTATCAACCTTCTTGGTCCTGAATGTCCAAATTGCTTCACAAGTAAGTTCTCCACTTGAAAAACACCAACCTCAAGATGACCTTTGCCTTCTTTTCCCATCGTCTCTTATTCACTTTCTTCTTCTTCGCATGGTGAAAGTATTTGTGTTAGTTACCAAGAAAATAATAAGAACAAGTAAAGGAAGAAGAAGAAGAAGAAGAAAATGAATCAAGGGGGGAACCAAGCAACCATTGCTACGAATATAGCTCATGTCAAAAAACCTTCCAACAAGCCCCGTAAAATCAAAATTCCCTTGCAACATTTGTAAGGGTGACCGCCTTCTTAGAGATTTGCCTTGCATTCCCCAAGTATTAGAAGCGTGGTACACATGCCCACATCACCCCTTGTTGTTAGCCTCTGGGATCATATTGGTGACAAAACATAAACTAATGATAATAAGTTTCTCATGAAAAAGGATAATGTTAGGTTTCCCCGTAGGTTATGTGAAGGGAGTCATCAAACTCACCTTTTCCCTCATATGGATGAAGCCTCAAAATTGTAGGAAAACCTTACTGTTTCTCAACAACAACTTCCAACTGGTTACTATAAGCTTTCACCCAATCCCTCATTAGTTGATGACATGAATAACCTGATTCCATCTTCAGTCAATCTTGATCTCCTTGAAAGTGAATCCCATGAGTCATTTTGTAACCAACGATTAGTTGATAAAGTGGTCAACTTGATTCCATCTTCATTAGATCATACTCTCCCCTTATAGAGTGAAGTTAATATTGCTTAGGTTCTTCTTGTTTCTTCATATCCCATCAAGTAAGGGGGCATTTATCCTGTTCTCATGGTACCCCCTCCAACTAATTAGGTCATTTCCTTTGATTGGAATAAATTTATAGAGCCTCATCTCCCTTCTCACATTCCCTTCCAAATCATGGTGAAGGCTTGTGATAAGAAGATATATTGAAATGTTATCGATGAAGGTGATTTTGTTAGAATCCTACCCTAGACTACTTGGCAAGCTTTGGGTTCCCCTCAACATGTGTCTATTACTCAGAATCAGATGGCTTTAACAGAAGAACTAGTGAACCTATAAGTATCCTTCCTCAATTTATTATTACCTTAGAAGGAAAAAATATATGTATTGATTTTATGTTAGTCCAAGGCCCTTTAGATTTAAATTTCCTCCTTGGGTGAGACTATGTTTATACTGAAAAATAACTATTTGGATTATCTATAGTGTTACATGACTTTTTTCGACGTTTATAATCCAAACGAGAATCCATCTTCAAGACAAATTTTGAATCCTAAATATGGATCCCCATTGGGATTCGAAATCTAGACAAAATCCGTGTAACAATGTGGATAAGTTTCTATGTTTATGCTATGAATGTTGTCACGTCGACACTATTTCGAGTGATGTATTTCCCACATGATGGAAACATTGTGACTATTGAACAACTTTCATTCGTTGGTCTTGATTTGACTGCCAACCATCCAACTTCCCTAAACATTCCTAATATGAAAGTGGTATCCCCTTCACCATAGGTTAATTATGTGGCAACTTGTTCCATGCCTACACCAACCAATGAAGAAGAGCCTCTCACTTTTTGCTTGGCTTATTTTAACCTAGATCCAGTAGGTGATATGGTAAATTATTTACTGGGGGAATTAGAGCCTAATCTCCCTACTCATATTGAATCCCTTGATATGTATTCCTTCAAGAGAATTGTTCTTCCATCTGATGAAAACCCCTTAGGAGCCATGATTAGGTAAATAATGCTATGAGCATAGTTGTTTTACTATGTCAAGCTTGTTAAAAAATGAAACAGGTCACCAGGAGAAAAGTTTCTTCTATGTTTCAAGCTCGCATAAAAATGAAACAAAAATATGAGTATCATTCTTTTTTAGTGTCACCTTCATTGCATCTTCCCATATCACATGGTCCTCTCCCTTCCATCCCGATGAAAATATTTCTATTAGTAACCAACATTATTTATGGGTTTATGATAAGATTTGATGGACGAAACGAAGCTTGGGGTTGGGGGGGGGGGGGTGGGGGGGGGGTGTGTGGGGGGTGCATGCCTCTACCCTTATGTTGGGGGAAATGTGTTTATCTCAAGCATAGTTTTTATTTATTTCAAGCTTATGTAAAAATGAAACCAATCTCAAGCATAATTTTTCTTTGTTTCAAGCTTGTGTAAAAATGAAACCACTCTCAAGCATAGTTTTTCTCAATATAAAGCTTGTGTAAAAATGAAAAAACTCTCAAGCATAATTTTTATTTGTTTCAAGTTTGTGTAAAACATGAAACCTATTTATAGCTTACTCTTGGTTTTCCATCATTGTGCCTTAGGTCTGACCCCATAGAGTTGTGACACTAGTCCTCTCACTTATGCATGTCGTAGGTGTTGATCAGCGGTTGTCATTGATGTCAACCCAAGCAGCACCAGGGGCTACCCCAATATTGCATGGGAATTTTTACCTACCAAATATATTCTGGGTCAAGAATGCTTTTGATGGTTTCTACTTGTCGATATGTTTCCATTGATATATGGCATGCCACGTAATTCTTCACGGTTTGATAGATATTCATATTTGAAGTTTGTACCCCCAATTAGTGGGCTAAAACCCCATGGGGTTGTGGCATGGGTCATTAAAAATTCATAATTAATATTTTTTTAGCTCCTAAAATAGCTCCCACGTTAACTTGTTGAAGCCCCTCTCAACCTAAGCATTTATATAAACTGTGATCCTCATATCCTCCTTATTCAAGGGATTTCGCCATCTGAAACCGGTCATCATGGAATTTTCGCTCTAACCTTTTTACTACGAAGGTTCAGAAGCTGAAATTTTTGTGAGGCGAAGTTGAAATCACAAGGAATCTCCTGTAAACATTTTAGATCAATGTGCACAACATTTTCAGAGATATGATCTTTGGAAGTCAGTGTTTTTGCAGGCTCCTGAAATTCATCGCAAATAAGTGACCTTGGGAAAATCGTCATAAATATCTCTATGAGTATCGAATTGGAATTATGTAAAAATTGGTAGATAGTTCATTGACTATGGTTTGTGCCCTATCAATTTCAGAGCCCAATGAAGAAACAGTGACACGTGGCACGCCGTACAAGTTTTCTTTATTGAAACAGTCCATAATTAGGGCATTGTGAGAGATTGGGCATAAATATCTCTTGAAGAATCCAAATTGGGTCAGACCTGTGGCATTGGAAAGAAGCCTTAGAGGACTACAACAAGACCAAAATTAACATATTAGGGATCTGAAATAACTGAGATACACCAGATTCAATATCGAGCTCCTAGAATGCAAGAAAAAGTTAGATCATGTGTTGTTAAGGGCTGTAAAGGACCATACTTTCTAGGGCAGCAAAGCAAAGAAAGGTGTAGCAGAGAGTAGCATGACAAGAGAAATAACCAAGGTGTAGAACAACATCAAAAAATTCATCACATGAAGTCTTCAAGTGGGCAACACTGCATATAGTCATTGTAAAGGTATCATTGTACTAAGTCATTGTAAATACATTATTGTAAAAATTGTTCTAGTGTCTATCTTCCAAGAGTTGAAGAGGCAGTGTCGGGAGGTATAGGATCATCATTAGGTGGTTTTTTAATTGTTGGGGTTATGGTCTAGTGTGTCTTCTTCTTCTACATCATTCTATATCATTGTAAAGTGGACCATTTTCCCTGGTACGAGAGTCCATTCTTCTTTTATTCTTCTACAGGGTGATACGGTGGTGCTAGGGTGAGTTGTAGCTCATTGGGTGTTGGGGCATCTATTCAGTTGACTATTGAAGAATCTTGGGCATTGGAGCATCCATCCAGTGGGAGTTGGAGAAGAATGCTTTTCTAGATTTTAGGAAGTTGGAGCTTTATTTTCAATTGGAGTTGAATATTAAAAAATTATTAGAAAAGAATTAGGTGGTTTTTGTCCTGGAGTGGGTTTCCACCTTAAAAACTGTGTGCATTTGTGTTCCTTTTGTTTACTGCTATCATTGTAAAAACACTGATAATAATTGAAGATTAACTAATGCTCTAATTGAAAGGAATACTGATTCACCCCCCCTCTCAGTATTTCCAACAATTGGTATCAGAGCTTGGTTCCTTCAATAGCAGTTTAATAACTGGAAGGAGGTCATGGAGCATACCAAGAATGGCATACCTCTGTTCAATGAAAATAATTATGCACTATGGAAAGGAAGAATGGAGGTCTATCACTTGGTGCAAGGTTACGAAGTATGGGACACTGTTCAAAATGGATTTACATCAACCGCGGATGAACAAGGTAAGAAGAATTTGGTAAATGATGAAAAAGAAAAGAATATTATTATCAGTGGACTTATTGAATCTTCTTATCATAAGGTTTTGGGTTGTAAAACCACCAAAATTGTATGGGACAAGATTGAGAATATATATGCAGGTGACTCAAATGTCAAAGAAGCAAAGCTTCAAATCTATAGAGAAAAATTTGAGCAACTCAGAATGAAAGAAGATTGCAAAATTGTTGCATACTTCCAATACGTTGATAAAATAACCAATAATCTGGAAGGATTGGGAGAGCCAGTTGACGAGAAGACTATTATACGAAATATTATTAGAACGTTACCAGGGAGATTCAACCCAAAGGTATCAGTCTTAGAATATAGTTCAAATCTGGATGAACTCAGAAAAGAGGAACAACATGGAGTTCTCATATCATATGAAATGAGACTTTATGAAGAAGAGGGTACTTCACATATAGAAACCGTGTTTTTTTCATCTAAGAAAACCAATAAGGACAAACATTCTTAAATTGAAAATACATGCACCTGCAAGTGTGAAGAAAAGGGAGATGATGGAGAACGTATTTTAGATGAAGAATATGCTTACTTCATGAGAAAACTAAAAATTGGTAAGGGAAAATTCAAAGGTAAACTTCCATTGATATGTTTCGACTATGGTGAGGTTGGGCATTTCGCAGCAAAATTTCCGAACAGAAGTGATGGCAACTCAAAAGGAAAGAAAATATTTAAGAAATTCAACAAGCAAGAAAAAAGGAAAGGATCCAAAAGGAAATTTCTATCTAAAGAATATAGCTCATCATCCGATGAAGACAGTAATAAAAAAGAAGAAGCCAATGAGTGAGTATTATTTATGGCCAAGCACAATAAACAAGAGGTATCAAAAAATGAAGAAGAAGGGTTGACCATGGAGGAATTTTCTAAGGAGGAAATCTGGCTTATAAAAGAGCTCCAGGCTGAGAAAATCCATTCCAATACTCTTGAAGAACAAGTTCAAGGTCTCAAAATTGAAGTTGAAGAACACAAATGTATTGAAGAGTCAGTTCAAAAGAATTTGGAAGAAAGCAACCAAGAAAGGGAAGCATTAGAAGTCGAAGTAGTCTCGCTGCGTATGGATGTGAAGAAGGGAAAAACTATCCAAAACTATGCCAACAGCTCAAGGGCATTGGAGGAAATCATCAACAATCAACGATCTTACAACGACAGAACTGGCCTCGATTAAAAAGAAGAAGTAGTAGGAACTTCTACAACAAAATACAATGAACCTATGAGATCTGACATGCATGTAGACTTCATTGGAAAATATTTTCAAGAACATCCTTGGAAGATGATTCCTCGATGAATATTTCCATCCACGTACCAACATATTTTTTATGGCTATTTTTATTCATGTGGAAAATTTGGTCATAAAGCTGTAGAATGTTGCACGTACCCTAGGAACCAATACAATTCCAGGAGATCCTTCAAATATGAACCTCCTAGGGCTCAAATAAACATCAATATATTTGAAAATTTAAGAAATAATATGGAATGTTACAAATGTCAGAACTTTGGACACATAGCCAGAGACTGCATACTTGAAAATCCTCCATAATAATATTTGAAGCCACAGAATGAATGAACAAGGAAGGAGAAGAAGATTGATAATTGTTATCTCACTCTCAAGGCTCAAAACAACAAATATGTGTGGTATGTTGACAACGGTTGTTCAACGCATATGACTAGAGATAGAAGGAAATTTGAATCTCTGAAAGAGAAGAAGGATGGAACCATATCCTTTGGAAATTATGGATCTTCAAATGTTATAGGATCAGGTACTGTCACTCTCAGAATCAAAGATGTTATAGCCAAGAATGTTCTATTGGTTGAAAACATGAATCAAAATCTGCTCAGTGTTGGACAAATGTGTGATCAAGGACACACAATGCTATTCAAATCCACAAAATGTGAAATCAGGAAAGGCAGGTATGGTAAAATTGTGGCTATAGAAAGTTGAGGTCTAAATGACATATATGTTCTAGATGAAGCAACTAAAGCATGTCTACTAGCTAAAGAAGATGAAAGCTAGTTATGGCACAAATGAATGGGTCACATAAACTTTGACAATCTTGTCAGGATAAGCAAAAAGGAAGCAGTAAGAGAAATGTCGAAAATCTCAAAACCTTCCAACACACTATGCGAGGTCTGTCGGCATGGAAAGCAGAGAAAAGTCCAATTTAAAACAGAAGAACACTTTGCATCACATCCATTGGAATTGATACATACTGATCTATGTGGTCCTGTGAGAACAAAAGGCTTATATGGAGAATTATATTTCATGTTAATGATAGATGACTATACCAGGATGATAACCGTTAGTTTCTTAAAGAAAAAATCTGAAGCATTTGAGTGCTTCAAGATCTACAAGGAGTTGGTTGAATATGAAACTTATTTGAAAATAAAGTGTCTAAGATTAGATAATGGCAGAGAATTCACTTCCAAATTATTTCAGCAATACTGTGATGAAAATGGAATAAAAAGACAACTTTCAACAACATGAACACCGCAACAAAATGGAGTTGCTGAAAGAAAGAACATAACCATACAGGAAATGGGTAGAACAGTGTTGAAGGACTCTAAATTGGATGAAAAATTCTGGGTTCAAGCAATTGATATGACAGTCTTCATTATCAACCAAAGTCTTCTCAGAAATAATTGCAACAAGACCCCATATGAATTATGGAAAGGAAAACCAGCTAATGTAAAATATTTCAAAATCTTCGGAAGCAAATGTTATATCAAAAGAGAAGATCAAAATTTGGGTAAGTTTGAATCACGTTTTGATGAAGGTATCTTTTTTGGTTACTCACGCAAAATAAAGGCTTATAAATGTTATAATCTAAGACAAAAATAGATAGCGGAGAGCATAAATGTTACATTTGAAGAAGATGGTGTTCTAATGAATAATGATGAGGATCTAGAATCTTTGAAACTTGAGATAGAGGCTGAAAAAGACACAGATAAAATTCTAGAACAAGAAGCAACTATCAACTAGGAAGAAGTAAATAATGATCATCAAGATATACTAGAACAACAACAAGAAGCTCCTCCAAAGAGAACAAAAGAATGGATTCAAAAGAACAATCCATCAAATCAAATCATTGGTGACATAAATGAAGGTCGACAACTTCGTTCGTCACAACAAGCTCACATTGATTTTCTAGCAACCTTTGAGCCTAGTAGTTTTGAGGAAGCCAACCAGAATGAACATTGGGTAGCAGCTATGAATGAAGAATTGGATCAAATCGAGAAGAATAACACTTGGGAATTAGTTCCATGACCAAAAGATAAAAATGTCATTGGGACTAAATGGGTGTTCAGGAACAAATTGAATGAAGATGGACAGGTTACCAGAAACAAAGTAAGATTGGTTTGAAAAGGCTATCCACAAGTGGAAGGAATTGAATTCGACGAAAAATTTGCACTAGTTTCCAGAATGGAAGCCATCCGAATGTTTTTCACCTATGCATGTTCATGAAAAATCAAAGTCTACCAAATGTATGTTAAGTCAACATTTCTGAATGGAGAATTAGAAGAAGAAGTTTACATTGAACAACCTGAAGGTTTTCTACTATCAGAAAAACAAAACTATGTTTGCAGGTTAAAGAAGGCTCTATATGGTCTCAAGTAGGCTTCCAGAGCATGGTATGCTCGTCTATATGGATATCTACATCAAAAAGTGTTCAAGAAAGGTACTATTGATAGAAATCCTTATGTACAAATAGATAAAGATAATTTAACAATCGTTGAGGTATATGTGGATGATATAATATTTGGTAGCAATGGTGATCAACTAAGTAAGAAATTTTCTACAAATGTGCAAAGTGAGTTCGAGATGTCTTTACTTGGTGAGCTAACATACTTCTTAGGACTTCAAATATCTCAACAAGAGAAAGGAATAATTATATGTCAAGCCAAGTACATCAAGGAAATGCTCAATAAATTCAAAATGGAAAATTGCAAACCCGTCCTTACTCCGATGGTAACAGGTTGCAAATTGAGCATAGATGACTCATCTAAGGATGTGGATTAGAGGTTGTATAGATCTATGATTGGTAGTCTTCTATATGTAACAACTTCCTGACCAGATGTTATGCAAGCAGTTGGACAAGTAGCAATATTCCAAGCAGCACCAAAAGAATCACATATTATTTCTCTCAAAAGAATTCTTCGATATCTAAAGGGCACAGAACAATATGGCTTGTGGTATCCCAAGGGTAACAACCTCATTATTCAAGCCTTTACAGATTTAGATTGGGCAGGAAACATTGATGGTTGTAAGAGTACTATTGGAGCAACATTCTATCTAGGTGGTTGTCTCGTATCATGGTTGAGAAAAAGGCAAACCTCAATCTCGTTATCTACAGCACAAGCATAATACATTGCAGCAGCAACATGTTGTACTCAAGTCATTTGGATGAAACAAAATTTGCAAGATATTCAAGTACAAGTCAGTGAGCATATTCCCATATTCTGTGACAACACTAGTGCCATCAGCATATCCAAGAATCTTGTCATGCATTCAAAAACAAAACATATTCTGATCAAATATCAATTTTTTAGAGAACAAGTCGCTGAAAATAATATCAAACTTGAGTATGTTGGTACAAAAGAAAAAATCTCTGATATCTTCACTAAACCTTTACCTCATGAAGCATTTGAATATCTTTACCAGAAGCTTGGGATTCTCCCAAGTTCTCATTAGATTTTCCTTATTCGCAATATAAAGAGGGAGTGGAAGTGTGTACAGGGCCTTAGGATGGTTGTGTGTCAGGGGGAGTTACCCTTTTCCATTGATGTCAAAGGGGGAGATAATGTTGTAGGAAGATGTGTCATGATCGTAGGTGGAGTACTTGTGTTGCCATCAATGCCAAAGGGGGAGATTTTTGATCAACAGTTGTCATTGATGTCAACCCAAGCATCACCAGGTGCTACCACAATATTGCATGGGAATTTTTACCTACCAAATTAATATATTCTGGGTCAAGAATGTTTTTGATGGTTTCTACTTGTCGAGATGTTTCCGTTGATATATGACACACCACATAATTCTTCATGGTTTGAGAGATATTCATGTTTGAAGTTTGTACCCCCAATTAGTGGGATAAAACCCCATGGGTTTGTGGCATAAGTCATTGAAAAGTCATAATTAATATTTTTTAAGCTCCTAAAATCCATCCCACGTTCACTTGTTGAAGCCCCTCTCAACCTAAGTATTTATATAAATTTTGATCCTCATATCCTTCTTATGTAAGGGGTTTCGCCATCTGAAATAGGTCATCGTGGAATTTTCGCTCTAAATTTTTTTATATGAAGGTTCAGAAGCTGAAATTTTTATGAGGCGAATCAGAAATCGTGAGGAAGCTCCTATAAAAATTTTAGATCAAGGTGAACAATATTTTCGGAGATATGAGCTGTGGAAGTCAGTGTTTTTGCAGGCTCCCGAAATTGATCGCAAAGAAGTGACCTTGGGAAAATAATCATAGCTCTCTCTCTGAGTATCGGATTAGAATTCTGTAAAAAGTGGAAGATAGTGCACATAATTTAGTTTTCTCTCTATTAATTCAGAGCCAAATGAGGAAATGGTGACATGTGGCACGTCGTACAAGTTCACTCTACTGAAACAGTTCATAATTAATGCATTGTGAGAGATTGGGCATGAATATCTCTTGAAGAATCCAAATTGGGTCAGACCCGTGGCATTGGAAAGAAGACTCAGAGGAATACTATAGGACTGAAAATCACATATTGGAGATCTGAAATAACAGAAATACACCAGATTCAATATCAAGCTCCTAGAAGGCAAGAAAAATCTAGATCATGTGTTGTCAAGGGCTGCAAAGGACCCGAATTTCTAGGGAAGCAAAGCAAAGAAAGGTTCAACAGAGGGTAGCATGACAAGATCAACAACCAAGTTGCAGAACAACAACAAGAAATTCATCACATGAAGTCTTCAAATGGGTAGCACTACATACAATCACTGTAAAGGTATCATTGTACTAAGTCATTGTAAATACATTATTTTAAAAATTGTTCTAGTGTCTATCTGGCAAGAGTTGAAGAGGCAGTGTCGGGGGGTCTAGGATCATCATTAGGTGGTTTTCTCATTGTCGGGGTTATGGTCTAGTGTGTCTTCGTCTTCTACATCATTCTATATCATTGTAAAGTGGACCATTTTCCCTGGTACCGAAGTCCATTCTTCTTTTATTCTTCTATAGGGTGGTAGGGTGGTGGTAGGGTGAGTTGTAGCTCATTGGGTGTGGGAATCCATTTAGTTGACTACTGAAGAATCTTGAGTGTTGGAGCGTCCATATAGTGGGAGTTGGAGAAGAATGCTTTTTTAGATTCTAGGAAGTTGGAGCTTTATTTTCAATTGGAGTTGAATATTAAAGAATTATTAGAAAAGAATTAGGTGGTTTTTGTCCCGGAGTGGTTTTCCACCTTAAAAACTATGTACAGTTGTGTTCCTTTTGTTTACTGCAATCATTGTACAAACACTGATAATAATTGAAGGTTTACTAATGCTCTAATTGAAAGGAATACTGATACACCCCCCCCTCTCAGTATTTCCAATAGTAGGTTGATGGTAGAGCCTACTTGATCATGGATTCCCTAGTATAGTACTTTTTTTTCTTCTTGGTATCCATGCAGTGATTTTTATTGTCTTTTTAGAATCCCTCCTTCTGACCCTCCATGACCTAAAATCTAAGCCCCTTGTTCTCTTATTTTTCATATTTATGGATTTATCCTGGAAGGAGTCCACATTTTATCTCTCGTGATTGTCACTTTTTATCAGCTTGTTTATGCAACATGATCCTTGGTTTTCTCATTCCATCATCACCATATAATTGGATGATCTTTAAATTTCACTTGGTGTTTACCTTTTCCCGAGGAACCACTACGATGAGTGGTATTATTAGCCCGCCTCTTTACCTCTACATGTTTTGAGAAGTTCCATCATGACTGGAACTAGTTAATACCATTTATACCACTTGTCACTATAGGAGGATTTTCTCTTTAAATTATTTTCACACTTCCGAAATATGAAAATATTGTCAAGCACTTGTCTCTTTCGCACTCGTTAAAGTAATTTAAATGGTGTCTTCCCAGTATAAGTTTAACCCTTTTTCGGACTGGATGGACTATCTAATAAAAAAAATACTTTAGTCAAGCATGACTAAATGGTTCTCATTGGTATCATTTAATGCCTTTTTGGTTCTAAGGGACTAAATTCATGAAAAGTAACCTCTTGGAGTTTTATTTTTGGCCTCTTTTTCAAACTCTCTAAATATGAAAAAGAAATTGAGTTACCCCTTCATTGTACTCATAGAACATAAACAGTGTAGGAATCATCAAGCATGATGAGATCGGACCATTCCTTCCTAGTGTTCGTTAAATATACATGGAAGGACTCATCCGAAGGATGAGGTTACAGATAAAACACATGTTATCCTCCTCAAGCTTGTAAAAAATAAAGAGGTACTCACGAAAAATGGTGGGGAAATTGGGGAATTGATAAATGAAACTCGTTTATGACAATGATTCACTCTTGAACATGACACTCTTTCACTTACGTGATTGTCCTAGGTCGGGAGATATGCTATCCCTCCTTGTTGATTACACCTTATCAAAAGTATTCGTAATGGGTCTTTGAGTCAATGCTGCCAATTCCACATAAGTATCACTGATATGTTCAAGAGAAGACCACCCTCAATTGAAATTTTCTACAATACCTTTAGCCTTCCTTCATGTATTCCACCCCTGAACCAACTTTGAGTCTTCCTCAATTTCAACGCTCGCTTTCCTTACTTTTGATGCTAGGTTCATCATTGGAATTCGACTGGAAGATTATGTGGGGTATTCGACTTCAACTCATCTATTCACACCTCATATATTGCATTTAGTACCTTGAGGGCCATTTTCATTAATGGTGGTTCGTCTCACATCTTTTAAAAACTTTCATCATTGGCTGATAATCAAATGGTTTTTACCATGTTTGACTCCAACACATTATTCACATCGTTACACTTGTACAATCAAATGATGAGGCAGAATACGCCATATCTAGTTTCATCCATTTGGGATGATTTCAAGATTCAGAAAAGATCTATACAATATAATGGCTATGATTTTACAGAAATTCATCCAAGAATGGGTGAAAAATGTGTAATCAGTGGATGTGAATTTGATCATTATGGTTATGCCTACCTCAATAATGATATCATGATGATAATGTATTGTTACAGTCAGTTCGTGATCTCAACCAATCGATTCTTGATCCAGACTTTTCACATGGTAAATCACTTTAGTCCTCAATCACAGATTCTAACTTTGTACTTTAGGGGGAAATATTTTACAAGTCATTTTTTCGCATTCAAACATATGGAATTGAACCAATATATGTCATCATCCATTTACACCTTGCAATCATCCCCTACAAATCCAAAAGCATTCTCTTTCCAGAAGTTGTGAAAATTCCACATTACATTGGGTAAAGCCCTAATGTAAGTCCCCATCACACTTTTCCAATTCAAAAGGTGCAATGGAGTAGGTTTCATAAAAGGAAAATGTGATGATAAGTGAAATTTTCCCTTACAAAAAGTGCGATGACACCTGGAAATGAGTAATACTAAAAAATAATTTCGAAGTTTCTCTCTCTAGAAGATTTAGAAGTGGATTTAACCATTTACTATTGGATTTTATCTCAAACTCCTACTAATGAGGTGTTATCTCTTATCTCATAGAAATTGCCTCCTTCTAAAGTGGATCTAAGCCTTACTATTGTAAATCCAAAACTACCTCATTTACCCTATAAATTCAACACCTTCCTTAGAGTATGGGTTGGATTTTGGAGACTCTGATTATGCCTTTATGTAGTTCATTTGTGTCTAGAGGTCCATAATCCATCCGGGTGCTTTAGGTGTGATTGAAGGCTTACCATTGTGGCGAGGGAAGGACAAGATAGTTGGGAGGGATTCACAAAGTCAATGTTAACAAGGGTTGTAATATTTTCCTACCATTATTGATACAAAAGTGCATTGTTTCACCTATACATTATGTATTGATTATGAAATGTAGAACATGAATCCTTGATTTATTTTTTAGAGTTGTTTGTATATATTATCTTGCATATTTTGTTTTCTTTATTGTTTTAGATTATTTGCAGGTTCCACTTTTATAAATTGGAGTTGGAGCTAGATATAACAAGTAGGGAGAAGAAGGAAGCTTGCATTGGATTCCAAGTAAGTTTTCCTTTAATATTTCAAACATCTATAAGGAAAAAAATTGTAGTTTTATCTTGGTTGTTTCTACGCTAAGCCACTGGGACTAGGGAGATTTATTCAGTCCATAGAAGGGATTATCCACCAAACAATTACCAATGCTTCAAGCATAGGTCACAAAATGGGTTCATTTTAAGGTTAATTTTTTCACAAATCTAATAAAATTTGTATACAGTTATGATGAAATTAAGGTTTTAATATATCATGAAAATAACAATATATACTTCCTAAATATATATTTCGAATGCTAATGATCTAATCATAGGAGTTAGCATTGATCATTAATCATAAAACCCAAATCCACATATCTTCATATTGGTCATTCTTCTCAACCTCAGGCCCCAATGAGCAGGTGCTCAGAATTATGCTAAAAAATCAAAGTTCTAAAAATGACACGAAAACTGAATGGCCGTGTAGTATTCGTCGTTGTGAATCCGGTGCAATTCATTTCACATGAAATGGACTTCGTATGGATTAAAAAACGAGTTCTTTCCATTTTCATAAACATGCAAATTTTGGACAAAAATGCAGACAGGGAGCCCATTCAGAATTTTGC
This sequence comes from Pinus albicaulis, assembly GCA_034641835.2. Classification (NCBI taxonomy): domain Eukaryota; kingdom Viridiplantae; phylum Streptophyta; class Pinopsida; order Pinales; family Pinaceae; genus Pinus; species Pinus albicaulis. The sequence continues at coordinate 1,026,766,641 of CM076581.1, forward strand.
ACTACTGATGTGGCATACTGACTAGGCAGGTCAAATTTTGGTCAACTATCCTCCAGCGAATGGGTGACTAGCAAGTGCCAGAGTCTGGTTGGCGGAATTTAGGGTGTGCTGGCAATTTTACATTTGCTGCAGTTGGGCCAATGAGGAGGGGGCACATGGCTTAGCTTGGGGCTGCCACATGTCCTCCTCATGGAGTGGTAAAATTTTTTTATGGATCGGAAGGATTGGGTGGGGGTTGAACACGAGAACTCCGCGCCACTAACAAGACGCGCCACCACTCTGCTTACACCAAGTTTCTTAACCATATACTTCACCGCATATATTTGAATTCTAATGGACACATTGACGAGAGGAGTGGGGGCCAACCCCCAAGACACATGATCAAGACCTGTGACCATCACAGAAGAGTAGAGGTGGTTATCCATAAGCAAAGATTACTCAACACTAACCTGGTTTAGTTAACCTTAATTCACAATCAATTAATGCAAATTCAGATTTGTGAAATGAGTGTTAGTTTAACCACTAACTCAGTTTAACTAGCACTAATGCAGATTCATTAAGTTAATCTATATTTAACTGGGGATTTTGCCAAATCCAGTGGGATTTGCTAATTGTATTGCCAGTTAGCCTGATTTAGAGCCAGTTAGCTAATTTTAGGGAGGAAATTGTGAAGTATACTTGCAGAGGTCATAACTCAGTTTATTTTCAACCAAAGGAGGATCAAAAGAGGTTAAGGTACCATTTTTTTAGTGTTTTGAACTCATTGGTGTAGGTTTCAGTAGTAGAAAATCATTATAAACACATAATTTTGCAAATTTAAGCATAATATAGAGGCCCAAATGTTACAGGGAAAATGACCTCCTCATCAGCTCAGAGGAGAAGGCAACATGGAAGGAAGAAAATGACCCAGACAAAGACCCATTTTGCTAAGGGTAACGCACCCCAGAGATAGCTAGGCCGAGTTATAATGCACCCCAGCCATGAAAAGGGAGCATTAGTGCCTAGGTTAATGCTACGCCTTGCCTAAAGGGTAGCGTTATCTGTGTTTTCATGTGAAAAGGGAAATATCCCGTGGAAGCTGACTGGCATTTCCTAATTTTTCTCAGAATGAGTCAATTCAAAAGCGAAACTTATCGTATAAACCTTTTATTAGATATTTCCAAACACAACTGAACTCCTATAGAAGGAAAAATCAAGGAAAGGCAAGGAAACATCAAGATATTTCCCAATTCGAACTGATTGAAAGGATTGACAAGGTTTGTCCTCTCCATTTCCTATAAATTGGAGGTTTGCGCTCTTGGTCAAAGGTCGAAGGTTTGATCACATGTGGAGCAGAATTTCATTGTTGAGTGTGAGGCTTGAAGATTGGAAAGGTTCATTGAGAACTCTTAGCCCAAGAATCATCACACTCGGAGATAGAGGAAAAAGAGAGAGGAATTGGAAGACTGAGGAGGGCTTGGTACAACCAATGATTGTAGTCCTCCTTCTTATAAAATAATAGAAATCTATCTGTTTTTTCCATTTGATTTTTCAATGTCACATTTTTTGTTCATTTTTCTATGAAGCATGATATAAATGGCTCATATTTGCATGTTTTAATGTCGATTATATACTTGTTTAATTTCTAGAAAGCGATATCACTGTGAATATTACATGGGTGCTTTGTTTGGTTGCAGGATCTAGACTTGGAGCTGGTGAGGAAGGAATTTTACCATGCCGCTTAGCGCTCTCCATAGGATCTGTTGTCGACAAAGAGGTAATCCTTCAATATCTCTCTTTGTCAATTATACATTAGTATGAACATGTATGCAATGTATTTGTAACTTTACAGCTAATCTGGCAGTTTGCCTCGGGCACTGGAAAGCCCTGAGAGGGATATTAATCAACTACCACCCAAGCATATTACCCCTTAGCAGAAATGGTGACTCCACCGGGGAGTTAGTCCCAAGTTTCTGGATTGTTTGTTTCTAAGAATTTGGCTCTTCTCACTGCTCACAACCCCTTATGATTAGTTTACATGATCTGTAATCATCTCAGTTGCTCACAGAGTCCAGAATAGACCCTGCCTAGCCATATGTACAAATTTACCTTGAGTAACGCTCCCCCTGAGAGTGTTTCAGTGCGTTATAATGCTGCTTATGCTCAGATACCGAACCAAAATCTGCTTGTCAGCATTATAACGTTGTAGCCTCTTCTTGCCAGCGTTACCGAGCCAAAATCTGTTGTTTACACACCTGTTGTGTTTCCCTTTGGCTGTGGAGTTATTGGCTATCAAATTAGCTTCTATTTCTTGATCCTTGTTATTGGTTACCAGCTAAAATTTTTAGTTTTCTTGTTTAAAAAGTTAGTGTTAGTCACATCTAATTTTTGAAGAAGAATTTATGTTTTTAGTTTTTTTGAACATAGCTGAAATCATTCTGAAATTTTTTGGTTAAAAATCTGTTAGAGAGGATAGATATATGTCTGGATGTTTTTAGATTGAACTACATTATTTGTATGTTTGGTGCACGGATGTTTGAAAGATCTCTCCCTGTAGAATAAACTCTTCATTGAAATTGAATATTTAGAGGATTTTTTTTGCATGGTTTTGAGTCAGAGTCTCATTACATTTCATACGTCCACTCCCCCTCCACAAGACTAATAAGAAAGTACACTAAGAATCAAGCGATAATAAAATTAATCATATAAATTTTTCTGAGCTCACACCAACATTAGTTCAGGCTAGGATATTGGGGTAGGAGAAGTGAGAAAATCACCCAAGATCACAAAACTTGAAACTAGAGTCATTCAATGGTCGATAAATAAATGGAAACTTTTTTATTTCTGACCCATGATACCAATTATTTCCCTCGGAAGAAATACGCACTTTAAGTTCTCTTCATATCATCAACAATTCAAATCTAGTTAGCATCGGTGTATGCCTTCAAATCAAATTCTTTTCTCTTAGCATACCACAACCCATACTCTGTTGTTCCTTAGAGATGTTTTAAGATCCTCTTGACAAAAATGACATGAATTTCATGAGGGAAGGCCTTAAATCTGGCCACCAAACCTACAACCTACATGATGTGTGGCATTGAAGCAGTAAGATACACCAAGCTCCCTATCATAGACCTGTATTCAGTTTGATTCACTAGAGGTGTCCCATCTTCTTTAAACAGTTTGCAACCTATGACCATCAATGTGCTTACTAGCTTGAAAAATTCCAGCCAAAACTTATTTACAGTTTCTCAGAGATACTTGGATTGGGAGATAAATACTCCTTTATGAGACTGAGATATCTAAAAACCCAGGAAGAAGGAAAAATCTCTGATCATGGAAAGTTTAAACTCCGTCTGCATACATTTTGTGAATTGATGCCCCAATTGTTCGATATCACTGCCAAAAATTATGTCATCCACATATACTACTACAATTAGTAGATGGTCGCCTTCATATTTTATGTATAATTTTCTATCAACAAAACCACTTTTAAATCCTTGTTGTTGAAGGTATTTATCTAGTCTTTCATACCAATATATGGGAGCTTGTTTGAGTCCATCTAATGCCTTTTTCAGTTTGCACACAAACCCTTCATCAATGGTGAGCATAAGTCCTTCTGGCTAATCAATTTAATCTTCTTCTTCCAGATCTCTATTGAGAAATGTAGACTTCACATCCATCTGATATACTTTGATGATTTTGTGACTCGTAAAGGAAAGAAAAATTATAATATCTTCTAATATTCCTACAGGTGCAAAGGTTTCCTCGAAATATACCTCTTCTATTTGGGCATACCCTTTGTAGACCAAATTAACCTTGTTCCTAACTACTTGGCCCTACTCATTCATCGTGATTTTGAAGACCCATTTGGTCCCATTGACATTTTTCTCTCTAGGTCTTAGAACAAGCTCCCAAGTGTCATTATTTTTAATTTGGTCAAGTTCTTCATCCATAACTTTTACTCAGAACTTGTCCTCACTTTCTTGGTTGATATTCTTGGGTTCAATCTGTGATAGAAGAGCCATATTTGAACAAATTTAAATGCCAACAAGTTTCCTCCTAGTATGAACATCATGTCCTTGATATCCAAGTATCTGACTCTCAGGATATTCTTTTTGTACATACCTGGAAGCTTTTTTTGGCCTTGCGAGTTATGATTGACTCCTCACCTTCACTATCTAATCTTGTTTCTTCTTAATTTGAAGACCTACTATCTGAATTTACTTCACCATTTGAGTTTATATTTCTTTTAGAGGACTCTAGTTTTGTATCTATTTCATCTACTATCACATCAATAAAGTCCTCAATCTTCCTTGTATTCTTGTTGTAACACTTAAATCCTTTGCTTCGAATGGAGTACTCGAGTAATATTCCCTCATCAGTGTAGGAGTCAAAATTTCCAAGATTTTTAGCATTACTTTTGATAAAACACTTGCTCTTAAACATTGAGGTTTTTAAATTATGCAGGTCTCCCCTTTGATAACTCATAGGGAGTTTTATCACTATTAAGCTTGAGGTGAGTGTTGTTAGACAGATACATCATTTCTTGTGTTGCTTCTTCCCAGAAGATATGAGATACATCAACTTCATCTAACATGGCCCTGGCCATTTCCTGGATAGTTTTGTTCTTTCTTTCAACCACTCCATTTTGTTGTGGGGTTCTAGCCACTGAATACTTCCTTTTGATTCCATGCTCTTCACAAAATTCTTCAAATTATTTTGAAGTGTATTCACCACCCCTATCTGATATTAAGCATTTGATATTTATATCTTTCTCATTTTCAACTAGAGCCTTGAATTTTTTTAAATGTATTATTTCGATTTCTCTTTTCAGAGAACAATCTAGGTGACCCTTGTAAAATCATCAATGAGAAACATAAAATACCTTTCTCCTCTTAGGAATTTTTCTCTGGTTAGGCAACAGATACATGTGTTAATTAGCTCTAGTGGTCTGGACAACACAAACTCTTTTGTCTTGAAGTGAGTCTGGGTCTACTTACCAAACTAACATGACTTTCAAACTGAGTTCTCATGTATTCATAGTCTCGACAATCCTCTCACAACTTCAAGTTTTCTAACTCTTATCAAACTATCAAAATTCATATGGCCAAGTGTCATGTGCCATAATATTGCCTCATTTGTCTTGCTTAAATAACAACATACTCTGGAGTCATCAATCACTAATAGATTGATGTGAGTCCTCATTTCTTTTCCTGCGAGTTTTCCATCATTCATATTGTGTATCTCACAGTCCTTGGATTGAAAAGTCACATCATATCCATTATCACACATCTATCTCATAATGAGTAAGTTGTGTTTGATACCTTCCACATAAAACACATTTTTGTGCCTTTGTGTTTTGATCAAGACTAACTATCCCTTTACCCTTAATTCTTGATGGACCATTGTTTCCGAAGGTGACATTGTTTCCTATGTCTTTTTATTTTAGTCACAAAAAAATTATTTTATCCCCAGTCATATGCTTTGAACAACCACTATCCACATATCATATGTTCTCTTGATTCTAAGCTAACAGAACAAGTCCACATTGCATGCTATTTTCAGTCTTTCATTTCCACCTCCCCTTATCTTTTTGAGAGGATGAGTGTTTAATATTTTGGAACTTAGATAGGTATTCAAACCTATTTCTGCAATCACTTGATTTGTGCCCAAAAATATTACATTTGAAACATTCAACTTCAATTGACAGATGTGAGAATACATTTTTCTCTCTGAGAGGTGGATTTAGAGATCTAAAATTCCGATACTTATTATATCTCGAATTTTCATCTCTTTCAACTTTGATCATTTTAGAATAAAAAAATTTATGTCCAAAGATATGAAACTTAAATGACCATAAAATAAATAGGAATTCCTATTGTTGGAAGTCCTATGAGTTTGTGCATGGAAGTACCTTAGGTTCCTGGTTGATCAATTCATTCTCCATTGATGATCTTCTATTTGTCATGCTGCCCTTTTGTTTTAATTGACTTTCTCTTGATGCTTCTTTTCATAACTTCAAGGTTATTAAAATGCTACGTATTTTAAGTTTATCTTACTCATGGAATATTCATGTGTCTTTGAGTATCCTAGACCTATTTTGACTCCTGAGGTCCTTTAGCTATTTAGCATTTACTCTATTTTTCTTGTTCCTTTTGAAAATTCAGCATTTATACCTCTCTTGGTTTTTATTCCCTCTAGATTCATTCTTAGAGAGACAAACTCTGCCTCAAGAATCTGAGAATTCTCTTCCCTTCAAAGGAGTAAATCTTGAATTAATTTTTTCTTTAATTTGCTTCTTCTAGTTTAAATTTCAAGGACAAAATCTCATCTTTGCATATTTTTGAGATCATTCCCTTTCTTATCTTATTCATCTCCTATTTTAATTGGTTGCTTTCTTCTTCTAATTTATCACATGCTACTTGTTTCTCTTCTAGAAGAAGGAATAGACTATCTTTGCTTTTAATAGCCTCTTCAAGTTTTTCTTTTTGATTAACAAAATCCTCATTATCAAAGTTATACATCCCTTCTCCAACGCACTGTAGTTGTTCCTTCAGTTGCTTATTCCTTTTCCTTACTTTCTTTAACTCATCAAGGGAGCTAATGAGTTCCCCTTCAAGATAAACTACTCCTACTTCTTCTTCCTCCTATTTAGAGTCAATAATACTTTGTTTCTTGGAGTTTTGATCTATCTTCTTTGGAGTAGAAACCATTTTTAATAGAAAATATTTTCTTATGTTCTTTGTGAGATTTGTTCTTGGGTTTTTGATCATCTTCCTTTTCAACACTTTCTTTGTAAAGGAATTTGGACAAAAAATTTCCAACCCTTCCACAGTTAAAACATTTAAAGGGAAAATTCCCTTTATATTTTACATAGCCACGCTTCAGCTTCTTGGCTCATTGGGCCAGCTCGTGATCATATTTGCAACTGGAGCACTCTTGATGTTTTTTGAGCTGCTTTCCATTTTTGGATACTCTGAACGTTTCTTCCTTCGGTTCAGAATTCTCTTTTCCTACTCTCATCTCATAGGCTATAAGAGTCAATTGGAATTAAATCTCATGGGCAGAGATCTTAATATTTTATGTACAGTAATTTCTTCCTTGACTTCTTCACCCAACCCTCTATTCATATTGGTTACTTCATCGACCCCGAGGAAGTATTCTACTATACTTTCATATTCATTCATTCTCAGGCTCTAAAACCTCATTATGAAGCTTTGTAGTTTGGCCTACTTGACCTTTTCATCCCCTTCATGACTTTGATTGCTATTTACCCACAAATCCTTAGCAAATTTACAATGCATAATCTTTACAAGTTCTAGTTGACTAGGACCAAAGAGAATGGCATTCTTGGTTTTAAAATTATTTCCATACAATTTTTTACCATCTGCATCAGTGGGAGGTATATCAGGGGCATTTTAATCTACAAGTACTGAAGTCCATACATCCACTCCCATGGACATAAGCATTAAGGGCATTTTGAGGTCTAAAATGGGCCTCCTAAGAAAAATGTACAACCAAAATAAACTTTATAAGAACCAATAGGATTTAATATGATGATGCCAACCATGGGGGATGATTCACCATTTTTGGAGTAAATATGTAACAAGATTAAAAATAATAAAATAATAAAACTACTTTTTCAACTCATATTTTAAACTTATCTCCTTAAGGTTTTACTCAAATTTCGAGCGGGAATACTCGTTGGCTGAAAAATGTAATTCCTCATCCAAGGAGTACCCATGTTGCATACATTCGATGGATTGTACTACACGAAAAATGAGAAATACATGAAAAAACGTGATTGAAATAATTTTTTTTCATGTATTTATCATTTTTCATTTAGGAGTGTCCATCAACAGTATGGAACATGGGTACTCCTTGGATGAGGAATAAAAATATGCATCCGATGAGTGTTGATGCTCGAAATTTGAGTAAACCCATAGGGAGATAAGTTGAAAATACGAGTTGAAAAAATAGTTTTTTCAATTTTCCCTCTAAAATTTGATGATGTAATCTAATATTATTTTATTATTTCCACTATCATTTTATAATTTCCTTAGGAGGCTCATTTTAAGCTTCAAAACTCCCCTAATGATATGCTTCCATCCTTAATTTCCAAAAGGCATAGTTTGTCCCATCGAATACTGGTATTCTGCTTGAGTAAGCCTCTTGGCTCTCTTGCCTTGACACAATTCCTTATAGATCTACCTTCCAGTGGTTAGACTGTTCCTAAAGGAATTTGACTCTAATACCAATTGTTGGAATAAGGAATTACAGAGTGGGGGGTGAATCAGTAATTGTGAGACTCTTTTAAATTTTTGCTTTAATATAATTTTAGTTCTTTCCACTATTGTCTACTACTTATGAGAGAATTCATTCATAAAGGAAATGAGAAGAAAACTTAAGCATTCATATGTTCACCCAATCAATCACATGAGCAACACACACACATTGACACTGGTATTTTTCACGTGGAAAACCAAAGGGAAAAATCCACCAATTTGTTGTTGTTTTAAGATGTAAGTTAAGCATCGACTTAATTACATCAATTAGTTTGTGATCACCCACTCACAGGAGGCATCGACCCCCTTTGGATAGCAAGAACCAAATTTCCAGGAGGCACCAACCCCTTCTGATTACATGCCAACACCTGCTCTTGTCATTGTTCTACTTTTCATACAATTTTCAAAATAAGAACATAGGCATATATTATTAAGAAAAAATATCAATAATATATGTCACTGAATCAACTTCTGCTCTCGGTCCTTTGTTGATCCACAAGCTCCTTTGGTCTCACACGAGAACACTTTTGTCTTTTTCTCTTAACAACTGTTATGAAACCAACTCCAAAAATAGAAGAAAAGAGAGATCAACACCTTAGAAATAAACCACTTCGGAGGGGAAACCTCCTTTACATTACATAAATGAAAAATTATTGGATGATACAAATGAAAAAACCTCCTTTCTATATATATGAGTCCATGGGGTCACAATATAATCCTATCCGACCTAAGGATAATAATTTAAGGGTGAAATAATAACAATATGGAGGTTACAGGTGTACAACAATAACAATAAGGGGGATACACTAACAATAATAAGGGACTACACTAGTAATATAGGGACCTAACATGCCCCTCTCCTTCAAAAAGGTGTTGTCCTCAATGCTTGAGTAGGTCTGGATGCTTCCGTATAAAATTCTCATCCTCCCATGTACAATCTTCAGTGAGTAACTTTATCCACTTGACGAGATACTCTAAAATTGATCGATTTCGTAGTTGTTCAGTTCTTATTTCCATGAATGTTTCAGGTTCTAATATTACTTTTCCTTCCTCATCAAGTTCTGGAAATATTGTTTGAACTAGAAGTTTGTCACCTATAACCATCTTTAAGCATGAAACATGGAAAATTTGATGCACTCGAGAAGAAGTAGGAAGATGCAATTTGTATGCCATAGTACCAATATTTTGCAACACCTTATAAGGACCATAGTACTTTGGCGATAATTTATTATCCTTCTTAGCTTGCTTGAGGGACATTTTTTTGTATTGTTGTAGTCGTAAAAATATGTAGTCTCCTACATCAAAACTTCTCTCACTATGATGTTTATCTGCCTGTTGTTTCATTCAATTTTGTGCCAAATTTAGGTTATCCTTTAGGAGTTGGAGAACTTGTTGTTGATGCTTGATGTGATCTTCCATTGCTTGAACCTTAGAATTTTCACTTAAATATGATGTGATGATGGTGGATGATATCCATAAAGTGCCATAAATGGGGTCATTTTTTATGCAGTATGGAAGGAAGTGTAATACCACCATTCAGCCAGAGGTAACCACTTGACCCATTGTGTTCGTTTATTAGATACAAAAAAAAATATATCCTTCGAAACATTTGTTCACTATCTTAGTTTTCCCATGAGATTTAGGATGATAATATGAGCTATGAGCTAGTTGAGTACCCAAACAAGAAAATAATTCCGTCCAAAAATTTCCAGTAAAAATGGTATCTATGTCACTTACAATAATCTTTGGTTTCCATGTAGCTTTTGAATTATTTCCATAAATGTAGTAACAAATGTACTTTCTTTATAATCAATCTTTTTACCATATATAATCAAACTTTGTACCATAAGGAATCATTTTTCCAACTAAATGTATCAGATGTACTAGGATATTGCTACAACTTTTGAATGAGTGTCCACACTTCTTCGTCCTTCTTCCATTCATCCCTTGCTTCGGTTATCCAATCTGGTTGTATAATAGAAATGGCACATAAAAATTCTTCCACCTCTTCATCCTTTCTTGAGAGGGCATCTGCAACAACATTTAGCTTCCCTTTTTTGTAGATGTTTTCAAAGACATAACCCAACATCTTTGTGACCATTTTTGATGCTCTTCTGAAGATAGTCTTTGTTTCAAAAATTATCTAAGACTATCATGATCATTTTTTACCTTGAAGTGTCTTCCCATTAGGTAAGGTCACCATTTCTTTAGTGCATGTAGTATTTCCAACATTTCCTTCTCATAAATAACTTTCTGTAAATACTTTCCTTTGATTGGACGATTTTCAAAAGCAATGGGTCTTCCTTCTAGCATTAAACCCACACCAATTCCATTTACTGAGGCATCATATTCCACAATAAATGTTTTTATGAAGTATGGAATAGCTGAGACCAGTGCTAGGCACATTGCTTCTTTAAGATGCTTAAAGGCCTTAGTTGCTTCAGGAGTCCATGAAAATGCATCTTTCTTCAATAATTTTGTTAGAGGTGCTGCTATTCTCCCATAATTATTAAAAAACTTGAAATAATACCCTGTTAACCCAAGAAATCCTCGCAAATTCTTTATGGTTGTGGGGAATTTCCATTCCTTAATGGATTTAATTTTGTTAGGGTCTACCTTAACACCCTCGTGAGATACAATATGACCTAGAGATTCCACCTCTTGTACTCCAAAGAAACATTTGGAGGGTTTTGCATGTAATTTTTTCTCTTCCAATTGTTGGAGTACCTTGTCAACATGTTGAACATGATCCTTCCAAGACCTATTATATATCAGTATATCATCAATAAATACTCATTTACATTACATAAATGATCAATTCTTGCATGATACGATAAAACCTCCTTTCTATATGTAGGAGTCCATGGGGTCATAATATAATCCTAGCTGACGTAATAATAATAATGTAAGGGCACAATAATAATAATATGGGGGTTAAAGGGGTACAAATATAATAATAAGGGAGCTACAGTAACAATAATAAGGGACTGCAATAGTAATATAGGGACTTAAAAGTAACATCTACTCTGCTCTCTTCCTTATCGCAACAAGCTTTGTGTTGCATCCTCCTAAGCTCTGCTCCTGTGCCTATTCTGCAACACACTCTCAGCTCATACCCCTTGGTTGATTTGAAAATGCTCTCTTACCCTCTCATTGCTTGATGGAAATCGATGGTTTTGATCCTCTGCTACACACTGCACTATTTTTTCTTTACCACAGGTTCTCGCACTGCTTAGGTGTACCTTTGTGTGTATTCCATTGATGTTGTTGGATCTTCCTGATGATTTTTATCATGGTATTAATAATAGGAATGGTATTTTGAGTTCTTCAAAAACTCCCTCTGTAAACCTTCAAACTAAGATTTAATTCTCATTCTGCATAATAACACTATCTTGACTTCCCATGTTGCTTTAATGCTCATTAGATCGTGACAGTTCACTGGCATGACACCTCTACTTCTCATTTAATTTAGAAATATGTGCACGAGATTTAGAACCAGACCTTCTCTATGAACCTGTCATCTCATATTTAAACTCCAACTACTCTCTATTTAATTTCCATTTGTCAACCCATCCATTCTATTACTTCTCTTTAATAGACCATAAGAGCTTCAGTATATCGTAACTCATAAGAAATTAGTGTTACGATATCAAATATTTATGATGTTCCTTTAGCCATTGAGAGCTCGACTCTTGGTTCCTTTGATATCCTCAAAACTATGTGCCAAAAAATATCAGAGCCCCTTTCATCAGAATTTCATTTCCATTTGAGTTACAAGATATTCATACTCTGATATCCCAACCTTCGATATGACGTCATGCCTACATCATCCTTCCACATGGTGTTTTTTGACTGATACAAATGTCACCCTGATTAGCCCGATTCGATCTCTTGAAAATGCCACATCCATCTGTCACGTGTCCATGGATCTTGTCACGTCATGCTGACATCACTCACCACTTTAGGTCGTAGGAGCCAATCGGCTACCACCACGTGTATATTAGGAGGAGAGATAAAGAGTCCTCTTGTTAGTCATCAGTATTTTTCACCTGTTGTTGATGACTAGATTTCTTAGCTGAGTTTTCTAGAGACCGATCTCCATATGTCAATTTGTCAT